>CANSZD010002266.1:0-338154 GCA_947648045.1 Beta corolliflora | reverse complement strand
TCGTTGGAGCCGCTAAAGGAGCATGGGTCGATGATTTACCGCGGGGTCCTACAGTCGGCAGAACTGCGAAGCGACGGGGCACTCGCGGATTGAAGCCTTGTGTACGGGAGCGAGGCGGTCCCACCCAGTGGGGGGTGGCATCAATCCTCACCGAATGAGTTTATGGGTCGGAAGAACGAGGAAAGAAAAACCGATCGGCTTGGACTTGTTGCCGAGAGCAAGGGGCAACGTCTTTGCTAAAGTCCAATCGTCCTAACGAGGTTCTCGGTGGTTTAATCAATAAGTGAGGTCTCGGCGATGCCACCTTTCGGCGATTGGGTCGTTCGAAAAGTCGCGGCCCTTTGGGCTCTCACACTTAAAAGGAAAGCTAGGACCTAGCGGGATGGTCTGGCCACAAGTAGCAGAGAAATCATCGAAGCAGACACCTTCCGACTCGAGTCCCAGAAGGCGCGTTCCCACAGTCAGACCTGGAATCACGAGCAAACCTTAAAAAATACTTTGTGTAAAAGTTTGTTACTTCTGATAGGGGCGTGTATTGTAATAAGCATGTCGTAGCCGGTCGGCACTGTAGCAAAGTCGACCTTTTAGAGTTGGCTCTTTTTGTAAAAATAGCTACAATTTTGTCGATCCCGGTGTATTTGGTATCACAAACCGACCCTCTTGGGCTTAACAGTCGATAGCAGGTCTGAAGGCTGCCGGTCGAAACAAATTATAGGTGGTCGCGACTCTACATTGAATCGGCCTATTAATCAAGTTTTCATTGCTCGGCCTATAAGATACCATATTTTGGCAAATAATACTAGACAACATAACAACATTCGGGAAAGGCTTAACCGGTCGAATCGGAAAATGGACTTGACTTCGTCTCCATCGTTATGAATGAGCCGACGAACAAATGAGGTTAATCGGAAAATATTGCAATCAACAAACAAGTTGGAAACAAAATAACTGATTTCATTAAGAAAGGTCGAAGGTCGAGGCATTACGAGGAAGTCTTTATAAACAATTAAGAACGGGTGAGTACAGAGAACTACATCCTAAGAGCTAGGGGGGGGGAAGATCGGGCCATGCTCCCGGCAGTTAGGCTCCGAATTATGACCCACCAACTCCTCGCCACGACCAGCATTGTCGGCCGCCTCAAAGATCGCCTTCATTATCATCGTCATCATCGCGACAATAACGTTGATGTCCACCGCCCTCATCGTCAATCGTCTTCTCATCTTCACTCCCCTCGGCTTCGGTCGAGCCATGATAGCGGTGTTGTCGGCGCCACCCGACATCCGATAACTCCACCAAATGTCGGCGGATCGGGTTAGGATGGGACTCGGCTAGGACTTTTTTAGCCGATCAAGTGTCTCGTCCTCCCCATCTTATGCGCCGCACCGCCGACCCCGTTATGGCATAGATCTCGGCAAAGCTTGTCAGATTTGCTCCCGGGTTGGAGAACCATTGCTCCTCGGTCTGGACCTTGCCCCCTCCAACTCGGTCGGCTTGGCCTCAAGGTCGGCCACCTTTGCTCGGCCTCCTTAAGCTGAAGACGAAGCATCGGCCTTCTCGGTACGAGCAGGTGTCCCGCGGCCCAGGACCGGGTTGGCTCTCTCACCTTAACCCACCCAGCCCGTTCCTCCTCGAAACCTTTTTGGTCCTTTCAATGGCCCTCTCGGTATCACCGGAAGCTTCGACTCGGCTATCCGCTTGTCCTCCTTGGCGCGATAGACCTCGTCAAAGTGTGCCTTGGCCTTCTCATGAGTCGTCCTGGATATACTCCCCGATCGGCCGGGAGTGTATATGTAATCCCGGGGCTTTGGTCCAACGACCGTCTTTTTTTTGGCCCGACTCGGCCGGTGAATGGGACGTTCGGGGCCACTACATCCTTCGGACTACCCCCAAGTCCTTCGTAAGAGGGAGACATGTCGGAGTATGCCGAGGCTCCGAGATCGGGTTAAAATACGAAGAGTGAAAGGAGAGCGCTCCCCGTCGTTGCTGGTGGCGAAGCACCCCCTCGAGCCGATAACCTCAACGGATTTGGGATCTCTTGGCGGCCTTTTCCCGGCTCGGCCTTGTCGGCCCTCTCTCTCGATCGGCTTTCGCAAGGCTGTACGCCTTATCGGTTTGAGCGACTTTTTCACGAGGAACGCCTCGCTTCCTTCTTACTCGCTAGGCTTTGCCGATCCTAAGGCAAGGCATAAAACAGATTAGCAAAAAAATACAAAAAGAAAAAATCAGAAGAAACAACTCGGTCGGGCAACCTTGGGAGGAGCTGGGACCCATGGTCTTAGCGCAATCTCGGCCTTGAGCCGAGCCGGCTCTCATTCTTGTCAGGTTCGACTTATCGAGCCATGGTCAGGTCTACTTCTTCTATATAGCTCGGGCGGGCTCGCAAACAAAACAAAAGCGGAAGTGTTAGTCGTATAGAAAAAGCGTAATTGTCACAACAGCTGACCACCCTAAGCCCGTCCCTCGGCAAATTACCCTTCGGGAAAGGTGAACTCGGAGCCCGTAGCCAGAGAGGAAATGCTCATCAGCGGAAGAGGGTGGCAAAAGTCGAGGCAACCATTGGCCAGGAGTACGAATACCACGCCCCAGTTAACGATCCTCGACTGGCTGCATATAGCAGGCGCGCAGCTCCTTCCTCATCATCGAGCTCGCTTACTCGCAATTCAGCAAAGCAACGAGGGCTCGGGTCGGGGGAAGGACCAGCGGAATTCCCCAACGCCGCTGAAATAAACGGTAAGGCAAATCTCCTCAAACTCATGCGGGATCTAGGAAGATTGAGGACGGTCCGATATCCCGTCGGACCAGAAAGCTCCACCGGCCCGGGCCCGTTAGTCGCAGCCGCTGACCTCGACCGGCTTGTACATGTGCCTCGCGCCGCCTGTAATGGTCGGTCGGACATCTATCAAGTTGCGAATGACCCGGAAGGCATTGATCCCACCCCATGAGTTCGGACAGTCTTGACAAATTGCCAAGTTGTAGGCATTCAGCAATTCTTTGACAAAGGGAGTCGTCGGAACTAAGTCTCGGTCTCCATTGACTGAGAAGTGGGATCGCAATGCATCCCGGGTGGTGGAGACAGGACTGTATGGCAAGCTCTCTCGACGAGACTAATAAGTAAGAGTCTGTCCTTATTTGGAACCTCGTCGCCGTCCCCTCGAAGGTCTTCGGGTCAAAGATTTTATTACACCGGGCTTCGGGAAAGTCTCTGGTCCCCCTTCCGGATCCGTCCCAGGTATTGACTCCGGTTACCGGTGGATGTTTCTCCTCGCTCCTCTCGGCATGGCCACCCGCACTACATCATGAGACAAATATTTGTCCAAGTAACTCCTTAGGGGGTAGGCTAAAGACACCTCCCGGGGTACGGGACGAGGCCCTCGGCCTCCTCCTCCACAAGACGAGACTCGGAGAGCGACCGCTGGAACAAACCCTAGGGGTCGGGACAACTTATTACAAGTCGACACCAACGTTATTCCCATCCCCCTTACCTCCACGGCCAAATGATAGGGAGAGGTGAAGTCGGGGGTGTCGACGCGGACCCAATCTCCCATTATTTATAGATAAAGTCGGCCGAGATTATCGAAAAAAAAGAAAGAAAAGAAACATAAAGAGCGAGAGCGAGCACGGTCGGACGTAGAAGGCGGAAGAAGAACTTTTTGGAAAGTTGAGAGGATTGGAGATTTTTGAGAGAGAGAATGAGGAAATGAGCAAGTGACTCAGAATTCTCTCCCCTCTCAATACCTATAGGAGTGCCTTGGGGGATGTGCGAACGCAAAGCCCCGCGTTTCTATGGGCTTCTAATAGGGCCCAGATTGGACCTCTTGATCAATTCCATGAGGAGAGTCCAAGAAAATTAAGAAAAACATCCATGCAGGAATTTGAAGCGGCAAAACTCCTAGGCGCCCGGCTGCGGCCTATAACAAGGGTCCCAACATCCCGTACAAGAGTGGGCCATGCGCGTGTCGCGTCCGACACCACACGGTCCGGGGCAAATGGCGCAGCCCGATCATTCGAATTGCGAAACCCAACTCCGATCAACTTCGGGGCTCAGGGCTCCTCATCCAGTGGGCTCAACACCCTACTCGGTCAACAGGAGCTCCCTCCTTTGCCGGAGTCGCTTCTATACTTGGTGAAGTATGGCCAAGTATCAACTAGTATCCCGTCGGACAACTTGGAGCTCATTAGCTCCTCATCCGAGAAGTGGTTCAACACCCTACTCGGTCAACGGAGCTCCCCTCCTTGCTGAGTCGCTTCTATACTTGGTCAAGTATGGCCAAGTATCAGCTAGCACCACGCTCGGACCAACTTGGGGCCTCATTAGCTCCTCCTGCGGAGTGGCTCAACACCACTACTGGACGAAGAGAGCTCCTCCTGGCCGGGTCGCTTCTATACTTCTGGTGAAGTATGGCCAAGTATCGAGTGTTTAGCACCCGTCGGACCAACTGGGGCTCATTGGCTCATCACCGAGTGGCCCAACACCCTACTCGGCCAACGGAGCTCCCCTCCTTTGCCGAGTTGCTTCTATACTTGGTCAAGTATGCCAAGTATCGGCTAGCACCGCTCGGACAACCTTGAGGCTCATTAGCTCCTCATCCGGAGTGGCACAACACCTCTAGGCCAATAGAAGCTCCTCTCCTTTGCCGAGCCGCTCTATACTGGACGGCCCGGGCTACGTTTCGCCCTAGCACTCACTCGGAACATTTGGGGCCAATAATAGTAACCCGGGTCGGCTTCCTTCCTTTTGTAGGAAGGGACCCGGTCGACCTTCTACTCCTTCAATAAAAGGGGACCGGCTCGGCATTCTCCCCTTCAACGAGGGGAATAACTCCGGTCTGACCTCTCCACCTTCCAACAAGAGATGACCGGGTCAGCATCCCTCCTTCAATAGGAAGGGACCCGATCGGTCATCTCCTCCCCTTCAATAAAAGGGGACCGGGTCGGCATTCTCCCTTCAACAAGGGGAATAACTCGGTCGGACCTCTCCATCTTCCAACGAGAGATGACCGGCCCGGCATCCCTCCTTCATGGGGAAAGGACCCCGGTCGCCCTCTCCTTCTTCAATAAAAGGGGACCGGGTCGGCATTCTCCCCTTCAACAGGGAGTGACCGCCTGACCTCTCTGCCTTCCAACGAAATGACCGGGTCGGCATCCCTCCTTCAAAAGGTAATGACCCGGTCGGTCTCGCCTCCTTCAATAAGAGGTGACCCGGTCGGTGTCCTTCCTTCACAGGAAAGGACCCTTGGCCGGCCCTCTCCCTCATCCATCAAGCAGGGACCGGGTCGGCATTCTCCCTTCAACGGGAGCGACCCTGTCCGGACCCTCTTCGCCTCCCGAACTAAAGATAACCGGGTCGGCACACTACTCTCACCAGAGGGAGACCGGTGGCATTCTTCCCTCCCAACGAGGAATGACCCTAAGTCGGCTCCCTCTCCCCATTCTCGCAGGGAAGTGACTTCCGGTCGCCCTCTCCCCATTTAGTGAGAGGTGACCGGGTCGGCATCTTTCCTTCAAACAGAAGGGAGTCCGGTGGCGTTCCTCCTTCTAGCAGAAGTAAGCCCGGACGTCAACCGCCCGAAATAAGACGCACTGGTATTCCGCCACGTACAGTGCATCCCACCAAATTCCCGTGATCCCCCATCTATGGCGTAGGGCACATTGTTTGGGCTCAAATAACGCGACAGCCCCAATAAGGAGCGTAAAAGCCTCCATAGCGGGGATAGGTGGCAGCAGTGGGGTCCCACTTGTAAGTTGACCCAATCACCGCATTTGGGAAATCTCTAAGAAGGGGTGAAATAATCATTGCCTAAAAAGGTAACATGCCCATTGGTACCAAAAAGGCCCATCTCGAACAATGTTTCCCTGCCTGGGAAATCCCTCAACACTATAAAAACCAACCGCCTCATCAAGGAACGTGTATTCAATTCTCACCTAACAAACTAGAGCATCTCTAGACTTTATCTCTACCTCAATCTCAACCGACCCGAGCGTCGGAGGGGCGTATCCCGAAACACCCCCGGTAGTCTAACATCATTTTGCAAGATTCGGGTGTACGGACGTCGGAGGCTCAGTGAACGCTTCTTAGGGCCCACATCAAATCTCACAACATATTACAATCCTGAATTTCTGCCAGAAATAATATATTTATATATACTAGAACTAGAATCGGAATAGGTTAAATTTGCTTCTCGTATCATGATACGTCAGACACAGTAAATCTAGTTTTTCTACCCGTGGATAAATAATCAATCTGTCCTTCGGGCTGATTTCGTTAAACAGTCCAAAATGGAAGAAAAAGGAACATAAATTGAATACGACGGCTGGGATTTTTTTCCAAGAAAATAAAGGAGGAGATTAGTCAAAGAATGTGGCCAAGTTAATAATTATTGTTTTTTTTCCGACAAGATCGAATACTCACGTAAATCTTCGAAAAAGAAAGTTGAAGTCTTGAAGGTAGATGAGTTTTGAAGGTTTCGAATTTCCTTTAGTTGATGAGGTGGCAGGAGATTGTTATACAATATAATGTATCTTAGTTTATGGTTGTTTTTCTTTGGGAAACAAGATAATACATAAAGAGCCACCACCCACCATTACTATTAGCCAAGGCTATCATCGTAGCTTATTTTTCTTTTCTTTTTTGTTACAGGAAAGAAAAAACTAGGTCGCCCGTTCCTAACATGGAAAAAGCCCTCTGACAAAGATCCTTTCGGATGATGGAAGAAAAAGCTTAATTAGAAGAAGAAAACCAATATAATAAAAGACGAAGCCTCGTGACCCTTATGAGCCATGAAATCCGCCGTTTGATTCGCTTAATTCCTAAAAAAAGGGTTGAATGAGACCTCAGGGAACACTCTTCGAGTTTTCAACCGATTCGGTGATCAAATCGAAATTTCCCACGGAACCTTCCAAGATCTCCTACGAGTAATTGATGACAACAAGGTTATCTCCTTCAATAATAAGGATGAGATATTAAGAAACACTGGCCGCCTTCACACCTTCCTGTAGACCCCAAGCTTCAGCCTTGAAGAATAGAACAATATGAAGAAAGAGCCATAGCACCAGCAAGACAAAGACCTCCCAAATGATCCCGAATAGTGAACCCAAAGGAAGCTTGCCCATTAGAAAGCTTGGAACCATCAAATAGCTTAAAAACATTCACAAAAGGGGGGATCCATGAGACTTCCACATTCTTTTTAGAGATAGAAGGAGTAATTTTCGGGATGAAATCCAACAAACTATCTTGCGATTGAGCTTTACTCCAATCAAGAAAATAATTACCCACACCATGAGCTGTAGCAACAAGAGAGGACACCTCATCCTGGAAAATAACTTTATTTCTAGAAAACCAAATAAACCACCAAGTAAAATAAAAATGAGTCAACTCTAAGCAGGACGAACTATCCTTAATAAGATTTCGACGAAGGTGATGGGAGGGACACCCATAAAGATCATGAATCCAAAAAAACACATCTCTTGTGAACGGACAAACAAAAAGAAGATAATTAACATCTTCAGAATGGTGATTACAAAAAATGCATTCCTGAGGGAGGAAAACATGACTTTTTTGTAGTCTTACTTTAGTCGGAAGACCATCTTGACAAATTTTCCAAAAAAAATTGTTGATTTTAGGAGGAATCTTCAGCTCCCAAATCCAAGAGAAAGGCTTCAGGGAAGGAGGATCGATAGCCAGCCTCTGAACTAACAAAGCCCCTGACTTTACAGAATAATCCGAAGTCAGACCCCAAATTAATTTATCAGATTCAACTTTCTGCGGAAGAAATAAACTATAAATAGTTTGGCAAATGTTCGGAGGTATAATGGAAGCTAGTAACTCTTTATTCCACTCGCCGATACTCATTAATAACGTCACTAACCTTTAAATTCTCATACCCCCTACAAGGGATACAAATTGAAGAGATTGGATACTGAAAAACCCAAATATCTTCCCAAAAAGAAACTTGAACACCCAAGTTAACAATCCATCTTAAACCTTTCTTAAAAATATCTCTCGATGAGATAAGTTTTTTCCACTGCCAAGAACAATTACTGGAAGGGGAATACTCTAGAATTGATAAACCTTTTAGATACTTTTTAGAAATCATCTTAACCCATAAATTAGATGGGTTATTAATAATCTTCCAAAGCAACTTCATTTGTAAAGCAACATTATTAACATGCGCTTTCCTAAACCACAAACCGCCAAACTTTTTGGGAACACAAATTTTATCCCACCCTATTAAATTAGCGGAGCCCGATTCCGGGAGACTTATTCTAAAAGAAATTCCTATATGTTTTGTCCAAACTGACCGAATAGACGTCGGAGTAAAAAACTTTGCATTTGAAAATTAGCCTTTGTCGACAAATTAAACTGAATAAGCACTGCACGGCTTGCCTGAGACAGCGAATTAGCATTAACATCATCGTAGCTTATGTTAGTGGTTTGGATTGCATTATCCACATGAGCATGAAACAAACAAAATTTGGTGAGTGGTTTAGGTAGCATCGCGTCTCTCGTATTACTCATTTTTGACAGGTTCAAAATAAAGCACATCCTCGATCGTCCGATTGATGATCCATGCATTGTGCTCTCGGGATCATAATGAGAACTTTATTTGCTCCCACAATACAAAATAGAATATTTACTAAAACGAAAACGAACATTAAACTATTCAAGTGGAATATTACAAGAACTTATTTACGAAAACCAACATATTTACTGTTGAAGTGGAACATTACAAGAATTTACTTACGGGAACGAATATTTTACTGTTGGAGTGGAACATTACAAAAGTTCACTTGCAAAAACGAACATTTTATTGTTGGAACATTTTTACAAGGGAGTAACCTAGTAGTATATAAACATAAACAAAGATACAAGGAGCAAGTGAAAAAAATATTTTAAAATTTAAACAATGAACATATACTCTACATTTTTGTTATTCAATTCAAACAAGTATAATCATATATTTTTGTTTCATTATATTAAATTATATGTTCAAACATATAAATGTAACATTTACTAAACTAGGACTAAAAGGTTCTATATGTAAGACTTAAATAGAACATTTGCTCATTGAGAACAGAACATATTTTCATTGAAAATTAGGTTTAAAACAAACATTTACTTGAATAGAACATTTGCTCATCAAATATAGAACATATTTTCAATGAGAATAGAGCATATATTTCGTTGGAAAATAAGCTTTAAACGGACATTTGTCTGAAATAGAATATTTACTTATATAAAATAGAATAATTTTCATGGAAAATAGAACATACTTTTCACTGAAAAAATAAGCTTAGAACAAACATTTGTTGAAATAGAACATTTGCTTATCGAAAATAGAATAATTTTTACAGAAAATAGAACATATTTTTTTCCCGAAAAGTATGCTTAAAACGAACATTTGTTGAAATAGAACATTTGCTCATCGAAAATCGAACAAATTTACTGGGTGCACAGTAAAATTTTCATCCGATTGATATATTGATATATGTAACAAGAGATTCGAATGACGTTCTTCAACTGAGATTAAACGGGTTCAAAAAGAATAAAGTTCCTGTTTCATTGGTATATGTGACAAGTCGTTTGGAAACAATGATGATCCTTCTTTTTATTGATGCTTAATGAATTTAAAAAGAATGATGTTTCCTTTTAACTGATGTACGTTGAGCCGAAAAGAATGGTGATCCGGCCAATCAAACAAAAGTTGATCTTTGTCACACTACAATATTGTGGAGTTTGAGTGTAACATGATATGAGAGGAATAATGAGAGTTTTCCGTCGATTGAAGGGGTGTGCCCGCAAAAAGATTTTGTTGCCGCCACACGATGTTCATCTAACGCATTTTTCTGGTGTCTTTTAATTTGGTGCGAAAGCAAACCTTTTATTTTCAAGCACTTTTCTCGGTATATTTTCCTATACTATTAAGTAGGGATATATGTCATGTGTACATAGAAAATCACATGTGTATGGGTATAACTCAAGTACGTTAGCGGACCCCTCGTGATAAGTCCGCGAACGCCATAACGGACGTGAATACCGCAAATGTCGCCTACGACTCTAACAAGTCAAGACATCAACATGGTCCGACAAGGTTGACGGTCGCCCAACAAGACAAAATAAAGGGAATCTTCCCAACCGTCAAAAGCACCACGACCGTACACGTGTAAAAGGATTACGCACCTGTCAGGTGAATAGTACTTCTATAAATACCCCACTAGTACTATTCTCACGAGGGACATTCTCTCACACTCATAATTCTTATCTCTCTCTCTCTACTTTCTCTCTCTAAATCCTATTTGGACACGTGCCGACTTGAGTGTCGGAGGGGGTTTCCTCGCATCCCCCGAGGGTAGTTCACGTTTGCTTCTTGTGCGCTTATTCACTAGCGGAGTCTAACCCCTATCTTTGGCGGACTTCTCTCGAGACCGCCAACCGTTTCAACACCGAAACAACTTGGCGCTAGAAGGAGGGGCTCCCATCTTTGTGAACGCCATCATGGAAAGAACAAACAATGACGGCCGTGATCCATCGTAGTTAGGACGCCCGGGAACGTCAATGAGCAAAGAAACTCCTCGGGGAACAATGTGTCTCGGGTAAACACCGGTAGCGGATCATTTAACCTGGCTCAATTAAGTCAATTCTCCCCGAGCGATTACAAACCGTAGCGTCTTTCATCCAAATGTTACAAGCGGGTACTCGGCTCTAACAACACCCCCACTCCTAATGCGAGGTTGGTCGCCTTCGTAGGCGTATGTCGACCATGAATGGTCGCAACGTCGATGGCACCCCGTGAGAAGAATGCGGACCTTCAATCAAGAGGGACGCTAGATGGAAAGGCAAATTGAGGACCCAGAATATGAGGAAGTCATCCTAGAAACCGAGGATCTCAACAATTCCCAGATATGAGAATCAAAATCGCTCTCGCCGGGAACACAGCATCAGTGGCGCAAGCAATTATTCTACTGGCGGGCACTTATTGATCAAGCCTAAGTAGTCTCATTTCATTCCAGAAATCTTGAACCACCCCATGGCGCGAATCAAGATGCCGTCTTGCAAGTATGATGGCACCTCAGACCCGGACGATCATGTGGCCGATTATGAGGGGCACATGTATTTATACACTCAGGTGGACGCTATCTGGTGTAAGGTTTTCCCATCTACTTTGACTGGGATTGCCCAGACGTGGTTTAAAAGCATCAGGGCTGGTAATGTTTCTAGTTTTTCTCAGCTTTCATCTACGTTCAGCACTCACTTCGTGAGTAATAGGCGCCACGAGCGCACAACTGGCGAGTTGTTATCAATCAAGCGTAGGGAAAATGAGAGCCTACGAGATTTCGTCGGCCGTTTTAATCTTCGAGGCGGTCACCATTCCCCGCCTTCAGCAGGACGTGGCCGTCCTAGCTTTGATGACCGGGCTGAGGGAAGGGTCCGCGTTTAGGAGTTATCTGGGTCGTAAAACCTTCACATCCCTTGAGCCACTTTTAAGGAAGGCAAACGACTTCATCAGGGGGGGAAGAGTTTGATAAGGCCGCGAGCGACCAAAGTCGTGAGCCAGAAAAAAAGAAGGATGATAAGCGAAAGAAAGAAAAGGGTGGCGAGAATGATCGCGGTCGGGATGAAAGGAAGCAAGAGTCAAATGTGGTCAAGAAGGGGAATGACCAGCGAGAAAATGACCGCGAAAGGTTCGAGTACAAAAATAAGTTCGATGCATATACGCAGCTCACGACCTCAAGAGCTTAGATATATCGTAGGAACAAAGACAATGATAAATGGCAACGTCCAAAGCCAATGTTTCACAAAACCGTGATAAGAGCAAATGGTGCGACTTCCATGGGGATCATGGTCATACCACTGAGAACTGTCGGCATTTAAAAGATAACCCGGAGGATCCGATAAGACGGGGTTACTTCACTCAATACAAAGCTCGAGCAAAAGAAGGAGACGTGGTAAAACCGAATAATCAGAATGTACAATCACGAATCTCAGAAATTCATGTTATAAGCGGCGGCCGATTCATGGCGGTAGCGTGAGTGGGGCAAAGGCCAGCTTAAAAGAATTCGGACACCAAGTCAATTTCAATGAAAGTATGCGAGTGGAAGAGGCCGCCCGTAATGTCGGCCATGTCTTTCACCTGTAGAGGACGCCAAGCACGTCGTTTATCCTCATGATGACCCTGCGGGTGGTCACTGGCGAAAGTATCAAACCTGTCTAATCCATAGAATTACGGTAGATGGAGGTAGTTCCGCGAACATACTGTACTTCTCAACCTTTGAAAAATTGATGATTGGTCGGGAACATCTGAAGCCTGTACGTTACCCAGTGATAGGTTTCACCGGGGCGTCAGTGATTCCAGAAGGCCTGATAACCCTACCGGTCAGAGTAGGGGAGGATGAGAACGCCAGGGATGTGATGGCGGAGTTTTTGGTGGTTGACGTGCCTGGAGCTTATAATACAATTATCGGACGCCCTCTTATTCATGACGTCCAAGGGGTTGTGTCAACATACCATCTTACTATGCTGTACGTTTCCAATTTCGGGACGACAGCGAAGTTAAGAGGGAATCAAGAGATGGCAAAATCATGTTATCTAACAAAGACTAAAACAATGCAAGAAGAAGGATTCCAAGTAGAAGACCTCGGCCAAACCGGGAAGCACGGGCGAGCTCGGAGGAGAGCTCTAGCGAGATGAGGAAAAATCCGAGAAAGGGGATGAAGAGACGATGGAAGTTTCAATGGAAGAGCTGGAATCCAGGTCAGACGATACACCAAGGCCCAAACCGGATGATGAAACAAGGCAGGCGATACTAGCGGAGGATCCGGCAAGGACAATGGCTGTCGGAATGGACATGGACCCAAAGGTCAGGGTCAACCTGGTGACTCTCCTAAGAGAAAACACGGATGTCTTCGTGTTCTCGGCGGATGAGATGCCTGGAATAGATCCGTCCGTGATGGTACATCGTCTAAATGTTGACAATGGCTATCCGTCCGGTAAAGCAAAAGAAGCAAAATTTTTCGGCCGAAAAGAACAGGGCCATAAAAGAGGAGGTTGATAAGCTATTGGCAGCTGACTTCATTGAGCCATGCGATTACCCAGAGTGGTTGGCCAATGTAGTCATGGTAAAGAAAGCTAACGGCCAATGGAGGATGTGTGTGGACTTCACAGACCTCAACAGAGCTTGCCCAAAGGATTGTTATCCGGCTAGAGAATAGACCGGCTAGTAGACTCTACTAGCGGTCATGCATTATTAAGCTTTATGAATGCCTTCTCGGCTATCATCGAATCGCCTGCTTGAGGCCGATAGGAAAAAGCCGCGTTCATCACCGATTGTGGAGTATATAATTATAAGGCAATGACGTTTGGGCTCAGTAATGCGGGGCGACCTATCAAAAACTGGTCGACAAAGTGTTCGCGGGTCAGAGGGGGAGGAATATCGAAGCATATGTTGACGACTCCATCGTCAAGAGTAAAACTGACCGTGAACATTTGGACGATCTGGAAGAGACCTTCAGAACTTTGAGGAAATACAAGATGAAGCTCAACCCAAAGAAATGTGTCTTTGGGGTGAGAGCAGGGAAGTTTTTAGGCTTTTTGGTAAGCAAAAGGGGGATTGATGCAAACCCAGACAAAGTCCAAGCCATTGTCGACCTGCCAGAGCCAAAAAGCGTCAAGGATATTCAGTGGCTAACAGGGAGAATGGCGGCCCTCACTCGATTCATTTCAAAATCAGCAGACAAAGCTTTGCCTTTCTTTGCACTGCTAAGGGGGAATAAAAAGTTCGAGTGGGGAGAAGAGCAAAGCAAAGCATTCCTGGCGGTAAAAGAGCACTTGAAGAAGCTACCCACCATTACAAGGCCCGAGACTGGAGACGTATTACAACTATATATCTCGGCCTCGCAGAAGACGATCGCGGGCCGTGTTATTAGTGGAAGAAGAAAAGAGGCGACGAGCCTAATATACTTCGTCACCACATCCTTAACGGGCTAGAGAGCCGTTACCGTTGGTTGAGAAAATGGCTTTGGCCGTGATAATCGCCGCTAGGAAGCTCGAGACCATACTTCGACCGCCATCCCATTCAAGTTTTAACCAACCAAACCGCTAGAAAAAGTGTTGCAAAAGATGGAGAGTTCGTAGCTTGTTGAAATGGGCCGTTGAACTATCGGAGTATGATATACGATCAAGCCCGGAACCGCTATCAAAGTGCGGCCCCGGCGGATTTTATCGTGGAAGCCTCATATGAGGAAGAAGAAGTGGAGCAAAAGGAAGTCCGGCTACTTGGAAGTCGACGGATCGTCCGTGTTAGCGGATCCAGGGCGGGTATAGTGATGACTAGCCACCGAAGGAAATTCTTACCAGTACACCATCAAGTTCGCCTTCCCGGTGTCAAACAACGAAGCAGAATATGAAGCGGCAATTGCCGGACTGAGAATGTGCTTGGCAGCGGGTGCTAAGAAAGTGTTTTTAAAAACGGACTCACAGTTGGTGAGCGGCCAGCTGAGAGGAGAATTTGATGTCAGAGAGGCCAACATGCTAAAATACGTCGAAAAGGCCAAGGAGTTGATAGCTCAATTGAATCATTTTGAGATTCAAGCGATACCTAGGGCCGAGAACACGAAAGGACGCATTGTCCAAGTTGGGCAAGCTCGACTCATTTAGCATTGAAAGAACCGATCACGGTGGACATCTTGAAGGAAAAGAGCATCACGAAAAAGTCGTAACGTCAAATAGTATAAACCGGCGGGGGGATGGTTTAGTGAGCTGGTGGCGTACAAGTTGACTGGGACGCTTCCCAATAATCCTTCGTCTGCCAAGAAATTGAAGCGACAAGCAAGTTGGTACGTCATATACCAGAATGAGCTATACAAGAAATCATTCAGTTTACCTCTGCTTAAATGCGCAACCGCATGGGAATCCGCGAAGATCCTTGAAGAAATACATGCAGGTATATGCGGCAACCATATTGGCGGAAAGGCTTTGGCACTTAAGGCATTGAGAGTGGGATTCTATTGGCCAAGTATGCTGGCGGATTCCCAGAGCTACGTTAAAAGATGTGATAAGTGTCAGAGATACGCTCCCGTCATTAACAGGCCAGTCAACGATATGCAGCCTATCCTATGCCCGATCCCGTTCGCTTAGTGGGGAATGGACATCTTGGGACCGTTCACCACAGCAACCGGGAGGAGAAAGTTCCTAATAGTGGGAATTGATTACTTTACCAAGTGGATAGAGGCAGAGCCGACAGCAAAAATCAAGGCAAATCAGGTCAAGAAATTCATCTGGCAAAATATTATGACAAGATTTGGGATCCCCATGGCTATCGTCTTTGATCATGGCGTCCAATTCGATTGTCGTCCTGTACAGGCCTTCTTAACGGAATTTCGGGTAAAATTTGCATACTCAGCCGTTTGCCACCCTCAGAGCAACGGACAAGCAGAGGCCGCGAACAAGCAGATCCTAAACGCCTTGAAGAAAAAGCTAGATGAATTCAAAGGAGGATGGGCTGATATGGTACCAGCAGTGCTATGGTCAAACAGAACAACGGAGAAGGAAGCAACGGGAGAGAGCCCATTCAAGTTAGCCTTCGGCGCAGAGGCGGTGTTGCCAGTAGAGGTTGGGTTACCCTCTTATCGGATCAAGCACCAAGTCCTGCAAAGAAATGATCAGGCACTTAGGGAAGACCTAGACTTCTTGCCGGAAACAAGGCTCATGGCAGAACTGAGAGCAGCCGCTTACAAAGACAGGATCAGCAAGGCTTACAATAAAAAAGTCATGGAGAGGCCATTAGATGTTGGCGACCTGGTCCTTCGCAGAACAGCGACCACCGAAAGCGCATATTGAGGGAAAGGCGATCGCTAACCTGGGAAGGTCCCTGCATCATAGCCAAGAAGATTGCTCTCGGTTCTTTCATTTTAAAGAACATGGACGGCAAGGAGCTTAAAAATTATTGGAATGCTAGCGTCCTAAAGAAATACTATGTTTGAGTTATTCAATGTAATAGGCCGAGAACCACCCTTAATTACTTAAATAATACAAGCTTCTGTCAGCAGTTCATCAATTGTCTTATTATTTTCATGCATATTAATCAAAAGCCATATGACAGGCTCAAAGTGCGTTAACGGTCATATGATAGACCTAACACAAATCAAGCCATATAACAGGCTCAAAGTGCGTTAACGGTCATATGACAGACCTAGCACAAATCGAAAGCCATATGACAGGCTCAAAGTGCGTTAACGGTCATATAACAGACCTAGCACAAATCAATAGCCATATGACAGGCTCAAAGTGCGTTAACGGTCATATGACAGACCTAGCACAAATCGAAAGCCATATGACAGGCTCAAAGTGCGTTAACGGTCATATGACAGACCTAGCACAAATCAAAAGCCATATGACAGGCTCAAAGTGCGTTAACGGTCATATGACAGACCTAGCACATTACAAAAGCCATATGACAAGGCTCACGAACATTAGCTGATCATATAAAAGATCGAGCGATAATTATCGTTGACAAATAAAAAGATTGGCGGGCATACAACAATCATATGATAATGAAAGCGACAGAAACGCAAGATATAAAGTACTTTCCCATAAAATAAAAGCTACTGGCTTGGCGGCCAACTACAGGCAAAACGATGGCGGCCAAATAAAAGGCTTTTAGTTGGAATTGTACTTATAAAATTAAGAAACGTTAGCGTTTGCAAATGCCAACATGGGCCGAATAAAGAGCTGAAATATTCAAAAATTACAACTATAAGCTATTAGAAGAACGAGGAAGAGGCGAGAGAAGACCGCCAAAAACTTCAAGGGGGGGGATCCCGTTCTGTTTGTTCCGCCACATCCCGAGGATCCGCATCCGCTATGGCATCCTCGTCGGCAAATTTTGGATCCCCCTCGAAGGGCGACAGATGTTGGCCGGCAGCATGAGCCTCCTCGATCACATTCCAGTCAAATCCTGGAACGGCCTTACACACGCACCTCATGGCGGCAGCCCATCCCCCGTCATACCTCTTGTGGAGAGCCGCCACATATTCATCAGATTGCTGAAACTCAACAACAGCCTTGGCGGCCCCCCTAACCTCAGTTTCAGCGGCAGCGTCCAGGACAGCAATGTCCTTCTCAGTATGAGCCGTGTCCAGAGCCTTGGTTAACGTCTGGACGTTAGCTTCAGTCTCCTCTAGAAGAGATGCTCGCGTCCTCAACGTTACTAGCTCATCTTCCTGGGCTGCCAACTTCCCCTCTGCATCCTTCAGCAGGTCTTGGCAAGTCTCTAACGACTGCTTATAGCTGTCCGCCAGCTTCTGGTACTCAACATACTGCTCTATTAGTTCAATGCTAGCATTGTTGGCCTGCAAAGAGGAAAGGAAAACGTCAGAAGGAATAAAAAAAAAAAAAACGAGTGAACAATAATAAAAATAAGTACAAAAACGTACCACAAGTTGGTCATGAGCCAGCCTTGCAGCAGGAGTTACCAAGGATCCTGCCGGCCTGTCTAATGGCAGCTGCATGCCTTTCAGAATACGGTAGGCAAGAATGCCACCGTTCTCGGGAATATCGGCATACAGCGACTCATCTTCCCTGACGTCCCAGTCAGGCTGATAAACCTTGCCGGGGACGACGGGTCGGCGAGCAAAGGAGGCCACTACAGCATCACTTAGCGGTACCTCTTTCTTCTCGATCCACTCATGGTACCAGGAGAAGATGCTGGGAGATAAGTTGGACAGAAAGCTGGGCATGGTAATCAGTTCCCGAATCTTCTCACGGATGGAGGAGTAAGAGCCTGACAGCCAAGAGGCGCCACTAATATTGATACGCTCAAGTTATACGGTGTTTATATTATATTTTGGGTGCTTTTTGCTAAGGGTCTTGATCATAATTGTTAACGTTTGCGTTTTATTTAGCTCTTAGCGGAAGTTCGGAATTTTGTATATTAATTATAGTTAAAGTTGTAAGTTCCGAGCTCCTAGAAGCATTAGTGTTTGGAACGACTCAACATCGTTATACTTGCCAAGCATCGCCACATGTTCCAATCAAGCATCGCCGTAAGCCGTGGCCGAGCATAGCACCAAGCCTACCGAGCGACCAAGATCATCGCCCATCACCGCAAGCTCAAGCCTACCGCAAGCTCGCCCGGCAGGCCTCGCCCAGCGGCATCGCAAGCTCGGTATCATCGTCCCGGCTCTCGCGTGCGCAAAGACTGCCCGGCTGACGGCGGCTCGCACCTCGCGAGCTAGGTCACACCTCGCGACACCGCTTGCTCGCACCTCGCGAGTTCCTTCGCACCTCGCGACCTCTTGGTATGCCCGGCTCTTCGGCTCGTGTTGGAGGCGTGAGCTCATCGCACCTCGCGACTGTGCCGCACCTCGCGACCCCTAGGTCGGTGTAATTGTCGGCTGATTTTTATGCTTTAGTATAAATACCAAACTTGTTTTTGGACCTAGGGGCAGCGACCACAAGGAGAGGGAGTTTCCAAAACTCCACTCTTCTCTTGTTGTCTTCTCATTTTAGTTTTTATTTTCTAGTTTAGTTTTTGGAGATTTCAATTATGGAATTGGCTTATGCTATGCCGATTGTAGCTTGAACTGTTCTCGAACGAGATTAACATGAAGCTTCAAGCATTATTGTGAGATCTTTCCTCTCTATTTAGTTTCTTTGATTATGGTTTAATTTCTATGATTGTTTTCTATGGTTTTTGCATAATTATGCTAGGAACGTTACTAGTTTGATTGTGTAATTAATCTAATGCTAGATTTAAGAATAGAATCGGATTGTTTTATTCTTTTATCAATTTGTAGCAAACTACGGAGTAACTTAGATGCAGATCGTCTTGGTTATTTCTTGGGGAAATTGAATCAACTGTTGAATGTTTATCGCTTGTATGACGTTAGCAGGTATGTTGGTTCTCTGTGTTTATTGCTGCTATTGGATTGAACTTAGACGCTATCGGACTAGGTTATCCTTTAGTTAGGGTTTTATAGTCACGCTGATCGTGCTATTCAACTAAGAATAAGGAGAATGCGAGATTAATTCTCAACAATAGATAATCATGGAAATAATTAGAGTCGAGGTTCAATGATCGATAATGAATTGAAGTGGATGTTAATCGGATTCAAGATCTTTCCATATTGATTTCTCATTTTATTTAATTATGCTAGTTAATTTTAGTTTGTTTATAATCTACTTGAAACCCCCCTTGTTATTAGGTTTCTCGGCCCTTAGCTTAATCTAGGTATTGGATCCCGCTAAATATAAAACTCGTCCTGTTTCCCTACTTCCATTATACTTGCTTAGTGTGCATGAGAGTAGGAGAAATTTTATCTTTGGTTGGGTGACGTACACGACAAACGCCGCCCGCCAAATTTTGGCGCCGTTGCCGGGGAAACTGTGTTACTTGTTTGTATTTAGCGTGATTTTTGGATGGTATTGCTTGTGCTCTTTGTTTTTGATTGGCCACTCGTATAAAGAATTCCCTTTTTGTTTTAGTTTCTAGTTTTCATCTTCCATTGAGCTCTATGTATTTCACTTTTGTATTTTGGACAAGAAGCATGGAACTTGTTGCTTAAACTCTCTTGGGAATGGTTGATTGAAGCTTTTGACGGTTTATTGTAAGATTTACTCTATATCTTGGTTATTGTCTAGCTTTAAATATTTATATTAATGGTCATGACTTGGATTAGCTAGGAGTACTACTAGTTGATCTTTGTTGTTGACTTAATGCTAGGTTTTGGATATAATCTGATGTTATATGCTCAACCATGTTGTAGTAAGCTAGGTATTAACGATGCATTGCAAGAGTTCTTCTCAATCAATTTTGCAGGTACTTGAAGTGGAGATTGACATGGAACCACCATTGTCACACATGGAGCACAACCCAATGATTAAGCTTAAGGTACTAAGTCGAGCTAACGACTTTCAACAACAGCGCTTCTCGGGAGGCAACCCGAGACCCCTTTTATTTTCTTTCTTTTCCTTTATTTTCTCATCAAATTTCCACCACCACAATAAATTTTCTTTCACCCACCGCCCACCCACTAAAATGAACCACAACACATCTTAATCCGCTTGGAGCCAAAATCCACAAAAGAAAACCTGTTGGGAGGAGTTCAATAGCTAGGAGTTGGTAACACTAGAGGATTGAGATTGTTAATGTATCTTTTCGATCTCTTAAGCTAGGAGCAAATCTCAAAAATTTAAACAAAATTTGAATTTGTCATTTGTTTGAGTGATTCGAGGGAGAGGGTTGTGAGTTGATTTATGAGATTTGAGTTGGTGTTGTTAAGAAATTTGAATTTGACGGATTATTTGTCATGAGTTTTGAGCATTCGATCTTCGATTTACCCGATTTTCAATTTTCTCCCCCCATTTTCAGTTTACTTTTTCTTCTAATTGTCATCACATTGAGGACAATGTGTAGTTTAAGTAGGGGGGAGGGTATTCTCATTCTCATGTATCTATGTTGTATTTATTACTTTCAATTTGAAAAAAAAAATGAAAAAAAAATGAAAAAAAAAATATTAAAAAAAAAGTGATGAAATGAAACCCGCTGAGTTGAAAACCCGCAAGGGCGGGCGACTCGGGCAAAATTGGGGGCTCGGATAGGTCGAAAACCCGAAAGGGCGGCCTATGCAAAAAAGGGCTAGTTGACCGGGTGAGTTTTGTGGCCTGGAAAAAGAAGAGATGAAAAAAAAAATGTGAGAAGCTAGGATGAAAACCCGAAAAGGCTCCTAGGCAAAATGAGAGATTAAGAGAGAATTATATACTTTGAAAACTCATTTGCCGAAGATGGTGTCATAAGGTGGAAAACGTTTTCGGGTAAGGTTGGTGAATTCATCCTTGATTTTGTGAAGATTTATTTTGGCTTTCACATTCTTTTGGTTGATTGTTTGTTTTTGGGAGTAAGCATGGAATTTATCCCTTTTTGTCTTTGTTCCATGTCTTGCTTATCTAGGTTGGTTGTACTAGTAGTAGTAGTTTTAGATTATCTTTTGAGGTTTTAGGCGAGCTGTCATTTTGATTGTGGCATTGGAGTGAGTTCAACTCCTTTGATATCCTTCAGGGTTTGAGCTCACATTTTGGTTGTCGTTTGGTGATTATTGTTGTCGCGTCTGTATTTCTGATAGTAGCTTGAAGCTAAGTGTGGGGGAATCATCATCCCTTACGTTTAGGTTTTGAGCGGATGTTGTTAAGATGTGATGATGATGATGTAGTTGATGGGGAGTGTAGGTTGGTGTCGATAGCTTGGGTGATGATTTATTTGGTGATTCTCACTTTTGAGTTTACTCGAGGTCGAGTAAAGTTCAAGTGTGGGGGTATTTGATACGCTCAAGTTATACGGTGTTTATATTATATTTTGGGTGCTTTTTGCTAAGGGTCTTGATCATAATTGTTAACGTTTGCGTTTTATTTAGCTCTTAGCGGAAGTTCGGAATTTTGTATATTAATTATAGTTAAAGTTGTAAGTTCCGAGCTCCTAGAAGCATTAGTGTTTGGAACGACTTAACATCGTTATACTTGCCAAGCGTCGCCACATATTCCAATCAAGCATCGCCGCAAGCCGTAGCCGAGCATAGCACCAAGCCTACCGAGCAGCCAGCATCATCGCCTATCACCGTAAGCTCAGCACTACCGCAAGCCTGCCCAGCAGCCTCGCCCAAGTAGCACCGCAAGCTCGGCATCATCGCCCAGCTCTCGCGTGCGCGCTCGGGGCGAAGCACCGCCCGGCCAAGACGGCTCGCACCTCGCGAGCTAGGTCGCACCTCGCGACCTCGCTTGCTCGCACCTCGCGAGTTCCTTCGCACCTCGCGACCTCTTGGCTCGCCCGGCTCTTCGGAGTCGTGTTGGAGCGGTAGCTCATCGCACCTCGCGACCTGTACCGCACCTCACGAACCCTAGGTCGGTGTAATTGTCGGCTGATTTTTATGCTTTAGTATAAATACCAAACTTGTTTTTGGACCTAGGGGGCAGCAGCCACAAGGAGAGGGAGTTTCCAAAACTCCACTCTTCTCTTGTTGTCTTCTCTTTTTAGTTTTTATTTTCTAGTTTAGTTTTTGGAGATTTCAATTATGGAATTGGCTTATGCTATGCTGATTGTAGCTTGAACTGTTCTTGAACGAGATTAACATGAAGCTTCAAGCATTATTGTGAGATCTTTCCTCTCTATTTAGTTTCTTTGATTATGGTTTAATTTCTATGATTGTTTTCTATGGTTTTTGCATAATTATGCTAGGAACGTTACTAGTTTGATTGTGTAATTAATCTAATGCTAGATTTAAGAATAGAATCGGATTGTTTTATTCTTTTATCAATTTGTAGCAAACTAGGGAGTAACTTAGATGCAGATCGTTTTGGTTATTTCTTGGGGAAATTGAATCAACTGTTGAATGTTTATCGCTTGTATGACGTTAGCAGGTCTGTTGGTTCTCTGTGTTTATTGCTGCTATTGGATTGAACTTAGACGCTATCGGACTAGGTTATCCTTTAGTTAGGGTTTTATAGTCACGCTGATCGTGCTATTCAACTAAGAATAAGGAGAATGCGAGATTAATTCTCAACAATTGATAATCATGGAAATAATTAGAGTTGAGGTTCAATGATCGATAATGAATTGAAGTGGATGTTAATCGGATTCAAGATCTTTCCATATTGATTTCTCATTTTATTTAATTATGCTAGTTAATTTTAGTTTGTTTATAATCTACTTGAAACCCCCCTTGTTATTAGGTTTCTCGGCCCTTAGCTTAATCTAGGTATTGGATCCCGCTAAATATAAAACTCGTCCCTGTTTCCCTGTGGATACGACCCCTACTTCCATTATACTTGCTTAGTGTGCATGAGAGTAGGAGAAATTTTATCTTTGGTTGGGTGGCGTACACGACAAACGCCGCCCGCCAAATATGTTCTGGACCAGTAGCCGCAACAGCCTGCTCCCGAATATCTGGAGGAGCATCCGCATTCAGATCTTCCACCTGAACAGTCTCATGGGTAGGAGCAGAAGAAGCAGGGTCCGCCAAGGCCTGCCTTTTGTTGGCAGATGTGTCCGCCGTAATTTGCTCACGGGGCCGCCTCCTGTTCCCACCACCCCTGGCAACAGGCAGGGGACGGCTGGCCGCTAGTACCAGCAACAGCAGCAGTGACACCCTGAACAGGGGCGCGAGCAACAGTTACACCGTCGCGGCCGCGACGGATGTTTTGAGGGCCATTGCGGTTCCCTCCCCGACGACCGTTAGTGATGTCGTGCATGGTCTCGTACTCGTGGGAAGGAGCAGGCTGTAAATTGGTTAACGGTTGAAGGTTCTCGTCCACACAAAGTGTATCGAGATCAAGACAAATCGAAACCCGTGAACGGCAAAAGCAAGTTAAAAAAAAATCATCATCGAGTTGGACCGATCCGTAACAAACTTACCATTTTCATGGGTATGACATAGCAAAGATAGCCGACAAGGGCCGGGTTCCCAAGAATATACTTTGTGTGAGGAAGCCGGTACTTAGGTTCCTTAACCTTGGATTTCTTCCCGTCCTCATAGGTGATGAGATAATCTTCGATGTCAAAATATGAAAAGGCAATCAACTCATCCCCAACTAACGGAACTTGAGGTAGGTGTTCCATATGAGGACGCGGCTCGGTGAAGTGGCGGCGTACGGGGAAAATCCTCGGGCACCCGTAACCGAGAAAAAGGCATCCCGCCAACCCTTCAAACCGGGTCGCCTTGGGCTGAACGGTCATTTTCTTGTCGGCGGTTGTCAACGACCACCAACCAACTTGCTCGGAAGACCCATTTTTCTTCAACCAAAGAAGATGGCGGAATAGGTTTAAAGTCTGGGGAAAGTCCAAAAAATGGATAACCCAAATGTACGCGATCAAATTCCGGACCGCCAATGGTGTAAGTTGAGCCAAACAGACATTAAAGGCATTCAAAATCTTCACTAAAAAAGAATCCAGAGGAAGGCGAAGACCGAACTCAAAGTGATGGGTGTAAACGGTCACATGACCGGGAGGACAATCCGTCACGATAGCTCCTTTTGCCGGAACAATTAGCCGATAACCATCGGGAAAATCATACAAATCCCGAGCAACCTTGGGATAACCAAGTTCAATGGCGTCTTGGCGCCAAAGATCGTCAATTTCCACAGTAAGAGGGCCAATGTTGAAATCTTCAGGCAGCCAGAGAGCATCGGACCCTGGACCGACAACAGCTTCCTCTTCAGTTATGTCGTCCTCCATGTCATTGGCGTCTTCGACCCTCCCAGTGACATTGGAGCTCTCTCCGATAACGCGTTCCGACAAGGGCTCGCTAGTGCCAATATTCGCGGCAGTAGTGTCAGTCGCGTCTTCGGTGGCACGAGCAAGAATAGACCGGCGATGGTAAACGGACTCCTGGTTGGCCATGACGGTTGCAATAGAGTCGCTGACGTCACCTAAATCAATAATAGGAGGATTAGGAGTCGCAGATCCCTGTAATCGGTCATAAAAATCGGCCGTCACCTCAAACCCAAAGATCCGCCAAGTTATCCAACCAGTGTGCTCTCTAAGAGGAGCTACTTCAAGGCGAGGAACATGATCGGGCCGGAGGATGTCTAACGGAACGCCTAGCAAGAATTTGATGTCTAAGTTCCCTAAGCGTTTGCCTATCACCGCTCCGGCTAGCGGATAGATACCTCCTAGTCAGGCTATGCTCCTCAGGGGTGGCAGGGTCGTTAAGAAACTTCGACCTCAGTTTTCTTTCTCTCTCGGCCGTGAGGGTACATCCGCTAACAATCCGGGTCCTCCCCACCGGGCTTGAGCCGATGCAGGGTTCACTATCGGCCATGGGAGAGGTAGGCTCACTATTGGCCAATGGGGAAGAAGTTTCGCTATCGGCCGGGGGTGAAGAAGGATCACTCTCGGTCATGAACGCCTCACTAAGGGCATTCCGCTATCGAGCCCGGTCCGACATGATGAATACGCAAAGAAACTTAAGAAAACGAGGAGAAAAATTGAAGAAATACCCGGAAACGAAAGGTCGCCGGAAAAAAGTAAAGTAGTAAGTGAAAGACGCCTAAAAGGTGAGCAAAGTTCCCAAACAGTGAAATCGCACCCAAAAGACTCAAACTTGAAGCAAAAGAACCACCGGAAACGTAAAAAGGTCACCTGAAGAACACGAAACTTCAAACAAAGGAACCCAGAAAACCTTCGTCAAAAAATGACGAAATTTTTAGTGCAAGGAGACCGGAAAGTGAAAACTAAGAGGTTTGGTAACTTTTCGAAGTAATTTGAGCACAGGAAAGGTGGTTTCTAAGTAACTCAAGCTTCGGCTATGGAGGTTTTGTCAGAGAAAAATGGAGAAGGAAAGAGAAAGCTTTGAGAATAAAGATAAAGAAATCCAAAAAGGACAACTGCTCCAATATAAGGCACGAATGAACGGCTGAGATTGAAAGACCTCTCATCTCCCTCTCCAGATTCCTGCCAGGTGTCAAAACACGGTAAACCCTAACAAAGTAATGGGCGGGATTTTCGAAAAAGTAATCATTAACTTTTCAAAAAAATTCAACTCCCTACGACGACACGTGGCACCCAACATATTAACTTCTACAAAAAATTGAGCACGGCAACAATGATTCGTGTCCACTAACAACATCATTAACGGTCATGACCCCAAATGATGCTGGGGGGCTAGTTGTATGGGTATAACTCAAGTACGTTAGCGGACCCCTGTGATAAGTCCGCGAACGCCATAACGGACGCGAATACTGCAAATGTCGCCTACAGCTCTAACAAGTCAGTACATCAACATGGTCCGACAAGGTTGGCGGTCGCCCAACAAGACAAAATAAGGGAATCTTCCCAACTGTCAAAAGCACCACGACCGTACACGTGTAAAAGGATTACGCACCCTGCCAGGTGAATAGTACTTCTATAAATACCCCACTAGTACTATTCTGCAGGGACATTCTCTCACACTCAGAATTCTTATCTCTCTCTCTCTACTTTCTCTCTCTAAATCCTATTTGGACACGTGCTGACTTGAGCGTCGGAGGGGGTTTCCTCGCATCCCCCCGAGGGTAGTTCACGTTTGCTTCTTGTGCAGTTATTCACTAGCGGAGTCTAACCCCTATCTTTGGCGGACTTCTCTCGAGACCGCCAACCGTTTCAACACCGAAACAACATGTTTCTCTGAGATTCATTCTTCGTGTGTTCTTGAGGTAATTCAACATACAAGTCCTATATTTGTTTTCTCTTTTGCATCTCATAAGTAATACCGTGAAACCCGTTGTTCATAGTGAGTCGGTAAATTACTTATAGGAAATTGTATCTTGTACTTGCTTGGAAGAATTATTCGATGATTTCAGTGAGTCACAATTCATACACACTTCTAACATAAACTATACGTAAGAAAGTTTACTTATAATATGGACTCTGGAGTAAACTACAAGACTCGAAGACTAGTAAGATGTTAGCTATTTTTTTTTCTCTCTTTTTTCTCCTCTTTTTCTTTTCTTAAACCAGAAAAAATAGATCACAATTTCCACAAACAAATGATGGGTCAAGATTTCAAGAATTAACCGAAAGACTTTAAGAGCCGTGTAGAAATTAGAAGGCGAGAGGTCAATGGAAAAGAACGAAATATCATACTCGAGAGGTCAACCGTCAATGGAAAAGAAAATTCGTAATTAGGGAAAAACAACACAAGAGCCGGTTGCCACATAATAGTGACACTCGTACTATAAAAGTTCAACAAAGCGATATATAAAGCATTTAATTTGATGAAATTTCATGCTTACAATCAGTGGCGGATTCAGGAATTCGAAAATAGTTGGTCACACTGTAGGTAGCACGAAAACGAATGTGGGGACGGGTCCGGGGATGGAAAACGCCAAAACCAAAATTTCAAACAAGGGGTACGACATAGACTCACTAAGTGACTGAGTTGAGAATCGGCGACATAGGCAAGGCACCATCGACGACGGTTGACTATATTTGAACATGAAACTAGAATTGCCCATTCAAACCACACAAACAACTCAAAACAAAGACCATTTCGTATCATTCCCAATACATATTTCCTACCATCATTTAATCAAGTATTAATCAAACTAAAACTCAATTGCATCTAAAACGCCAATATTAACAAAAACAACCTTCGTCCTCCCTTCATTCCATCCCTAATACACATTTCTCAGTTCACAATATCCAACACAAAACCCTCCATTCTTCTAAAATAAGACCACTGCCACGCAATCAAATTCCACATTCAAAAATTCACGTACAACCATTTGCTAAGACAATATTTTTTATATACAATGTTTTTTATATTTCATTCGAAATTAACAAGCGAGATGGTGATATAAAAAGAGGTGACCTTGTTGTTTGCAGAAATTAGCTAGCGAACATGCGAGATTTGATGTTCGTCTCCTGCTATCCAATTTGCGTAACCCAAATTATAAGTCTTTTTGATGCCCGCTATATCAAGTTGCAACATGTATCGGCCTTCATTATGGTCCAATTGTAAGGTTTGCGGCTTAGAGTTTTATGGCAAGTTTTACGGGGAATGTTTGGGGTTTATATAGGGTTATATGCTAACAAGGTCCAATGCAATGCCGCCTATGAGAATGCTTGGGCTGTAGATTATTGTGGAATATAGCACAATTTCCGGGGGATTAATCTCTAGATGAAAACTCCATGGGAGCAAATTATAAACAATGCAGGATGTGGTAGTAAGGATATTGTATTCATACACATGATCAACCCAAGCCCGCGTATGAGGTGCAAGCTTCGCAACGGCTAGAGATGATACCGCTAAGATTTGATTTCATTTGTAAGAGTCCGAATTGTGTGAACATTGTTTGGGCCAAGCCTTCATCTGGATGGTGCTATTTTAGGTATGAATCTTATGAATCTTTCAATTCATTCAATTGAATAAAATTACACAACAAAACAAGGATCCAATTCCTAATTCACTCCCAATAAAGCAACAATCCACAAAACTTTGAAAACTTCAAACATCAAAGGTAGACAAGTTCAAATTGATAGAATTAAAGCATGATTTCAATTTTTAGCAACAAATAAATTGAAAATGACAATTGACAAATGATAAATTAAAACCTAAAATAAAAAGAACTCAAGATTCATGAAGAATACCTCAAGGCTCGAGGTTGCAAGTACGATTATCGAGCGTCGAGAATGTAAATGACAAATGAAAAACAAAAACCTATGAATCCAAGAATATCTGGAGGCTGGAGGTCGGAGAAGGTTGCTTGGAGACCGGATCCGAGCAGGCGAGCACAGTGAGTGAAGCTAGGGTTTGAAGGCGCGCTGCCACAACCTGTCAAGGCGCACTGCGACGCTGCCCTCTATCGCTGGAACTGGAGACGACTGTCGACAGAAATTGAAGAATGAAGGGAAACCTTACCGGGCTCCGGCGAGTTCTCGAGGCACTGCGATTGAAGAATGAAGGTAGTCCTTCGTGTTGTTTTTTTGTTCGACTTCTTCAAGGACAACCGCGCCGCCGCGTGCACAAAGAAATTGAAGGGGTGAAGACTACCGACCGCCGACGATGAAGGCATGTGGGTCGTGACTCGTGCCGTCGTGGGCTTCGTGCTTTCCATTAGAGCTTTTAGGGTTTGCGTGTGGTTCAAAAGAGAGTCAAGAAACGCAAGCTTTGAAGTTTTTTTTTTTTTTTTTTTTTCAAAATAATAGTTGGTCACGTGACCAACTGGGACCACGTGTAGGTCCGCCACTGCTTACAATATTCAGCGTAAAAGCAGCCTAAGTTAGGGGAAGGGGGAAAAAAACTTGATTAGAATTACTATAGAAATTTTTAGTTGTTATGGAGAATATGGTGGTAATGAGGTGTGGTGGCGATGCAGTTCTAACAGTGGAGGTGGGTTTTATATTATTGCTTTTGGAATTACTTATTTTGTTGTTGTAATATTGTGGTTTTAATAATCACTATATAATCAGCACTGGTGTCAGCTTCGAGGGAGGTAAGTATAACCTTTGCTCTCGTACTATGTTGACACTCCTGTAGTGGGTCAATATATACTTATTTCTCCAACAAATGTATTTCTTGAAGAGCTAAATTATTTTGTTACTATAAGATAAGTTAATACATTTTTCTAGTCCCGTAAAAAAATACACTTTTTTAGCAATGATTAATTATTATATTAGTGATTTATTCACATATTTTAATTTATTATGGGTGATAAAATCTTGAAGTTTAAGTTGTAAACTATGTCACTGCAATCTTCTAATATCATTTCTCATTTGTCGAGCTCCAATTGAACAGAAATTGAGAAATGACCAAAAGTATAACTTCGGATATATGTTATATCCGGATGTATAATATAGACTTTGTATATTGTAACTCCGTAGGTTCTGGTATATCGAGTTAGAAAAAATTTAGGTGGGTGTATTAAGGAGGGAACTAATTTGGATCACATTGGCTGTATTTTTAATTTTTTTTTTATTTCATTAGTTCAACTCGTTTCACTTTAGTTCAGTTTAACGCACTTCAGTTTAATTATGTTTAGTTCAGTCAAAAGAACATGGCATAAGAGTATGAAGTGATTTTTCATTCTTTAATTTTTTTACTTATTAGTTCCTTTTGTTATGCTGCAATCAGCATTTGTGCGGAAATATGGCCAATCATTGGATCAAGACAATTACACCCGTGATAGTGATGCTGATAGTTCAGATCTGTCTAGCTGGTGTGAACATTCTAACCAAACTAGCCTCAAATGACGGGATGAACTTGCAAGTGTTAGTAGCCTATAGATTTTGTGCTGCCGCCCTTTTCACTGTTCCACTCGCCTTGTACATGGATAGGTTCGTTGATTTAAGTTTTTTTTTGTTCTTTTATCTGCTATTTTCTTTTTAAAAAAATGGTGGTTACAAACCAATAATTTTATTTCTTTGTAGTAGTGGAAATAAAAACTTTTACCTTAATATGTATGTATCAGTTTGATATAATAATTTTTGGCGTTTTCAGGAACATCACACCCAAACCAAAGCTCACCTGGAAAGTTCTTGGCCAGGCATTTCTTTGCGGACTATTAGGGTTAAGTATCATTTTTAGCATTTGATTCATTTCACTAGTTTATGAACCTAATGCACATGTTCTCTATAATATAGCAAATTAATGCACTTATAAAGGATGTGATGTTACTGTAAAAAAAAGGATTTTTTGATTTTAATAATGCATAGCCATTCGCAACGAATAAGCTAACATTTTAGTTATTCCTAAATAATGCAACCGCTAACAAAAAATTCCTACAACAAGTTGGATTATTTGGTAACCTTGTGAAAAACGGGTTAAAAAATTTTAACACCCTCACCCTCACTCTGACCCCCCAACCCTCACCCACGACCCCCTCCGTTACCCCCATTGCCCCATCACCCCCTCACCACCCCCTCCACACTGCCGTCGCCCCTCCCCTTCCCCCGTCGACCCCCTCCCCCACCCCTTCCCCGCTGTCGCCGACCCCCCCTCCCCTCTTCCCCTGCAGTCGCGAACCCCCTCCCCTCTCCACATGCGATCGCGAACCCGCTCCCGCACCAAGTCGGTTTTTACCCCGACCGTTGTCGGTTTTTTGCCGCCATACCCGGACCAAGTCGACGGTTACGTCTTTGCGGGGAGGGGGGGAGGGAGAAAATCAAGGGGGGTGGGGGCGAAAATCGAAGGGGTGGGGGGATGAAAATCAGGTGGGGGAAGGACGGTTGGGTTGGGGGTGAAAATCGATGGGGGAAGGACGGTTGGGTTGGGGCGAAAATCGAAGAGGTGGGTTGTGCGCGGGTGGAAGATAAGGGGTGGGGTTCGATTTGGTGGTCGATTTTGGTGGTGGTGATTTGGGGTTATGAAGGTGGTTGTTGCGGTTTTGAGTGGTGGTGAAGATGGTGGTTGCGAGTGGGAGTGGTGAAGGTGGTCCGGTGGTGGCAAAGTGGTGGGGGTGTGGGGGAGATCAAGGGGGAGGGGGTGGGGTGGGGAAGAGTTCAGTGGAAGGAGATAAGGAAGAGAGAGGAATTTTTTTTTTAATTCAACAAAAATTAAAAACTAACCAATGAAATTGTGACAAGTGTCCCGAGCAACCTGTTTATCAGGTTGCATCCTGTTTTTACCCATTCAGAGAATTTTTTGTTAAAGGTTGCATTATTTAAGAATAAATAAAATGTTAGCTTATTCGTTGCGAATGGCTAAAAGGTTGCATTATTAAAATCAAAAAATCCTAAAAAAAGATGTGATGTAAAATTGTAAATAGTGGACGGTTATAATTTTATTTTACAAAACCATCATGAATATGTTTTATAAAAAAAACATTATTAGATGCATAAGAAAACAGATAGCGAATTCTGTTAACCCTAAATGTATGACATTATGAAACACTTCATCTATTTTTTGTCACAATAGAAGATTATATAATATGACTATTATTGTTTTGACTTTTGAGCCAAGCTCACTTTCTCCTTAATTTTCTTTTGCTAATGGGTTATACACTACAGCTAATCGACACATAGATACACTTTGTAAACCAAATGAAATGCAAGAAAAATATATTAAAATAAATGTCAACCGCTCTTTTCCGTTAATCAGCTTGAAGTGGAAGCTTTAGTTCCACTTTCTCAATCAATCTTTATCTTCAAAAATTTATCTTCAATTTGATCTTTATTAGTGTAAAACGATCCTAGCTCAATACAACAACAACAACAACAACAACTAAGCCTTATTCCCAAAGTGATTTGGGGTCGGCTAACATGAATCGTCAACTGAAACCGTTACCAGAGGAGATGCCATCGCCAAGAGAGATAAAAGTTTTTTTTTTTTTTAAAAAAATTTTAAAGAATTTTAATATATATAAAAAGTTACTCAACTCTTCAGATTGTAATAGGCTTTTTGAGCCAAAACTTTGTCTAATCTACGCCATTTTAACCAAAAAAAAAAAAAAAAGCCTACTCCTGAAGAAATAATATATTTGATTTACCATAATAAATTTATATTGTTGCATTATAATATATCAAAAAAATGGATCATTTATCAAAACATGCATGTTTGACTGGAAGATCTTTAATGGTATAAAAGAAATTGAGTTACATTATTTAGCAAAAAGATTATACCAAATTTACATATTATAAACTATATACCTGGTTGTTTATTGAATGCAGGGGATCTCTTGTGCTAAATTTGTATGTGGAGAGTCTCGTACTGACTTCTGTTACCTTCGTAGCCGCAATTTCAAATATATTACCAGCGATTACCTTCATCCTCGCGGTTGCTTGCAGGTTTACGATCAATTACTTTAATTAATTTTCCATTCGTTCTTTATATCTGTTGAATAATTGTTGCAATTAAATCTCAAAAATAATTGTTGTACCAAGCGAGCCATGCATTGAACTAATAAAGCTTGTAACACGTTTTACGTGATTAATATCAACAAATTACATTTGGCGCAGTGGTAGAATTGGAGTTGCTGAATTCTTATTAGTGGTGTAAGTGGATTGGACTACATTGGACTTTGTCAAATCCGAATTTAGTCCAAATTTTTTTGCATTCGAAAAATTGAGTCCAAATCTAAACCAAAATTTTTTGAGTCCAGTCTAGTTTAGTCCAAAACTTTTTTTTTGAGTCCAAATCCAGTCCAGTCCGATCATTATATAATATATTAATTTTTTTCCCTATTTAGGTTCACAATGTTTTCTCATGATTGAATTTGAAAAAATTAACTCCTTACCTCCATTCCACAAAATAAGTTACATACATCTTTAAAATCTTATAAGATGCAAATTGCAAAATACAAAAGGCGTCAAAAGGGTTAAAGTAACTTTTGTCTTTTCAGTTTTCACTTCTCACTTTGGACTTTTGGAGGGTAAGTGAAAATTTTGGCGCCAGGTACAAAGATTTAGAGCGGAAATGTTAAAAAGTCCAATATTTCAACAAAAAAGTCAAAGAATTATATATTATGTATTACATATTGCATATTTTATACTCCCTCCGTCCCAAAAAGATCTGAACACTTATTGGGACACATGTTTTAAGGTGATAAGGTGTAGTGTGGTTATCAAATGTTATTTTATTTAAAAAATAGATGTGATAGGAGTTGATGGGGTATATTTTATTAGAGAAGAGAAAAGTTGGGTAACTTTTTATTGATAAAAGGCAAAGTGTGGGCCAAAGAAGTTAAAAGAAATAATATATTAATAGTGGGACCATGTCAAAAATGGAAGTGTTCAAACTAATTTGGGACAAACATAAAAGGAAAGTGTTCAGACTATTCTGGGACGGAGGGAGTATTATATATTATATATTGTATATTATATATTGTATATTGTATATTATATATTATATATTATATATTATATATTATATATTATATATTATATATTATATATTATATATTGTATATTATATATTGTATATTATATATTATATATTATATATTGTATATTGTATATTATATATTGTATATTATATATTATATATTATATGCTAAAATATTTTTTGGACTGGATTGAACTTATTGGACTCCAAAGGGGGTGAGTCCAAATCCACTGCAAAAATATTTGGACTCAAAAATTTGAGTTCGAGTCAAGTCCAAACATTTTTATGTCCGATGTAGTCTAACATGTTTGGATTGGACTGGATTGGACTTTGGATTTCTCGTAGTCCACTTACACCCCTAATTTCCTATACGTTGTTACTTTAAGGGATTAAATCTTGCATGCTATTATGTATTGTTTAATTTTTGTTTCCTTTTCCCTTTATCATTCTCACCAATATGTTATAAATTTTCTAATAATACAAACTTAATGTTTTAATTTTTGCATTAAAAAAAATATGTTTTTTTTCCTTCCTTATAATTTAAAACTTTTTTTGATTGTTTGCGCTCAATATAATATATCTTAACATAAAACAAGGGAGTATCTTATACTGACTTTTACAATATGTGTCAAGGGTAACTTTATAATTACAAAATCATCATAAACCTAAAATTTTTCAACTTAACAATTTGATTATCATCTTTGATAGGTTAGAGAAGGTAACAATAAAACACCTACCCGGGCGTGCCAAGGTCGTAGGGACCTTACTAGGAATCGGAGGGGCAATGTTAACGACGTTCTACAAAGGAGTAGAACTAAAAATCTGGTCAACCAAGATCAACTTGCTCTCCCATAAACACGTGGAACGTCAGCATGATGGTCGAGATCAAGTCATCGGGTCCTTGATAGCATTAGCTGGCTGCTTTAGTTATGCTGCCTGGTTGATCATCCAGGTAATTAGCTAATAACTTCTAAACCAAATAAGACAATTCTTAGTAATAATGTTGATTTTGGTCGGCGATAGAGAAGACATGTACCTATAGAAGATGGGGACCTGCATGGTATTCTATGTTGTCATGCTACGCGTAAAAGTCATGTACCTGTCGTCGGCCAAATAACTTACCTCCGGTATCATTAATGATACGTCTTTACGCAAGTCCAATAGTTCGTGATATTTTTAGCTACTAGCCAAAGTTTATGGTGGTACGTGTACCCAAATTATTTTAGTTTCAGGTGTTGAGAGTTGAAACAAATTTTGCCTAAAGTTATAACAATGTGATATATTCCCTCCATTTAAAAAAAAAAACTCTACTTTGAACAATTATTTCTTGCAAAAAGATTTCAAATGAGGAGAACAAAAAGATACGGCGAGAATAGTAATATACACGCATAATTGACAATATACTATCATGTAAAATAAAACCTTATTGAAAGCTCTATGTGGTGGTACACTATCACTACTATGGTTTTTTTTATAATATTACTATGTTTGTTACTAATGAGATTTTTTTTTTGACGGGATAATTACTATGAGATAAGTGATGTATTGTTGGTAATATACTACTAATTAATATGTTCCGCATTTGGGTGAATATGATAGGCGAAGATGACTAAGAATTTTCCAAGTGCTTACGCCACCACAGCTTTAATGAATGTGATGGCATGTGTCCAAGCCGTGATATTTGCGATGTGTGTCGAACGAGATCCACAACAGTGGAAGTTGGGTTGGAATATCCGATTGCTCACAGTTACCTATTCCGTAAGTTTACCTTTAATACCACCAATTCTAGGTGCCTCCGAGAGCACCTAATACTTCGTAACAGATACGGTATATAAATGCTGGTTAAAAGATACTTATATATCAATTTGTTGTTGATATTGACGCAGGGAATAATAGGTTCAGGAGTGATGGTGGCCTTAATAGCATGGTGCAACCGCTTCAGGGGACCATTATTTATCTCTATCTTCAATCCAGTATCCTTGATTGTTGTGACCTTGGCAGGATCTCTTGTTCTCAACGATAAACTATACCTCGGATGGTACATAACAACTTGTATATATGGCTCTTTATATTCATCATTATTATTATTAATTATCATTATTTTGTTTTTATTATATTATGTGGTGGAATAATAATATACTGTAACTTGTAATAGTGTATTAGGAGGAGTGGTAATTCTGTTGGGTTTGTATGCTGTGGTTTGGGGGAAATCGAAGGACCAGAAGCCAGCGGTAGCAGCGGCCCAGCCTGTTGTTGAAAGGTATCAAACCTGAATTAGAAAAACATATAATTGACATCATCTTTTATGGTTCACTATTAAGGCTCTGTTCTTTTGGACGAACTTAATGGAAATTCAATTCAGTTCAGACAAATTATTTCACAGTTTCAGTTCAGTTCAAAAGCACAGGCCGAAGTATATAGCGTGGAGCGGATTATCATCTAATTTTAATTTGGTAAAGTCTTGTGGGAGTGACACCTAAGACTTGAGATTAAATCCTTTCTACTTTACTTCGCTTGGTCACTCTCTAACCCTCCCGGGAAAGAGTTTATTAACTACCTATATATACAGTGTTTTGAACGGGTATAACAATTTATTGTGATTCCAAACTAATTACATCACACAAAAACTGACTATAACAGATAACACTGAATATATAATACTTCCTCCGTTCCAAAAATAAGTGAAACACTTCTCATTTATGTGATTGCTTTTTTGGGACAAAGTGTTTCACTTATTTTTGGAACGGAGGAAGTATATAAACTGACTATATAAAAAAGTTCATTATATAATCTGTAATTTTTCTTAGTATATTTCTCCCATCTCCTTAGATTTTTCTCTTATTCCGTTATCATCTCTCTCAATTAATGACAAATATATTACATATTTATACAAGAGTAAGATTCTAATAATCAGTTAATCACTCACCTTTTAAAAGAGCTTGCGCCCGATGTACAATAACTTTCCGTGCACCAAATTTCATATGATATAACTAGTTTTCTACTTGGAATAGTCAGTTTTGTATGATATAATCGTTTTTTATGCCATATATTTGGTTATACTTTACTCTTTTGTTCCAATCTTTCTCTTGAATTCATATCTATATATTCTTTTTCTTTCTATTCAATTATATTTTGAAATTTTAATATGCAACTCACTCTCTCGTCTCTATTTTCTATTCCAGAATTTTGGTGTAGTTTGGATTTTGAGATGGTTGATTTGGTAAGTTTTCAAAAAAGAAAATTACAAAAAATCTTATTCAATATTTTCTTAATTTTGTTCATCCATACTGATCGTTATTATAAACGTATAATATTTTATCTCTTTATTTATTTGCAGAGATGCTATTTCTAGCCTTCGTGATTTGCTGTTCCTGGTGGCCGAGAATGAGATGAGGGAATTGTACTTTTCGGAATGGCTTAGTGTAATGAACATTTATTTTTCAGTAGCTTTAGTACATATATATATATATATTAATATATTTTAATCAAAACGCCTTGATTGAGACGCATTTTAGTCATTTTAATGGCAGATATGAGTTTCACTTCGTGACGTTTTTGTATTAGTTTGAGGCATATTAACTAGTTTACCCATATTTTTACTCTCAATCTATGTATATATTAAATTATTTATGCTTTTTTACTCATCAATTAATAGGCATTATTTATCAGCAATTTATAGATATTCCCGTTTTATTTTTTAGAAATTTTTGTATTGGTCTATGTGCATAACTTGTTAGTTTATGGGAAAATATCAGTTTATAAAGACTATGTTGTAGCACCCTTGATTTAGTAACTAAAATAAAGGATATTAAAGGAGATTAATTTAATTTTCATTCTAAGAGTGAGGAATACTCAGTTGGTTAGAGCTTTTCTCCCTGTTTCAGGAGATCTTGCGATCAATTCTCATCTCTTTCCCTTATGATCTCCCTAAACAACAACAAAAAAATGTTCATTCGCTGGCGGAAGCTTACACGAATATCAGTGGTATAACACCGCCAAACACCATAATAATGTCAAGTGGTAAAACTTACAAATATCAAACTATTATATTTTTTGTGAACTAACGGAGCTACTATATACAACAAACTATAAAATTAAGGAAAAATTGATTCCAATAATCCAACCTTTAGACCGTTCGCTCAAATTAATTCCACCTTTTGATTAGTTTTTAATAATCCAACATTTTAGCATGATCTGCTCGATCATATTGAACCATGAGACCGGTAACCTGCTGAAATTGTAAAATTACATATTTTTCTTTTCTTTTTCCTATTTTTCTCTTTTCTTCTCTAATCTTTCTCTCCCTTTATTTCGTTCTCCTCCTCTTCATCAATGGTAGACACACCAAAATCACCCCACCATCACTACCTCACCCGCAAACTGAGTCAGTGAGGGGTGGTTTGTTGGTGGTGGAGTCAGATAGGGGTGGTGGTGTTGTTGGCCGTGGTGGTGGTGTGGTTGGTGGTTAGATTACTGGTTTTGGTTAGATTAGTTTTATTTAGGTTAATTAAAATTAGAATTAATTAATTAAATTAGAATGAATTAGAATAAGACATGTCTCCAATTAACATATTTTACTGGTCACCAACCTATTGCAACAGGTCACGGTTTAATATGAGCATATTATGTTAAAAGGTTGGATTATAAAAAAATAATCAAAAGGCGAGATTAATTTGAGTGAACAGCGTAAAAATTGGATTATTAGAATCAATTTTTCCTAAAATTAAAGCCACTAAAGATAATAATACAATAACTCTTTTCTACCTTTTGAACTCGAACCACAATCAACTTATTTTATAAAAAAAAATTACCACTCCTACTTCCTCTTAAAAAAAACCTAAACCTACTTTTACTCTCTAGTCGTCCCCCTCTTTTCCCCTTTCCCTTCATCAGTTAGGGGTTGTTATGAATGATTCCATCCATGGTAATCCCTTTTCCTCTTACTTTGAGTTCCTAGTTTGTCCTTTTATTTTGTTGAATAAGTTATTCTCTCTTTATGAGAGTTTCTCGTGCCTTACTATGGAAAGTTTTGTATTCTCTGTTGTGGAGGTCTCCATCTAGCTCTCTTATGGGAGTTGTGAGTCTACTTTGTTTGTTTGTAGGTACGGGAAATTATTCTTGTTGGTTGAAGTTCAAGACTATCAACATGAAGGTATTGAAAGCTCGGATGTGGTCAACATGGTTAGATCAAGAATGTTCTTATCCAAACTATGTCAAAATGATAGACGGTTCCATTCATAGTTGCTTGAGACAGCAAATACAAGGGACATGCGCCACAATATTCGATATGGTTCATTGTAGTTTCATCGAAGACGAAATTGATTTCATCTTGTTTGATTGTATTTTGTTTTTCTTTAATACTTATTGTAGATGTCATTAGGCCTTCAATTAATGAAATTTCTCTTTAAAAAAAACTTATTTTATAAAACCTTCTTTGATCCTCATAATGATCTTCATCCTTTATTACTTGGACAACAAGCTCCTTATAACCTATTCATTTTAAACTAGGAAGTTAGTAGTATCCATTATTAGTTTGTAGGATATTGATCAATATATTCAATTGAATTGGGTGATTAAAATTTTCTCGTAAAAAATCATATTTTTAGAGCTACGATATTGTCACATGTACTGTCTTAACTGAAATAGAGATTTTGATATTGAGCTGAAACACACTGCATAAAAAAATAATGTTAAATATAGCAATGGATCAGACACAAGAATTCTAACTTGCATGCATGGTTCAATCTCTACTCTGAGATAGATCTACGTACGTCAAACTCAACTCTCTTTATTACTCTGAAAATTGATAAATTTGATAGAACTGAAAATGGGCCTGGGTAACCCAACAAGGAAGAGGAGAGTTCGGTCCACTTACAAGCTCAAAGGAGATTCCATACTAAAACCAATTGGCAATAGTAAGAGGAGCTCCTCTAGCTTATGATGTGGTACATTCTCTCCTCTTTCTCCAATGTGGGACAACTCACATGTGCATAACAAACATGGGGTTCAACATTGTCCTTAGAGTTAGCGCACCCTTGGTAAGATACACAATAATAATCCCCATTAGGATATGTAAGATGAATTTGAGATATTATAACAAGTAGAGCATAATATTTGAAAAGATGACACAATAAGAAATATGTTTTCACAAGTTATTGGGTGTAATCGTTACACCATAATTTATGGTGTAACAACCCACAAACCACCGCTTTTTTTGTAAAAAAAATAAAACTCAAATGACATGAGATTCATGTCATTATTTGTATAGTCCATGTCATTCTTGTTGAAGTTTATGTCATTATACATGTTATACAATAAGTTATGGTGTAACATGTTACACCTAAGACATTTCTCAAGAATATGAAATAGAGAACAACTTTAATAATCAAGCCTAAACTCCTTTTAAGCTATATATATAGGCTGTTTGGAAAATGGAATTACTATTTTATTTGATTATAATTATATTTAAGCGAATTAATAAGAAACTAAGGTAGATTTGCTCTTTGTACATAGTACACGTACATTAGTAGATCACAAAGAGAATCGATGGGAGTAGTATGATCTATACAAATGCAAAGCCAACCTCACACAAACGAAGATACCCTCACATAGATATCGATCACCATTCACCAACATAATTACCCGATTGAGTCCAAATGCCAAATATTTACTCCATTCTGTAGATCAATTATCAATTGCAACATGAGGTCCTCGACCTAACCATGTACGATTTTTTTTTTTTTTTTTTTTTTGACATCGAGAAATCGTACATGAATTAAAAGAGGAAGTACAGCCTAATGCTAATACAACCCAAACTAAAACAATCAAACCAACCTAAATGAGCTTGAGGAACTCGTACATTCCAACTAATACATAAAGAAATAAAATTGATACAAAGTCGCGTAGAAAGGGGAGCGTCGCTGGTCAGTGTCTTTGATGGTGGATGCAGACCTCGGATGGCTGAGGGATGAGGCAGAAGAAGCGGATGACGGTCACGATCCGGACAACGAACAACCAACGACGAGCGTCGCGTCTCGCCACATGAGCAATTCCAACGATCTGCTATCGCTTAGGATTCTAAGCTCATGATCATGTGATGAGTCACATTCCATTGTGACTCATAACTCTCAATCGAGAGTAAATCAGAGTTCTCCATGAAGAAGAAGAAACACTGATGAGTGGGCGTGCTGAAAACCCCCAGATGCATCTGGGGTGCCGCCTGCAGATTTGAAATTTTCAAGACAAAGAACATTAAGATCATTGTCAAGCTAAAGAGAGGGCCAAACAAGTTCAACCCTCGAACACACCTCCGGTTTACAAACCCGGAAACCATACGTCCCAACCATGAAATCCTATCATTGCCTCGTCCTTGCTCACGATCTTCATGAGGCATCTTGTCCCGCAACACATATTCCCAAAACCGACATACTTGGTAAGACCTTGAACCACCAAGCTTGACCCAACTGACAAATACATGACGATGGCCACAACCAACCACCGACATTAACTTTAGCTTTTCGAAACCAACGCACTCCTTTTATTAGGAGATTAACCACGCGTTTTAGGAAAAGGACTGACATACTGACATCCAACAGAACTAGTTGGAGATCCCAACAACAAGGGGGAAGGGGAAGGGGAAGCCCAATACTAATAAGGGGGGAAGGGAAAGGGGAGCCCGACACTAACAAGGGGAAGGGGAAAGGGGAGCCCGGACCAACTATAGGGGAAGGGAAAGGGAAACCCATAACAACGACCACACTAAACAGGATAAAGTGCCGACCAGACGCGGGGACGGGGACGGGGACTCGGAACATTGACATCAACTTACAGTTACAGCGACGGGGATACTGACCCGACCAACGCGAATCAACTTAAAACAAGGGACGAAAAACCAAACGACTAGGGGAAAGGGAAAACAAGCCGAGAAAACGACAAATAGCAAGGAGTACTACACTCGCAGCCTTCAAACTACACAACCGAAAAACGGGGGGGAGGGGGAGACTAAACCGACGAAACACTAAGGGAAGGAAGAACAACGCTACGGAGGGGAAAGACGACGTGACGGCGGGGAAGGGGGGGGTGTGCGACGCTACGAGAGATGGGGGGAGGGAATGGGGAAAAAGAAAGACTCGAAAGAAAAAAACTTATCGGGGAACGGGGGATGGGGAGAGTAGATCGACGTAACGAGGGGATGGGGAGATTAGACCGACGCAACAGGGGATGGGGGAGAAAGGACCGACGAACGGGGGAGGGGGAAGGAAGACCAACGACGACGCACGCAGTGGCCGAGCCACAAAACCTTACCGGAGCGGGGGGGGGGGCCCGGACGGCCGTCGTGAGAAACCCGAGGTGGGCCACGCGGCTGTCAAGCCCCTAGGGTTTCTTTTTGGGGGTCGGGGTGTTTTAGGGTTTGGCTTGAGAGAGAGGTTTTACGTATTTTCCATGTACGCCTTTTAATACAACTTTTAAGTCTAATTACGAGACATATATTCATAATCCTTGTTCAAAACAGAGAAAGCACAAGTCACTTGCAAAACACCATGGAAACTACCTAGAAAGCAGTGCAAAAATGAATCATTTCACAGCTGGAGACATTCATAAGTATTCCATTTTCCTGAAACAATTCTCCATAAGCAATACTTATTTTCCAAAACTGAACCCTCAAGTGCTTCAAAACTAATACAATGCCATTTACAAAAAAAAAGTTTCTTCTCTTAATTCTTTAATCATCAAATTTCAACTTCTTATTCAAACATTCTCCCAATTAAACTTAAAACCACCTTAAACATTCTTCAATTTCCCAATTAAATTGCTCCTCCTAATTCCTAAACTAAACAAATTCAAATTTCTCCACAACTTCTAAACAAAAACAAATTCTTCATAATTGAAGAAGTGATTAAGCGAAGATTAAGAAGGTCAATAAATTAGAAGAATACCTGAAGACTGAAGTCTGGCGCCGCTGCCCGCTGCCCCCTGCCCCTTGCCGCCTGCCGGCCTTGCCGACGAACAAGAAATGAAGAAGTGAAGACGAAGAGTGACCGACGACGAGTCACGACTCACGATTGACGACGATTCGACGAAGATCTGAAGATCTCAACAGCCGACGACGAAGGATGAAGAATGACCGGACCGGCGACCGCCGACGTCGAAGGAAGTGAACAGCCGACTTCGCGTGAGAGAATGAGGCGCAGCTTTTGAATTTTTTTTTTTTTTCAAAAATATTAGTTGGTCACGTGACCACCTGTGACCGCGTGTAGATCCGCCACTGTGTACAGAAGCGCACACACACACAAAAAAAAAAGAAAAAATGGGATTAATCTTACACGAATCTGTCGTTTTAAATCATACTTAGATACACAACACCAATTAACCCATTTTGTTGGTTTTGGAATTTTTGCTTCTGCTTCTTTTACTTCACGATCAAGGATCAACATGATTGAATTTTCAATTTGAATAGCTACCCACCTATTGTAGATGGGTTAGTTTGCTTTCATTGTACAATAACAATTAATAAAATCTTACAAAATTTTATCAACAAAGGCCCAACAAATACATAGGCAATACCTTTTTGCCGCAACTACAAATTGAACAAAACCTAAAGATAACTGAGACAATTCTTTAAAAACAAATCTACTGTTGCACACTTAGATAACCTTAAATAACTCCATGTGTGGCTAAACTCCTTAAATTATGTCGCAAAGAACTACTGTCACAAACACAAATTCACATATATCTTGTAGTAGGCTTTGTTTACCAAAAAAAAATATATATCTTGTAGTAATTAAAATAAAAAAATAGCACTAAATTGAATTTTGTAAATGATAAGAATCTAGAGAGAGATAATGAGACACTTATAGTTGTGAGATAAAAAGGCACACCAAATCCTTATCATTCAACCCATATGGTACTGTTGAAGATGAATAGTTAGAGCCTTAAACAATCGTTCTTCACTTTGGACTCCCAATCTCCCACGCGTCGCGCTACCACAATTTCACCGACGGCGAGAATTCAACTGTGTTGGGGTTTCACACGTAAGGTTTGCAGGAACACAATTCAAACATCTTGGTTTTTTTTTTGTAATAGTTTATGGGATTGTGTTTTGGTTGTGGTATTGTGGTCTGCATAATTGAAGGGAGAAGAGGAAGAAGATCAAGGCATGAGGCAGAATAAACTGCCATGGAGTTATGCGTGGTTTAGAGGAGCAGATAAATTATTGTGGTTTCAAGTTTTTTTAAAAGGTTAACTGGTGCAATTAGTAAACTGTCGTGCAGTTTCTTGGTGATCTATTTTTTTCTTATTTTACTTTTCACTTTTGAATTTAAATTGTGGTAGATTCTATAATTTTGGTTTGTTATGGGGGTATTTAGGTAATTAAGGGTGGACACCAAAGGGTCAGGAGTTGACATATAGAATAGAGATACACTTTTACTTTAAATAGTGTTGGTTACGTAATGGAATTTTAAAATTTGAATATGAAAAAAAAACTAACTGAAACACACTATTGAGATTCCATTTTATAATTTAGTTTACATGTTTCTGTTGTTTCAAAATATTTGCAACACTTTAACTTTTAAACTTTGTCAAAAATACAACTTGACCCGTGCATTAAAAACTTTAATTATCTATCAGTATATAGAAGTATACCAAAATATTTTAGTATTTAAAAACTATATATATAAAGAAACTAAACCAACAATATTAACAATTTCTTAAAAAAAATGTGTAGAAGGATATGGTTAGAATAGGAGTAATAGTATATAAATTGTTGAAAGTTGAGGCAAAGGTATTAAGGTAGTTAATATGAAGTAGTATATAGTGTAAAATTTAAAGATTTTAATCTGAACAAATTAAAAGGAGGTGGAACAATAAATTCCATACGTATGGGGTAGTAGAAAACTTTCCTATGATAATTGTTGAAATGTTCAACATTCATGTTAAACGTTTCTATTTAATTAACGTTACAAATCGGCAAAAGCTCTATAGTATAGATAAATGTTATAGATCGGCCTACTTTATATTTTTCATGTAACGCGTAGTCTACATGATGGTATGGCATTATGAGTAACCTATATATGCAGTGTTAATGATATTTATGCTTGTTATCAATAACCATATATATGCATTAACAACAATCTTATATCCATTATTAGTAATTGTTTATGTTAATCAGCAACCCACATGGCATCCTCATTAATGGTATGGTGTGACCGCGTAAGTTTTTTTTTATGTGGTCTTTAGGACTTTAATTAGGATTTGTAATTAGAAATATTGATGAAGATCATGCAGACTGTGAATGACATGTATAAGTTACAATTTTAATAGTGAAAACTCCTAAACTAGAAAATTTAGCTTTGTCAAGATAATAATAGATATGATAAAATCGAGTAGTTCTAGAGAGTTGAGTACTAGCAACGGCCAATTGACCAAATTGGTAAAAAAAAGTGACACTCAACGACAAGTTGGTAAAAAAACTTGCTCTAGCGACAAATCGGTAAAAAAAATTAAGCTCCAATTGTTCTAGCGATTTGAGTACTAGCAACTGTAGCAAGAAAAACAGCACTATAACAAAATCAAATACAGGGGTAATGCTTACAATTGTTTCAGGCCAATGCTCCTCAAGAAGTCGTCGGTAGGATTCAACAAGTATCACTTCTGCGCAGTAATCTCTTCCATGAATTTCTCTCTCCAAAGATTCTAATTTCGCCTACATACAGTTGAATATTATGCTATTAGTCCTATTACTATTGTTAGAAATGTATGCGGTTTAATAGAAATTAATTTCAGCAATATAAACAATCAATGTCTTAATCTTTATGTATGTATATGAAATACTTCATAAAATAGGATTTTGAGTATTCTTCTACAAAATTCATGGATTTGATGCCTAACGTCCTAACCTATTGATACCTCATACAAAATACTACTAACAAATTAAGCGAAATAATATAAGCAGCTCTAAAAAGCTAAAAATGAAAATATTAGACAATAAATAGCATTTATTATATCGATTGACTCTTGATTGGGTCATAAATTTCTCAAATAATATTAGTTCAAGAAATATACTTACGGCCCGTTTGTTTAGTGGTTATAACTTATAAATAGTGGTAATGGTAAAATTTAGTGTAAATTTGTAAAGAAGTTCATGTCAATGACCATGAGAATGAAACTTTATCACAAAACATGGGTTTTCCTTTATAAATTTCTATTACCATCCAATACCACCTTCCCAAGTGGTAATGGATAGTAATGAGATTTTAGGAAGAAAATGGATATATTGGGATGAAGTAGCATTATTACCATAGGTAATGACATTGGATTTCTAGTACAAATTTACACTATAATACATTATCATTCCCACCATTTATGACCTCTTAACAAACGGGCCATTAATGTTTATAAGCAATCCTAAGAGCCGCATATATCAAAACCCTAAATTGGATGTGAGTAAATGGTGTACCTTCGAGGCTCGTATTTTATTGATCAAACGTGTTTTCCTTTTCTCAATCTGCTCCTCTTGCCTTTTTGGCGACGTCTAAATTGGCTTCCAAAATTTGGTTGGGATACCTATAAGCATAGCATAGCTTGGGTTGTTGGGGAAGGAACAAACGTTAACTTATGGCATGATAACTGGATTAATGGGGAAAGTTTAAGGTCACTAATCCAAGGTCCTCTACAACAAAGTGAGCTTAACTTAACAAGAAATGTTATAAGAATTTGTGATATAACGAATATCTCCTCCATAAACCTCCCCGTGAGTTAGTCGACAGAGTTAGATCAGTTGTTTTCTCCCGTAACCCCGACTTTACCTACTCACTATGGACTCATCTTGGGAATTTTAACTCAAGAATTGCAACGAGGTTCCTATCCCCTGAAGGGGATGAGGAGTTGTGGGGCTGGATTTGGAAAGTCCCGGGACTCCCGAAACACCAGTTCTTCCTTTGGTAAACTTGGTGGAATAGGATGCCAACCAATGGTAATATAAGTTATCGTGTTAATTCCTATACAAAGTATTGCCCTTTCTGTCCTAATGAAGAGGAAAACATGAACCACATTCTTAGGGGTTGTCACCGTGCGGTGGAAGTGTGGTCTAATGCCAATGTGAAAACCATCCTTGCCACCTCCTTTAAGGACTGGTTAAAAAGCAACATTATCCAAGATATCAATGTCAATCCTACGCTGGTCCCTTCTAATGTTGAATTTATTTTCATGATTTGGGGTCTTTGGTTAAGACGAAATGCTTGGGTTTTCAACAAGAAGAATATCTCTTCTTCCTCCTCTATAAAAAATTCCCATTGGGCCGCCACTGAATGGTTCTACTCCAAGAGCCAACCTAAAGTGGAAAAAGCTCCCAACCCCTCTCCCCCCTCTCCCCTCTCTCCTCTCTTTCATCTCACCCCTCTCACCCCTCCTACTCATCTCAACCCACTCCCAACCCTCGTCACTCTTCCTCCGAGTTTCGAACCGAGGATCTCTAACCTTATGAACCCAATTTGCCCCCCCTCCTTTGTCACATCTAAAAATAAATGTGGATGGCTCTTTCGTTACTAAATCAAAAGAGACCGGTTTAGCAGCTGTTTGCAGGGATTCCTTTGGCTCGTGGCTAGGAGGGATTACCATGACCACCTTTCGTTCAAGTGCTCTTGAGGCTGAAACCCGTGCTATCCTAATGGCACTTCAATGGGCTAAGCATCACCATTGGAATTTGGGCATTGTAGTATCTGATTGCAAAAATGCCGTGGAGGAGATTGGTAAAAATCAAACTGTTAGAATTAAGTAACTTGTATAACATTATCCATGATTGTAGGGTGTTGCTCCAAGGAAACGCAGGACTGGAACTTCGGCATGAAGGAAGAAATTCAAATAGGCTTGCGGATGCAGTAGCAAAACATGCGCAAGGGGAAAGAGCAAGCCTAAATATTTTACAAGAACTATCTTCCCCTCCCCCGGATTGTATTAAATTTTTAGTTGAAGACATTCAAGTTTGTAATTTGTCAACCATGCCGTCTGATGACCATGACTGAATGCATTGTTTGTAAACTCCTATTTTAGTTATATTATGTTCGATTTTATCCAAAAAAAAAAAAAAAAAGTAGATTTTGGAGAAAAGTTGTTTATTTTGGCCAAGTATAATTGAGATACCACCTTCTTTTGTTGTCTACCATTGTCCTTGCTATGATAAATGGTGCAACTAACTTGATCATCATTATAATCACCAGATTTTATATCTACTAGTACCAAAAGCCAAAAAAAAAATCATCATATATAATTAAAATAACATAACTAAGTATTAGAAATCATCAAAGTATGATACATTCAAAAAGAGATATCAGTAATACCTTCAAACGCCATTGATAAGATAAAACTTTCAAGCTTTTCTCTCCAAGCTAAGGGGACTTTCAAGCTTTTTGTGCTTAGACGTCTAAGTTGGTTCCTAGTTATATGGGAATATTTGAAATATATACCTTAAGTTTCTATCAATTTTTATTATTATTATTTGAATAAATTATATTATAAGTTTTGAATTTAGACTTCTTCCTTGATAAAAAAAATGATTGATAAAACTAGCTGGACTTGGAGTTCACGGCAAGCAAATTAGACAACGATCTGCCACATATTTAATACTACTAGTGTATTTTTTTTTTTTTTTTGCTAGATAAGAAAGTATATTCAAGCTCAAAACAAGTTTACACCTAAAGAGACACCAAAGGAGGGCAAACCAACTAGGTTGGACTCCCACCCCCAAGGCACTCAAAATCAACTGCATACACACATGAACAGCTAAGTTCCTAAGCCACATTCTGCTTTCTCTTGTAATTTTTTTTGGCAAAACACTATAACATCTATCTATAACATCCTTCTGTACTCTATAAACAATACTATTTACTGAATTCACCTTTTGATTCCAATAAACATCATTTCGAGTCCTCCAGATGTGATACACCAGAGCACCCAAAGTAACAGCATACACTTGTTTATGGAATTTTGACCTTCTGCTTCTGTTAATCCACTGAATAAAGCTCTGGCCAGTTAGATGAGAATGCTAAATATCAAGCCATCTGAGAACTTTCACCAAAACAGCTTTGCTAAAATGACACTCAAACATCAGATGAGTATGAGTCTCCTCCATTACCCCACAGATCAAACATTTATCATCATCAGCAATTCCCATATCAAATAGTCTTTTTGTGGTCTGCAGTCTTCCCATCATCAGAAGCCACAAGAAGAATCTTTGTTTTGGAATAACAAGTATATTCCACACAAACTTGTCCCAATAAATTTTCTCAAACTCACCAACCAGAAGAGTGTAGATATGATTCACTGAAAACACAGTCATATTCACCATTTGATCTAAGTTCATCACACTCTTAATTTGTTCCTTTACTTCACATATCTTTTTCCAATACCACCTGCAACCTTGAGTTATGGGATATGTTGTTATTGTTATGGGATTATAAACGACCATGGAGAAGTGATTTTTCTCTCTTTTTTCTTTACTCAATTAATAAATTTTATTCTGGAAAAGACACTATTATGACAAAATAGTACTTCTTCAATTCCTTATGAATGTTCTTACTTGGAATTCTAGCACAATTTAGAATTCTTGGAATCCTCTAAATCTTGTCTCCCTTTTATAGAGTTAAGCATACAACTAGGACCTCAACTTTCATATTTTTCACCCTTTAGGACCTACAACTTTTTTTTTCACCTATAAGGACCTAAGGTTAGGAATCCGGCTAACTAACCTCACTATAACTCACCTAAGGTAAATATTTTTTTTTGTATTTTTTATCACCCAATTTTAATTATTCTCATTTTTTCACAGCGACTTGTGCCTTTCTTTCTTTTTTCTCCTCCATGGGTTTCCACGTATATTTCATGCATCTTTTGCTAATTATTTCTTATGATTAAAACCTTGATCTGCTCTTCACTCTATCCTTGTAAACGGTAAGGTTGGAGCTCACCTCGAGCGGAGGGTCTCCTAACCTTCTTTTCTCCTTACCTTTATATAAAAAAAAAACTTGCAATAGTACACCACATATTACATATATAACTTTCTCAACGTTAACATCTCAGTCTTTTGACGTCATTTTTGATGAAAATTTGATGAATCGTATTTTTATATAGGTTTCAGTTGCATTTAGGTTGCATTCTAGGAGCATTTAGAAGCATTGTAGTTCATAATTGCATACTATTACTTAATCTGCGAAATATTACTCTTCTTGTGCATTTTTGGTATTCTTTGATGAATTTCAGGCATCGAGAACATAATTGGAGTATTATTGGACAAACTCGAGTACTTAGGAGCAATTGGAAGCAAGCTACATTGATAAGGATCATTTTGGATGTATTTAAGTGCAAATTGGAGCTAAATTGGAGTTGGAATTCATTTAAAGAATTGTGGAAATCGAGTCATGTTCACTCTTTTATCCATAACTTTTTATTCGTCAGTGATAATTGGATGATTCTAACGGCATTGGAAAGTAGGCTTGAAGAGCTTTCCAACGATAGGTTTCACGTCCCAAGGCGAGTTGTATTCTGAGAGATATGGGCTTTGCAAGTTAACCCAGTTTGCCAAAAACTTCTTACGCGCGCGTGGATCACTTTATTCCGGCCATTTAATGATTTATTTGGCTTCCTTATCTTGTAATTTGGTTTCCTACTAGTATTAGGAGTTATAACTATATATTATAGGTGAACTAATTAGAGGAGGACATCTATTACTCACTTTTTAATATCATGTTATTTTGTTTCTCTAGTTTTATGCCCTAATTTGTTTTCTATTGCTACTTTGGAGATTCAAGATTCAAGCTTTCATATTCATCTTCAATTCAATCAAGTTTTATTCTCTTCTCTTTATTATATTTTAATTATGTTTTCTATTATGTTTATTGCTTTTATTGCCATGATTAGTGAGTAGTCTTTTTATCTAGGATTGAGTTGAGCCCTAGTATGGATTGATCATGTAAATTCTTCTCTAATTCCCATGTTATTGAATTATATGTTTAGGGTTTGATGAGATTGTTCTTATTGTCAATTTTGCATCTTGATTTAGCCCTAGTTTTATATTATCGATGAAAGTTGGAGTTGAGATTAGGAATATTTATTTGATGTTAAAGTGTGATTTTATTAATTGAGTTCATCAACGAAAGTTGGGTCTTAATTTAGATAATCTTGTTATTGATTTGAATTCTCCCATGAAAATGGGTGAGAACTAAAATTGGGAATTATTTGACATTGGTTCTTAATGCTTCTAATTATGTGTGTAAGCCATGAAAATAGGAGACATACATGTTAGTTAGGCATTTTGCTATCACGAAAGTGAGTTCGAGGTATTGAGAAATGATCGAGTATTTAGTTTCGGTTCGCAGCTGTGCTTTATTACTGAGTCATAAGGGATATAATTGAATAACTGGGATGTGAGTCGTGTTTTGATCAATTCATATTAGTGGTGATACTTAATTCTAGTGTTTTAATTATCATACTCATATTTTGCCATATATTGTCATTAGTTTAACCTTTAGTTTATAGACTATTCTTCATATTTGGATTGTGTAACTATTTCTTAATATAAAATCAAGTAGTGTTTAATCTGGCACTTTTCTGAGTTCGACCCGTATGTGTTACAACACCGTACACTAAGCTTGCGGTATTAAAATAAAACCCTAACAAAATTTGGCGTAAACACTAGTGCAGGTTAATTTCAAAAACAAACAACATGAAATTAAAAACTATTTTTTTCTGATTTCTAAATTTTTTTTTTTTTTGTACTTTGAAAGTTGCAAAAACTTACTATAATGAACAACCATCTAATATTACACCACAAAAGAATCCAAATTTTAGAATACTATATTACATTACAAAAAAAAACAGATCTGTTAAATCTAAACATAAAATTTATAAACCCAAGTGATTATAACTCTAAAAATTACAAATTTACAATTCCATTCAACACTTAAAATAATTTCGTTAAAACAAAACTACATCATCATCACGCAGCTTCACAATTTGATCATTATGTATACGCCACAAAGAGTTGACGAAGATGTTACGTTTCATAAGGAACCCATTTATATAAGTGTGGAGGCAATCTTGGAATAGGTTGAACTCTTAAAGGTGTATCCATGTAAGTCACAAATACTGAATCATTTTCTAACATGTTAAGATCCTCAGCCTTAACTCCTTCAGGTAGACACCAATTGAATTGGTGCAAAAGACGACCTAACATAGTTGTTACCAACTTTACACCCACTTGAGCTCCAATACAAACCCGTCTACCCGCTCCAAATGGCAATAACCTAAAATCACTTCCTTTAAAATCGATATCCCACTCTAAAAATCTTTCGGGTCGAAATTGGAGCGGGTTAGGCCAATTATCCGCGTCACGACCGATGGCCCAAGCATTAACATGGATGGTTGTTCCCTTGGGGATGTCATACCCACCAATCTTAACATGGGTCCTGGCCTTGTGAGGCATCAGTAAAGGTGCTGCAGGGTGTAACCTTAAGGGCTCCTTTACTATAGCTTGCAAGTAAGGGAGGGCAGATATGTCATTTTCGGTCATTACCCTCTCAAGCCCAATAACTTGGTCCAATTCTTCTTGGCCCTTCTGTAGAACTCTTGTGTTTCTTAGTAACTCTGCCATGGCCCACTCAACCATAATAGCTGTCGTGTCCGTGCCGGCAATTATCAAGTTCTGCATGCAATTAACCAAAATCAAGTTACTTAGCATCCCCTAAAAAAAAAAAGTTACTTAGCATAAAAAAATTAAAATAAATCAAGTTATATTACTGGTGGATAGCATTAACTAGACTTTGAAACATTAGCAATGCATATGATAACAATATGATTCTACAATTTTATAAACTTGAGACTTTACCAATAAAAGAAACATGGTGGAGCTGGTATTCTTTTAGCAAAACTATGATGATGATTTGGTAGATATGATACATAAAGTTTATCCTCAATATTCATATATTGATACTTTATTCTAATACAATGAGTAATGTATGTCATTGTTTCCAAAGGACAACTTTGACCAATTATGTATATATATTATAATACTTATTATGTTTCTTAATAGATGTATCATATTGACTCGAAACATTTGCCGGTTCACAATTTTGACCATTACATCTTTAATTATATATTATTAAAAATTATAAAAAAATAACATTTTGAAAATATACATTGAGGTTAACCCAACAACAATTTAAACAATTATATTTATCTTTATAAATTAGTTTTTAAATGTGGCCAAAGTTGATATTCAGATAATGTGAAAAGTCAATAACTCAATATGACGCATCTATTAAGAAACAGATGAAGTATTAATAAACATTAATCCAATATATATAAAAAATTGATATTTAAAATATATACTTCCTCCGTTTCTTTTTACTTGCGACAGTTTGACTTTTACACTATTCATGAACTCCACTTAGTTTATCTGTGGTGATTTATAGTTAAGGAAAAACATATTCATGTGGGATCTTGTTAGATTTCTCTCAATGCGTATTTTTCAAAAATCTACTTTTTATAATTTTTAATTATCAGTAATTAAATTAATGGTTGAAGTTATGCATTGGCAAGCGTGAAAGTCAAACGGTTGCAAGTAAAAAGAAACAGAGGAAGTATATATTAATCAAACGAATTTTAAAAAAAAATCAATTGATAATATAATTTAATATGCTAAATGAAAGAGTACGTCCAAATTTAACATTTAAACAAATGTTGCAACTAAGAAAAACAAAATATGCAATCATATAGATACAAGATCCAACAAGTTACGTAAAACATACCCAAAGGAGTCCAACAACAGTCTCATTGCTGAGTTCATAATGGTCCTTGAGACTTAATAGAGCATCAACGAAGTGTTCCTTGTCCTCACCACTCTCTAGCCGAACCTTGGTATGCTCCTCCATGATTTGCTCCGTGAGGCGGTTGACTCGATCCCGGTGCATCTTAAACTTGTGGTCGCACGACGGCGAAAGCCACCGTAGCAATGGTATATATTCGTCCATAAAACTCGCCCTGACAAGATTCCTTCCACCGGCAACTATAGCCTTGAACTCTTGGCCTAACTCATCCAAGTCACCCTTGGAGTCTACAAATCTTTTCCCAAGTACTATCCTTGTGATTGTGTTGAGAGCTACTCCTCCCAAGTACTTCCTTAGCACTATGATGCTCCCCAACTTATCATCTATACATATATTATTTCGTCCAAATTTTAGAACTTTGTCATATATATATGGAGTTTGAGTCATAAAAATAAGTAGCTAGTGACGTAGACAGAATTTGATTGTATATAAATGCATAACTTGAATACAACTCAGACACTAAAACTTTGCCAACTAAGATTGTACGTAGCTAGGTCACCAAAGTTCTAATTGTAATGTGGTAGCTATATAGAGCTAAAACTAACTAACTAAACTATGTATAAATGTATAATGTATGGTATGATACTTCTAATCCTTATGAAGTACCAACCATCGTGATCTTTCCATTGAATTTTCATTTGTAATGGTCGTGATCACTTAATAGAATTCCAGTGTATTAAATCATGAAAATTATTTATTGAAATTTCATGTAACTATTATTGTCCATTTCATATCAAAAAAATCAAATCACTCGTTTCTCTTCTACTATAGAATAGATTATCTAGATTAGATTCATACTAATTGTGAAATTCGATAGATAATGGTAATATTCGACAAACGTCGGGTTTGAGATGTTGGTAGAGGTAATATATTCGTTTGCAAAGTTTGTGGTGGCATATTTAGAAAATAGATGGTATCACGTTTAGAGATTAGGTTTTTCTCAAATATATCTCCCATGTATTGAATAGATGTTAGAAAAAAAAGTTTGTTTTAGTTTATATGAAGGATTTTATGTATGTATAATTTTTTTTTTTAAAAGTTAATTGAAAAAGAAAGGAGTATACCATAAGCAAGTGTCTACATCCCAAAAATAATTGCGTCTAAAGTGTGGTTATGATTATGATAATACGTCGACGTTACCCAATTTGTTAACCCTTATAATAGGGAAAAATATTAACTTTCTTCCCCTTTTTGCAGAGAATACTTTTGACTTGAGTTAAAACCCTTCCTATCAATAGAATACTATTATATTAACAGCACTGGATGACCTTCATTCGTATAAATTAGTTAGACAAATTGGTTGGTGTGGTACTAGTTGACCTTCCTAAAATATTACCAATCACCTCCCTCAAATATAAACTTCATCATTCATACGTGAAACACTTCTATAGAAGTTCTCGTATAAAAGAAAGAAGTGTTTCACTTATTTCAGAACGGAGGAAGTATCAGTTATAATATGACTGTAAGATACAAGTTTTAAAACTAAAAATTTAATGTCAAGTTTTATCTTTGAGCTATAACAAATTTAGACAACTTCAGTTTAATAAAAATTAGGCGAAGAGCATATATTATCACTAATTATGAGTAGCTCACAATACAATTGACACTTTTTGACAATTATTTTTGATTCGAAAGAACAATAATAATAACCAAATTAGAAGAAACTTACCACAATTGTTGCTGAAATCTTTATAAATGGAGTCAACCATAGCAGCAACTTCATCTTCTCTAACAGGTCTCAAACCTTCAATTTTTTTAGCACTAAATAACTCCAAAGTGCACATCTTTCTCACTTTAACATAATGAGGCCCATAATCAGCCCATATAAGATCCTGCCCATTTGAGCTTGTATTGTTTATTTTCAACCTAAATCTATTAGCCAACACATGATCATGCTCTTTCAACACTTGTTTAGCTAGTTCCGAGTTCGAAACGACGACGTTAAGGTTCGAGCCGAGCCAAACCGAGATAATCGGGCCGTGTGTCCGGGCACAATCATTATAGCTCTTAAATAGGCCTTTTCTTATTCCTAAGAGGTTGCCTATGATGGGCCATGGTCTCGGGCCCGGCGGGAGTTTGAATCTCAACCGTTGGATGAGGTAAAACAATATGATGGAAATGAAAATGGTGATTAATAATATGATGATCTCCATTAGAGGTTTTTGTTGAAGAGGAGAGAAAATAGTTAAGGAAGTATTTAGGTTTTAATGATTCTTTAAGTAGTGGTTGGTTTTTATAAGTTTCTAACAACTCTAAAAAACCATCAAGATTAAATAAAGTAGCGCCAAGTCCAGGATGATTATTGCACGGAAAGAATGAGTTATAATACTTGGTCTAAAAAAGGATAACAATTATGCACATAAACAAATATAAGTCTGCGAATAACAATGATGTAGACGATCCATTAAAACGATAGTAGACTTTTGTACTAATACCTGATAATTTGACATTTGACAAGAATATTTTGACTTATGAGATCGAAAGATATTCATATAACTATAATGCAACTTGTTAGCTGCCAGAATAAAAAGAACTTGATGCAACTTGCAAATAGCCAAGTGGGTTATAGATTTTGACCGTGCTGTTCACTGATATGTGCGTATTAATGTCTTGAGTGATGTTTAGTAGGTTTGCGAGGTCAAAAGATAACTGGGGTGGGGGGGGGGGGAAGAGGGGTTAATAGGGGTTTAATCCACGATCTAAATGGTTTGATCCCAATAACCTATACCACTGCTATATTGATGTTTGTATCGGTTAATGGTTAAATAGTCGAAGATATTTTATAAGTAATTTTTGCAAAAACTAACAAATAGATAGATGTCTTCTAACTTAATAAAGATGAATGAAATAAATTTGAATTCTAATAGTTCCCAAACAAACCAATCTTGAAGGATCTGGTACAACCGTTTGATTGAATACCTCCTCAAAGGAGGCTATAAGAACAAATAGATTTGTCCATCTATTTTCATGAAACAAACTAACAATGGCTTTATTACAATTGTGGTCTATGTTGACGATTTAAACATCATCGTGACACCTGATAAATTAAAGAAACCGACAAATGCATAATGAAGGAATTTGAGATGAAAGATCTTGAGAGGGCCAAATCTTGTCTCGACTTACAAATTCAACATTCCAATACTGAGACGATATCATCATGAAGATTTTAGTCTCGCGTGTTATTTTACAAATGAGTATGAAATTACTTTTTACATCTTTCTAAATAATGTGGAGGAAATCTTTACATAATTTAAATAAATACAAAGCAATAACATATTTAAATCAATGTTTAAAATAATGATTTTTATTTTTACAATTTTTTTACTACTGTATTTCAAACATATAACTGAACTTAGCGAAAACTTTTTTTTACGGGATGAACTAACGACACTTAATTAAACTAATTTGAGTTGAACTGAACTAAACTTGATAAACTCAAACTGAAAAACAGAAAATTAAGTTCAAAAGTACTAGTTGTTTACAAACTCCAAAAAGGAACCATTTTATTTATCATAAGGATATGTGATAGGTGATTGGCTAGGCCCATTCTAAGCCTGTTCACCTGGTATATCCTTGTATAAGTATTTCTTAAATGCATCCACGTGGGCCACTTGCAAGCATATTGCAACTTGGACCGACCCATCATTCACAGGCCCAGGAAGCATCAAACAATCACCATCAGAATCATGAGTACCTGGGCCCATATAAATCTCCTTTCCCCAACCAAAGTCAAGCCCATACATAGGGAGGGTCAACCAACTTATGACCCCAAGATTTGGGTTACCATAAAATGGGCCGTCCATACTCTTACGTGCATGCAAATCTTGAAAAGGGGACAAGTCAGTCAACCTTTTCCAAAAGTCAATGTTTGACCAGATATACTCATTGTTGACTTTCTCAATTGCGTCCCTTATTTTAGCACAAGTATAGTGTAACGGCTTTGTCATGATATCCCCTGACTTAGAGGAAACTACAACATCTAGAATAGCATTTCCAAAGTACTTGGGTGGTAGTGGTGGTTGCAAGCGATTACGTACATTGACGGAGAAGCCTAAGCACGTCGGTTGCTCAAGGTGGTGCTTGCGTGCCTTACATGCACTTCTCCAAATATGAGCTGATATCACTTCATAGCGGGTGTAAGGGTGCATGTTATGACCATCGATTGATCCTTCTTTAGCATCCTTCTTTAATTTGTCTACATGCTCTTTTGACAAAGGCAATATGGCCACAATAGTGGCTTTTTTACGCTCCTCCAAGTTGTTATTTGCCCCTATTAGTAATGGTGGAGGCTTGAACTCTATGTGCGTGTCAAATTGAGTGCTACTCTTAGGAAGATCTTGAGATCGAAAGACGTTAGGATTGAAGTAGGGTGCCATCTCTAGTGGTTCACCACGAGCTAGTCTAGCCCACTCGGACATGAAATGGATGGCACTTTGTCCGTCAGCGATTACATGCGATATATTTACACCTAAACAAATGCCACCACACTTGAACTGCGTGAGTTGCGCTAACATCAAAGGCAACTCATCGATAGGTTTGTTGTAGTCAACATATGGAAGGAGATTCTCAAATAAATTAGTTTGAGAAGCGAAATCACCAAAATCACTTAGTTCACCACTAGAATTGGCTTCAATGAGCTCCACCCCTTTTGCGTTACATATGAGCTCAAGTCGGCCTTGCCCTATCCATCGAACACGACCAGCTAGAGGATAGAAGTGTACCAAAACCCGACTTAATGACTCCTTGAGTGTGTCTATTATAGATTTGGAAGATTTAAGCCACTCTTGTGAAGGTCTGTAAAAGTAAACTGTGGGAACATGAGTGATCACGCCGGTTTGATCCCACTCGGATAATTGAAAAGTACTCGTACATATTCTCTCTTGTGGTTTTACAATGCATGAACGTTTTATGCTAACTTCCATTATATCTATAAGAAAATGAACAAAAATAGATGAAGATAGAATTACGCCATTAAGATTTATTCCCAAACATACCTATAAATAAAAACAAATTTCCGTAAAAAAAATATAAATAAAGAAGAATTTACAAGAGGCTATTAGAAACTCTGGACCATGAGATATGAGTGATTTAAAAAACTCATGACTTCTAATGTGTACCTTCAAAAATTGGTTTGTTGTTTTCCCATGAGAAATTTTTCATGCATCCACTAGTGGTTCCTTGAATTGCCTACACTCTTAGATTAGGCATCAAATGCATGAATAACAACATATCAAAAACGCATAAAACTATTTAACTTTACATTTCTAACCATGCGTTTAAACTAGAATTGCCCTAGTTTTAAAGTTTATTATGACATTAAGCAGTACATTTAGTTTAGTCAAACTTAGTTATATTGCATGAAGTTACAAAATAATTATGTATTTGCTAGTTTTTTATGCTAATTATGTAGTACTTCATTAGATAACTACAAGTTGCATATTTATATTTTTAAACTGCCACTAAATCATTTAATAGTTGGAAATTTTTGTGCAACATATATAAGTTCAACATAGAGACGCAATAAAAATAAAACATGGAATTGCATGGCCAATGCAAACAGATTTAATTATACAACATGATAAACCTTAAGAAAGTTTACTAATTAAATTTACAAAAATATACCCCCCACCATTTCAAAATAGTTGCACCATATATTTTATTTTTTTTTTTCACGTTTATCGAGACACTTTTTTGGCTGTAAATATCTTTAATTGCGTACAAGTAAAAATTGTAAAAAATTGATATTTGAAATCCTCATATTGAGACGAATTTAACAAGACCCCACTTGACTATGTTTTTTCTTATATAATGGTGAGAGAGAAAGGCATCAAAGTTGATTGATGAATAAATGACCAAACGCCAAAATGGTCAACTATTTTAAAACGGAAGAAATAATTATGAGTGATTGTTATTTCAATTCTGCGTATATATAATTAATACTCACCCATGTAAACTACAACACTTCTCAACATACATCTACTACTTACCTTAGCTATTACTATTGGGATTTTGTGAAGTAGTCCTTAGCAAAAAGCAATGGCTAACCTCCAACATCCAAAATAAAACTTAAAAGCAATTGTAAAACTAAAGAACAATGTAAAGCTAAACTAACAATAACTTTTTTTTTTTTTTGAAGGGAACTAACAATAACTTATCAAAGTAGAAACTGAAGAACTTTGATACCAAGAAACTTATGCCATTAATTTTATATAATAAGCATTAAGCTTTACGTGAAATTCTTACATTAATTACAACTAAATCTTCCAAAACTCCTCCATATTCAAAGCATATGACTTAATGTATATAATGCACAATGTCTACCAAAAGAATTGAAACGTACATATAAACAAAAAACTCAAAATTATTATTTTGGTGTACAAATTGTGCATATTACATCCCCATATAATTAAAATAAATCCCCTACTAAACAGTAAGTTTCCCAAAATTCGTCCAGTAAGTCTCTAAAATCTCCAAAATACCCGGTGTATAAATTAAACTAGTTAGTAATTTGCTCTCGAGAGATGGAGAATGGAAAGAAAAGGATGGCCTTGTTAGTAGGATGCAACTATACAAACACCAAGTATCAATTGCATGGTTGCATCAACGACGTTGTTTCGATGCAAGAGCTGCTCGTGGATCGATTTGGGTTCGAACTTGAATCAATCGAGCTCCTAATAGACGAAGGTCCGGGTTCTAAATTATTACCAACTGGTGTTAACATTAAGAAGGCACTCAAGAAGATGATTGATGAAGCTGAAGCAGGGGATGTCCTGTTTTTTCATTATAGTGGGCATGGCACACTAGTGCCTTCTAAGCATCACCTCAAACGGGAAGAAGCGATTGTTCCTTGTGATTTCAACCTCATTACTGGTACGTATAAATATAATTCAATGCAAAATTTTACTTTACTATGTCTTGTTCTTAATTTTCCTTTTATTTGTTTATCCCTTAGGGTTAATGTTTTATAACTTGTAAGGGACGTAAAATATGCAACGTAACCAATAACCATTATATATCTTATGTAGTGCGATAATTACCTTTACACTGAATAAATTTTAAAGTATTTCTATAGCTAATTACCGAACTCCTCCTTATTTTGAGAGGTTCTTATGAGATTTTCGTTGTTAATTTAGTGCAACGGTTATATAATAAATATTTCACAACGTGTGTAGAAGAGGGAAGGGCACTCTAAATTTTGCCCTAATTTTTGTTTTCTTCTTTTTGTCATACAATTTAGTACAAACTTTTCATGTGATGCACTGATGCTCCCGACAATTATTATCCTATAGTGTCTTTTCTTCATCTCAAATTATATTTCACCAATCATTAATACTAAGATAATTGTTTAGCAAAATTTTCAATACAATTCGACTTGCATCACATTGATGAATTGATGAGTTTTTTTTTTGCTTTTCCTTTGTCTATTTTGTAGATGTGGACTTCAGACAACTAGTGAATGGGCTACCAAAAGGAGCAAGCTTCACAATCCTATCAGACTCATGCCATAGTGGAGGCCTCATTGATAAGGAGAAAGAGCAAATTGGGCCCAATACTTTACCTTCAACAGCCCAATATAACAACCACTTGGACCTAAAATACCCAAAGTCCAAAAAAGTCCCAGTTGAGTCTATTATGGACCACTTAGCCTCACTTACAAACTTGGTTCAGTCTGAAATTGGGGCCCATTTAATCACACTATTTGGTGATGATGCGAGTCTAAAGTTTCGCTTTCCTGAACTGGACCTAGATCAGTTTTTTGGACCTCATAGGCCGGACTCTGGCATTTTGTTAAGTGGGTGCCAGTCCAACGAGACGTCCGCTGACATATCCGGTGCTGGGCCCAATGGTCAGGTCCATGGGGCCTTCAGCTATGCGGTCCAGTCTGTGTTAAAAGCCCAACATGGGTCACTTAGTAATAAGGAGGTAGTGGTGCTGGCTAGAGAGATACTTGAGAAAGAAAGGATTGAGGGACAACATCCTTGCTTGTATTGTAGTGATGAAAATGCTAATGCATCCTTCTTGATGTGGGACATAGAAAGTAACAAGTGATTAGTTGATCAAATTGTAGTATTATATTGTATCTTGTTGATTAATAAAATCCCATTATAAATGATATATTCTTTGATTCATGTAACTTGTGCTCATCTCAAAATTAACTTTAACGATAACCTAGTTAAAATTCTAACTAATTACATAATTTAGAAATATATATGTTCGGAATCTAGTTCTCTAGGAAATAAAATTATTTATTAGGTAGTTTCAAACAAAAGGTTCTCCTATGAATCTTGAAATGAGCCATTAGACATGCTTCAAAAACCAACAACAAAAAGAATTGAGCAATTATATTTACGGTGATGTAATAATTAAAATCTTTAATTTAATTAAATAAAACACTAATCAAATTTAAGACCCTTGTATAAAGTTTTGATTGTTATGAAATTAGAGAGAGAAGGGAACAAAAGGAGAGAAACTGTAGAATGAAACTGTCAGTTCTCTCATTCAAGAGGCAAAGGAGTATATATATATACAAGTCAAGGGTATAATGGACATTCACAATATATATATTTATAACACTGCCCCTTGAATGTCCATTATCTAAAATAATACATTGTCTCATAATCCACATGAAATGTTGCCTCATTAAAACTCTGCTCGGAAACCCAAATGGGACAAAACCATGATCAAGGAAAAAGAGTATAGCGTAGTAACTCCCCCTGATGTTTACATCACTTAAAATCTCTGAGTTAACACATTCTAATCTTGTGAGCTACTTTGACTGGATTTGTAGAATCTGTGCATCTCCTTGCTTGCGATATATCATCTTGAATGCAAAATGTATCATAAGAAAACTCTTTATTCAAGTTCATATAACTTCTTTATGTGCATATTATGTTGCCTCATTAAAAACCTTACTAGGAAAAACCCAGTGGGACAAAAACCTAGTCGAAGGGAAAAAGAGTGCAACAATTAATCATAAACGTTTCCGTCGAAATACCATATGCACATACTTCAATGTACGACGTAAATTAATTCATCCCTTTATTTCATAGTATATATTTATGTCTTCTTCAAGAAGCTATACGTGCAAGGAATACTTTGTCACCCAAATAAGACTACACAATTATCATCTGTCCATGGCAACATCTTATTCATGAATTGACTTTCCACCATCACTTTATTTCAGGATCATATAAAATTCAATGTCACACAAGATCACTTTACCAATTGAATATCACATACTCAAACTGCAGGTTGAGTTTAACATCAATCCTTTTCTTTAGTACTCTTATAAAACTTCCACAATCATGTCATAACCATAAGCCACGGTAAAGGTTCATATGTTACTAAAACTTCCACAATCATGTCATAACCATAAGCCACGGTAAAGGTTCATATGTTATTAATACAAGTTCTTCAGGAACTTTTTATTTCAATAAATATGATTAATCATTATATAATCATGGAGTCCTTCTGGGACTATCAAATCATAGGAGAAACTTCATCTAGTAGAGATACTCATAAATATCAAATATAGTGTTAGTAGTAAATCATGCGCACATAATATGAAACTAAAATTAGACTAATGCATCGTATATGAGATAAATATTATGCACGATAAACTACTATCTATATGTACATGAAGATTGACTCAGTAATGCAAAATTGTACAATTCAAATAAAATTCATGAATCGATCGAACTTCAGGTCCACAAGCTCGTTTTATCACTATCATGTCGACACCAAAATGGACTCAAGAATTTGATCCCCTCCATAGTCCATTGTATCTTACGCGCATATTCATATCGGTTCCGTGTACATACTAGTATAGATATTATAAAATCCTTTCAAATATGTATAATGGGTATTGTTCAATGATATCTGAATAGCTATTTGGGAGGTACTATTCTTTTTCATATAGGCCATCTTTTTTCTTTTAGATATCCAGGCTTTTTCATAGGCACTTCATATATTTTGTAAGATTTATTATGTTTCTATTATTCATCATGATACCAACTGCAGCTTTCTTGCCATAAATTGGAAATTGTAATTAAAATATATGGAACCGAAACGTTCATATTACACTTCAGGTGTATCAATACGATTAAGTTGGCAAGAATCTCTAATGTTCTGTATATAACTCAATAACTTGAAAGATATAGCTGGTGTATATATGATACATCATCAAATAAATTAATACATATCATAATAATTCTGAACCTCTATTTGATGTATCTCATATCATAATAATTCTGAACTTCTGGTTCAATATGGGGATCAAACATATATTTTTACCAGCGTTCTCCCATCATTCTCCCCCTAAGGTGGTAAAAACTATCTTCAATGGATAGATTGACGGGGCCACTTGTTATCAATCAAGAATATATCCACCTTAGATTCATTTTCTCATGTCCTCTTCTTCGTATCGACTAATTCTCTTCAGGAGAACAACAAATTGGGGAGTAAATATATTTACGCAGTTGGATTTTCTTGTGCTGAATAATATTTTACCCCAAATTGAATTGGAGATCGATTAACTTATGCAATAAATTCCAAAACATACACATATGGCTTGCTCATTTATATAACACTTGTACAACTAACATCAATCCGTTCCAATCAAGTTTGACGAGTTTAACAACAATTATTTTCATGATCTCCAATCGCATTCTCAAACTCAATGTTTTGTCTGTCTTGCCCTTAAAATACTATAATTACAACACGAGAGAGTTTTCAGCACATTTTCTATAAGAAAATTTTCAAATTTCTCAAGATGGGTAAGTTACACCCAAATGGCCTATTTTGTCACATCAAGGATATTTCTCATGTCATGATATTTTATTATGAATACTTTATACATGCCAAACTTCTGGTTGGTCAAAATTTCAAATGGTCATACTTCTCATTAACCAACTGGTCGGATAAGATTTGAATTTATCACTTGAATTTAAATAATAAACTATCAATCTAGCAAGATATTGATGTGACATCTAACACCACCAACGTGTCTTTTATATTAGCAAGACAAGAAAATTCTTGACTCCTTTCAGGAGAACTTGTGCTCTTCCAGAGCATATTATACTTGAAGGTATATAATATATACTCTTCAGGAGCATCTAATTCAATATAAACTAAACTTGGTGGATATTCATATTCTTCAAAGAAATATACTTGTCACAAAATTAAGCATATCCAAATTAAAGATGATAAAATACCAAAATTGATTAAAATACCCTAAATGATACAATGTCTTACAGAGCATATAAAACCATAAAGTCATACTACACCCATAAAATCATACTACAATCAGAAATTCACAAAATAGAAACATAATTAACATAGGAAATAGAGTTTTAGAATTGAAAATAACACAAACGTGAGTATGATCAGTAAACGTGAGTATGATCAGTAAACGAATATGCTTCCAAAGACATACAAAATATTATCATTAATCATTAATCATTAATCATTAATCATCACATTCATAGGTTTATATTAAAAAAAAAACCATGCTACACTTTGTACTTGAATGCAGTTATGGAATTGACTTTGCTTTTCCACACATAACTGAAATGCAATTTTGCCTAATGGCACTTTCTACTTTTAATTCTTAACAATATTACTTTATTAAAAAAAATGGCTACCGTATGATGGAAATTAATGAAGATTGCAGTTTATGTAAAATGAATCCAGTGGCATATATGGCCAGTTTTAAATAATGCGCAGTGATTGACCATGCGTTATGTTTCTGCTAAGAAATTAAGGGTGTAATATGTTGTGAGATTTGATGTGGGCCCCGAGAGCGATCGCCTGAGCTTCGATGTCCGTACGCCTGAATCCTGCAAAACAAGGTTAGACTACCCCGGGGGTGTTTCCGGGATCGCCCCTCCGACGCTCAAGTCAGGTGTGATTGAGGTAGAGAGAGAAGTGAAGTCTAGAGAGAGATGCTCTAGTTTGTTAGGTGAGAATTCAATACCTGTTCATTGATGAGACAGTTGGTTTTTATAGTGTTGGGGATTTTCCAGACAGGAAACATTATTCAGATGGGCCTTTTTGGTAGCAATGGGCATGCTGCCTTTTCCGGCAATGGTCATTTCATCCTTTTAGGGATCTCCCCAATGCTGGTGATTAGGTCAGCCTTTACAAGTGGGACCCATTGCTGCCACCTGCCCATGCTCTAGGAGGCTTCCAGGCTCTCTATTGGGCTGCTGATCAATTGAGCCCAAACAATTAGCCCCACGCCATAGATGGGGGATCACGGGAGCCGACTGGTGGGATGCCTCGTCCCGTGGCGGAATACACAGTCTTGTCTTGTTTCGATCGGAAAAAGGGGGGAATGCCGACCGGTTCCCATCCAGTTGAAGGACGAGTGCCGACCCAGTCTCCTCTTGGTGAATGAGACGAGACCGACCGGGTCACTCCCTGGTGGCAGGAGAGTGCCGACCCGGTCATCTCCCCGCCAATGACGAGTGGCCGACCGGCCATTCCCCGGTGAAGAGGGAGTGTCGACTCGGGCCATCCCCGTCGATGAGGAGTGGCCGACCGGGTCACTCCCCGGTGAAGGGAGCATGCCGACCCTGGTCTCCTCATTCTATGTGAATAGTGGCCGACCTCGGTCACTCCATGGCGAAGGGAGAGTGCCGACCCTGGTCTCCGCACGCTACATGAAGAGTGGCCGACCGGGTCACTTCCCCGGTGAGGGAAGAGCGCCGACCCTGGTCGTCCCTTGTTAGATGGGGAGTGGCCGACCGGGTCACTCCCTGGTGAAGGGATAATGCCGACCCGGTCTCCTCATGCTAGATGAAGAGTGGCCGACCGGGTCACTCCCTGGCGAAGGGAGAGTACCGACCCGGTCTCCGCATGCTACATGAAGAGTGGTCGACCGGGTCACTTCCTGGTGAAGGAAGAGTGCCGACCCAGTCGTCCCTTGCTAGATGAGGAGTGGCCGACCGGGTCACTCCCTGGCGAAGGGATAATGCCGACCCGGTCTCCTCATGCTACATGAAGAGTGGCCGACCGGGTCACTTCCTGGTGAGGGAAGAGCGCCGACCCGGTCGTCCCTTGCTAGATGGGGAGTGGCCGACCGGGTCACTCCCTGGTGAAGGGATAATGCCGACCCGGTCTCCTCATGCTAGATGGAGAGTGGCCGACCGGGTCACTCCCTGGCGAAGGGAGGGTACCGACCCGGTCTCCACATGCTACATGAAGAGTGACCGACCGGGTCACTCCTTGGTGTAGGGAGAGTGCCGACTCGGATGAGGGGCTAAAGAGCCCCAAGCGGGTCCGAGTGGGTGCTAGCTGATACTTGGCCGTATTTGACCAAGTATAGAAGCGACTCGGCAAAGGAGGGGAGCTCCTGCGTGGCCGAGTAGGGTATAGTGCCACTCGGATGAGGGGCTAATGAGCCCCAAGTTGGTCCGAGTGGGTGCTAGCTGATACTTGGCCGTATTTGACCAAGTATAGAAGCGACTCGGCAAAGGAGGGGAGCTCCTGCTTGGCCGAGTAGGGTATAGTGCCACTCGGATGAGGGGCTAATGAGCCCCAAGTTGGTCCGAGTGGGTGCCAGCTGATACTTGGCCATATTTGACCAAGTATAGGAGCGACTCGGCAAAGGAGGGAAGCTCCTGTTTGGCCGAGTAGGGCATAGCGCCACTCGGATGAGAGGCTAATGAGCCCCAAGTTGGTCCGAGTGGGTGCCAGCTGATACTTGGCCATATTTGACCAAGTATAGGAGCGACTCGGCAAAGGAGGAAAGCTCCTGTTTGACCGAGTAGGGCATAGCGCCACTCGGATGAGGGGCTAATGAGCCCCAAGTTGGTCCGAGAGGGTTCCATATTTTGGATGAAGGAGTTGCGCCTATTCTGCCCGACCGGGTATGTTTCAACCTGAAATGCCACATGGCTACTCTTGACACTTGGGATGCTGGGACCCTTGTTTTAGGCTGAGCTGGAGGAACTTTGACGTTTCGACTTCCTTGGGTCTGAAATATTTTTGCTTCAGTTTATTGGGCTTTTCACTGAATGGACTGAGTAGGTCCAGTTGGGCCCTTATCAGAAGCCCATTAGAGCGACGCGGGGGGGTTTGCGTTGCGCATCCCCCGAGGTACCCCTATATATGTTCGTGAGGAGAGAGAATTTGAGGATCACTTGCTCATTTCCTCATTCTCTCTCTCAAAAATCTCCAAATCCTCTCAATTTGCCCAAGTTCTTCTCCCAGCTTCTTCGTCCGACCAGGTACGCTTTTGTTCTTTTAAGTTTTCTCTTTCTTTCCTTTTCTTTAATAATCTCGGCCGACTCCCTTGTTCATAAATAATGGGAGATTCGTCCGAGTCGTCGACACCTCTGGCCTCACCTTCCTATAATCTTGCCGAGGAGGTGAGGGGGATTGGAATAACTCTGGTGTCGACGATAATAAACTGTCCCGACCCCTCGGCTGTGCCCGACGCGGTTGCTCTCCCGAGTCCGTCTTCTTCAGTGGAGGATGAAGCCGAGGGAGTCATTCCCTACCCTTGGGAGGTTTCATTGGCCTATCCTCCTTCAAGGAGTTACTTAGATAAGTATCTATCTTCTGATGTAGTGAGGGCCATGCCGAGGGGAGCAGGAGAAGCATCTACATCGGGTCGGGGATTGGAATATCCCGACCTCGATCCAAAAGGAGGTCCAGGCTCATTCTTTCCCGAGCCGGGGGTGATTAAATCGCTGACCGAGGACCTCCGGGGCACAGCGACAAGGTTTCAAATAAAGGACCCCTTCTACTTGGTCCGACCAGAGGCACACCATACCGTTATCTCGCCCCCTCCCGGTTGCGTTGCAGTCTACTACAAATCCATGGAGATGGGGCTTCGGTTTCCTTTGACCCCTTTCGTGAAGGAGTTGCTGAACGCCTATAACTTGGCGATCTGCCAAGTCTCCCCGAATTCCTGGGGCGGAATCAGTGCCTTCCAAGTCCTGTGCAACCTTGTTGACGTCCGACCAACCCTCAAATTATGGAGGCACCTGTATAGGTTGGTCGAGGTCATGGCAGCCAAGAACGGACCAGGTTGGTGGAGCTTCCAGATCCGACCAGGGTATCGAACCGTCCTCAATCTCCCCACCTCCCAGAAAGGGTTCCGCCGAGAATTTGCCTTTGTGTATTTCGGTGGGGACTCGGGGGGTTCCTTTTGGTTCCGCCCTCGGATGAGCCCCTCATTGCTTTAAATTACCGAGTGGGAGATCTAGATGACGAGGAAGGAGCCGCGGCCTGCTATATGCAGACCGAGGCGAGGATCGTCGACGGGGGCGAGGTATTCGTACCCGGGCAATGGCTGCCCGACTGCAAGCTTTTCCGAGACGAGCATTTTCTCTCGTCTATGGGTCTGAGCTCGACTTTCCCGAAGGGTAATCTGCCGGGGAGTTGGCTGAGGTGGTTGGTATTGTCAATGTTACAGTTTTGTGTTTTTGACTAACTTTTTGTTTTGCTTTCTTTGCAGAGCCTGCCCGAGCGTACCTCGAAGAAACCGACCCAACAATGGCCGAGAAGCTGAATGTTGCAGCCATGAGAGCTGCTCGGTTGAAGGCTGAAATTGCAGCCAAAACCTTGAAGGTTCCCGCTCCTCCGAAGGTGAAAATCTGGCCTTTTTACTGTTTATATTTTGGCCCGACCGGCTCTTTTGTTTTCCGATGTGATCTTCCCTTATGCAGGACCCCGTCAAGCCGAAGAGCAAGAAGAGGAAAGAGCGGTCATCCGACAAGGTGGCTCAAACTGAGAAGGCTGTCGCTCGGTCCAAGGCCGAGCGAGAGAAGGCCGTCGCTCGGACCCAAGGCGGAGCGGGAAAGGCCGTTGCTCGTGCGGAGGCCGAGCGGAGCGAGGTCGGTGGAGGTTCTTAGCCCCGTGGGGTCACCAAAGATCGGACCGACGGGGGGCTATCTCTCTTCATTCATCCGACTTCCGGCCGGTCGGGAGCCCCCAGTACACCCCCTTGTCCCCCTTCGAGGAGTTGCCTGGTGGTAGCTCGAGGGGTGTGGTAGCGCCGGACGTCCCTTTCACCGGGCTGAGCCGGAAGGAGAAGGACAAGCGGTGGACAGCTGCCATTGATCATATTTATACTCCCGCCGACCGGGAGTATATTCAGCTCACTCATGGTCCGAATGAGACCAACGAGCTGTTTCGCTCCTGGCTTGACGTAAGTGTCTTTGCCTTTTTAGTTTGCTTTCTGATTCTTTACTCTGATTCGGCTTTCATCTCGCTTTTTGTTCTTTGTTTCAGTTCTCTGCTCGGATGGCCAACGTTGCTCAAAATAGGGTGAGCTTGGGCGAGGAAATTGCCGACCTCAAAGAAAAGGCCAGAAAACATTTTGATGAAGTTTATCGGGCCAAGGAGGACAAGCGCATTGCCGAGTCCAAACTCGAGGATGCCATGGCCGCCATTAAGAAAGATCAGGAGACCTTTGACTCCGAGCGGACGAAGTGGGAGAAGGAGAAGGTCGACCTAACGCTTGCCCGCGACTTGGCTCGTACTGCTCGGGATGACGCCCTCGCCAAGCAGGCAGCCGCCGAGTTGAAGGTGGCGGAGCTCGAGGCTAAGCTGGTTGAGCTTGAGGGCCAAGTGAAGACCGAGGCGCAATGGTTCTCCGAGTGGGAGAAGACTGAGGCCGCCGAGGCGTATGCCAACGAAGTCGGCAGCGTCGCCCATAAAATGGGGGAGGACGAAGCCCTTGACCGTCTGAAAAATGTCTTGGCCAAGACTCATCCTGATTTGGTCTGGGCCGAGGTCTGGTCGGGTTACCAGGAGTCGGTCGATATTGACAACGTCAAGATTCTGGCCGAGGGGACCAGCTCCGAGGAGGATGAGGAGGACGAGGGTCGCGTGGATGTCAATGTTGTCGATGGCGATGACGTCGACGATGACGTTGATGTGGCCGAGGGAGTCGGTCCTGGGAAGGAGCTGGTCGGCGATAATACTGACGCCAATGCTGAGGGCGTGACTGACCCTCCCCATCCCCCTAGCTCTTAGAGGGCTTTTTGTACTTTAGCTTTCTTTTAAATTTTGCCCTTGTTGTCTTTGTAATTATTTCTTCTATAATCAATGAAAACTTATCTTTTGGCTTCTGTTTTCTTGTTTGTTGATTGCAATACTTCCCGACTGACCATTGCTCTTTCCGACGGACTAACAATGACCTAGTCTGGTTAGGTCTTAATTTATACCGATTGGCTTGGTCGAAGTTCCGACCAGCCATAATTTCGAGAAGAGTCCGAACTGTTTTGACTGGTTACGTCATAAATTAATTCCGACTGACTTGTTCAAAACTCCGACCAGCAGTCATTTCAGGAGTTCGGACTGTTTTGACTGGTTAAGTCTTAACATAATTCCGACTGACTAGTTCGAAAGTCTGACCAGCAATCATTTCAGGGAAGAGTTCGGATCTGTTTTGACCGGGTTAAGTCTTAACATAATTCCGGCTGACTTGTTCAAAACTCCGACCAGCAATAACTTGGAGATATGGCGCCAACCATTTTGACTGGTCAAGCCTTATAGTTTGGACGAGGTGTAAAATATGCCATCTGGCAGTACCAATTCATTACATTTGAAACCGACTACAAAAATGCCGACCGGCTATAAGTAAGCTATTACAATATATGCTCCTATTGCAAGTAACAAACTTTACACATAGTACTTCTTAAGGTTGTCTGCATTCCAAGGTCGGGCCAAGGGGATGCCCTCGGCGGATTCTAGTCGGAATGTGCCTGGCTTAATAATTTCTGTTACTTTGTATGGGCCATCCCAGTTAGGTCCTAGCTTTCCTTTCAGGTGTGAGAGCCCAGTGGCCTCGACCTTTCGAACGACCCAATCGTGGAGTTGGATTGGCCGGGACCTCACTCGGCGATTAAACATCCGAGTAACTCTTTGCTTGTACTGGATAGATTTCAGCAGCGCGTTGCCCCTTGTTTCTGGCAGCAAGTCTAAGTTGATCGGTTTTTCTTCCTCATTCTTCTCGAAGTCGTAGAAGGTCATTCGAGGAGAAGGGATGCCGACCTCCACTGGTAGGACCGCCTCACTCCCGTATACCAGGGTGAAAGGCGAGTGCCCCGTTGCTTCCTTGGCAGTGGTTCTGGCCGACCAGAGGACTCCAGGCAGGTCATCGACCCATGCTCCTTTGGCAGCCTCCAGAGACTTTTTGATTCCTTTGAGAACTATTTTATTGGCCGACTCAGCTTGCCCGTTCGTTTGCGGCCTTGAGACTGCGGAGAATTTGGTACATATTCCGAACCGAGCGCAATAATCCCGGGTCGGGCCGCTGTTGAATTGGCGTCCGTTGTCGGAGATCAGAACTCTGGGAACTCCGAATCTGGTGATGATGTTCCTCCAAATGAACGCTTGAACTTGTTTATCCGTTATGGAGGAGAGTGGTTCGGCCTCAGTCCATTTGGTGAAGTAGTCAATGGCGACTATCAGGAACTTTCTTTGACCTGAGGCTGGGGGAAATGGTCCGAGTAGGTCCATGCCCCACTTATCAAATGGCAGGACTGCTTGAATTGTCGTCAAGGGGGTGGTTGGTGCTCGTGGAATATCCGAATGGATCTGGCAGGACGGACATCTCTTTACCAGCTCCTGAGCGTCTGTTTTCAGAGTAGGCCGCAGTATCCGGCTCGGAGAGCTTTTCCGCCTATGGTCCTTCCCCCTTGGTGACTTCCACAAGCCCCTTGGTGGATTTCCCCGAGGATGTAATTTCCTTCCTCGGGGTGACACATTTAAGTAAGGGATGGGTGAAGGATTTCTTGTAGAGTTGATCCTCGTGCCATAGAAACCATCCCGGACTTGTGTTTTACCCGATCGCCTCCTTGTGATCCTCGGGTAGTTTCCCGTCTCTCAAATATCCGACTACCTCATCCATCCATTCGGACGTCCGATTCAATACAAGTAGTTCCTTGACATTGATGCTAGGTCAGAAGGACTTCCCACATGATTGTTCGGGGGAGCCGACCCTTCGCCGAACCGGCCATTCGGGCTAAAGCGTCGGCTTCTTGATTCTCCGATCGCGGTATGTGGGCGATTTTGAACCGAGATAGCTTTTTGATTATGTCCTGGGCCTTGGCCAAATACATTCTCATGTTGTCTTCTTTGGCCTCGTATTCGCCTGATACCTGACCCACTATTAGCTGCGAGTCGGATTTAGCATTGATCACGGTTGCCCCGGCCAAGATGCATAACTCCAATCCGAGGATCAGGGCTTCATATTCAGCTTCATTGTTGGAGCCCAAGAACTCAAATTTGATGGCGTATTCCATCTTTTCTCCGACCGGGGTTTGATGACCCGCCCGGCTCCACAACCCGTCCCCGGTAGACGAGCCATCCACTTGCAGCCTCCCAGCCTATCTTGCTCGCCGATTGGGGCCCGGATGTGCACTCTGTTATGAAATCGGCCAAGGCTCGGGCTTTGATCGCCCTTTCCGGGCTCATATTCTAACCCAAAATCGCCTAGGCGATCCGCCCAATCGGTCATCCGACTAGAGTGGTTCCCGCTTCGATAAGCTTCCCGAGCGGGCGACTAGTGAGGACCTTAATAGGATGAGCCTCGGAAGTAAGGTTTGAGCTTCCGGCTAGCCATTACTAGGGCGAAAGCCATTTTTTCCACTTCGCCGTATTTGGCCTCTTGCTCCTCGAAAGGCGTGGCTTATGAAGTAGACTCGGGTGTTGTTTTTCTTCTCTTTCGGCTATCAAAACACGACGAGCGCGTACTACGAAATAGTCAAATAAATGAACGGTGTTTCCCAGCAAGGGGGATATCAATTTTGGGGAGTGTTGATAGATGCGTTTTGAGGGAGGTGAAAGCCCTGCTCGGCTTCGTCATCCCAAGCGAATTCTTTTCTTTTCGAGCTTTGAAGAAGCATAAGCTCTTATCTCGCCGACCGTGATAGAAAGCGACCGAGGGCGGCCGACAGGCTGCGTTAGGCGTTGTACTTCTCTTACATTTCGAGGAGACTTCATTTCCATTATTGCTTTGATTTTGTCGGGATTAGCTTCGATTCCCCTCTCATCCACCAGGGAATCCGAGGCACTTCCCTCCCTTCACTCCGAAGACGCATTTCTTGGGGTTCAACATCATGCGGAATTTCCTCAAGGTGCCGAGGGTCTCTTTTAAATCCGAGGGGTGATCGCCCGAATCTTGCTTTTGACGATCATGTCGTCAACGTACACTTCTATATTCCGACCCCGGTTGGGCGCCGAATATTTTGTTTATTGTCCGCCGATATGTAGCCCCTGCGTTCTTAAGTCCGAAGGGCATCATCTTGTAGCAATACACCCCTTGATTGGTGACGAAGGCGGTGTGAACCCGATCCCCGCTCCGCCATCGGGATTTGGTGATACCCCGCGTTTGCATCCATGAAGCTCGGGGAGAGCATGTCCCGCCGTTGAGTCTACCCGGTCTGTCGATTTTGGGCGAGAGGGTGGTTGTCTTTTGGGCGAGCCTTGTTCAGTCCAGAAAATCCACGCACATTCTCCATGCCCCACTCGACTTCTTGACTAGGACAACGTTGGCCAGCCATTCCGAGTACTGGCATTCCTCAATGAACCCTGCCTCGAGCAATTTCTTGACCTCTGCAGCTGCCGCGGCATTCCTTTCGGGGCCTTGATGCCTCAACTTTTGTTTGACCGGCTTGAACCCCTCTTTGATGTTTAGCTCGTGGCACATCACTTTAGGGTCGAGCCCGGGCATTTCAATGGCTTCGTAGGCAAAGACGTCTCTGTAATCTGTTAGAACTTGAATGATCTCTGTTCTTGTTTGAGGGTCCATGGCCTTGCCTACTCTCAGAGTCCGACCATGTTTCTCATCAATGATGACTTCTTCGTCGTCCTCAGCCGGCTGAGGGCGTTCGTATTGCTTGGGGTTCTCAGTAAGGTAAACCCCGAGCTCACTTGAGGACTGACCATCTTCTCGCTTTCTTTTCTTCGAGTCCTCTTGGACGTCGCCCTTGCTTTTCAGACTGTTCACATAACATTCTCTAGCTGCCTGCTGATCTCCTTGGATCTTTCCGACTTTACCCTCGTCGGTTTCGAACTGCATAAGAAGCTGATAAATGGAAATTGCTGCTTTGACCTTATTCAGAGTTGGTCTTCCCATTATGTTGTTGTATGGTAGAGGGATGTCCACCACTAGGAAGTCAATCGGAAGGCTTCTTCCTTTGCCTTTCTCTCCCATCCGAGCAGGCAATTTAATGGATCCGACTGGGTGTACCGAATTTCCCCCGAAGCCTATGAGTGGCTGATTGAGCGGGGTTACATCCTTCTCGCTGTACTTCAGTTTCCTGAGGCACTCCAGTGTGATTATATCTGCTGAAGATCCACTATCCACCAACACCCGCTTGACTCTGGCATTAGCCACTTTGAGCTCAATGACCAAGGGGTCATCATGGGGCGTGTGCAGGGGCCGACCGGACTCGCCGAATGTCATGATGGGACAAGCCGGGTCGGGGATGATGTAGATCGAGTACCCGGTGCTTTAGACTTTGGAGGTGGGCCTTGCGCGAGCGGCCGGTAAAGGCCGCCCGACGCGAAGCCACCCGCTATAACCCCGATGAAGCCCTCCGTGTCCCCGCTGTTGGATGGACCAACCTTTTGTTTGCCCTTTTCCTCCCTAGAGTGCTTGAGGTACCGGTTCAGCTTCCCCTGGTCAGCTAGGTTGTCCAGGGATTTCTTAAGTTCCCTGCAATCCTTGGTGGTGTGACCGCACTCTTTGTGGAATTCGCACCATTGGCTTTTGTCTCACCTGCGACCGAAGTCCCGATGGGAGGTGGGCGGGGCATCATGGACTTGTCCTTGATGTCCAAGTAGATTTCTCTTCGTTCTTGTTGAATCGGGGGTCGATGCCATGGTCGTTAAACCTATCTCGACCGACCACCTCGTTTTCGTTGCTTTGACCGGTCCTTGTGATTTCCTTCTTCCTTCCTCTTCTTGCTCCCGTCGTCCGAGTGACGACATATGTCTCGTTGCTTGGATGAATCTTTGAGCCCGAGTCATTGCTTCGGAGAAGGTTTTCACTTCGTTCTCGCCCAAGGACCATCTCGAGCCGACCAGCCGAAGGCCGGACATTAAGGCGGCGAACGCCACAAAGATCTTGTAGATCGGAGATTTTTAATGACTCCTCATTGAACCTTTTGATGTAGTCGGCCAGGCTTTCGTTTTCTCCCGCCCGACTCCCATTAAGTGGAGACTTGTTTTCTTTTGTCTCTTTCCTAGGCGATAAACCGGTGTAGGAATAGGTCCTCGAGCACCGAGAAATCCGTTATGATCCCCTGCGGGGAGCTCTTGGAACCGGTTTAGGGCCGGTCCTTTCGTAGTCGTGGGAAAGAAACGGCACCAAGTGGCCTCGCAGCCCGGTTTGAACGCTCATTTGTGCTTTGTATGTGGCCATGTGATCGTCCGGGTCGGTCAGGCCCGCGAAAGGTTCGATCGACGGCGTTTTGATTTTTCCAGGGCTGGGCGCCTCAAGTATGTCCTGGCTGAACGGGACCATGAACTTGAGCGCCCCGCTGTTGATCCGAATGGGTCTCGATTGGGCGGAGTCGCCGCGCCCTTCTCGCTGAGCGGCTTTCTTATTAAGAATGTGCCGAGCATCTAGGCCCTTGCTGAGCCGCTTCTCGTTCAGGAAATGCCGAGCGTCGTGAGTTTTATTCCCGACGTTGCCCCTTGGCGATTTTGACACGTGCGTCTCCTCGCCCCGCAAGGTGGATCTTCCCTTAGACCCATGCCGCACTTCCTCCCCCGTCCGGGATCGTTGCCGATCGTGCTGACTATGCTCCCTCGGGCCCGACCGCTGCCGGCTAGGCTGGCCTTGATTCTCTGCCCGAAGGGAAGGGACCAGGGTCTGGTCTTTAGGGGGTTGAAGAAAACGCCCCTGCTGTAGGTTGGCCAACATATCCCTCAGGCTTTGCTGCAAGGTCTGCTGGAGCTGAGCGGCTATCAAATTTATGTACGCCGTGGATATGGGATGGGGGTCAGCGTGCTGTAGCTGGTTCGATGGTTGCGGTCCATTTTCAATGGACTGCTCTTCTTCCTCATGATCGAGGGTTTGAACGGTCGGTGTTTTGGGTCGCTCGGACCTCCTTTGTTGAGATGGGGAGGGGTCTCTTTCGGACCTCTGGCCCTGTGCCGAGGGATGCCTGGTACGTGTGCTCTTGGCTGGGGCCATTGCTAAGTGACTCTGAGAGGGATTTTGCTGAGTAGCAACAAGGTGAATCTTGCTGAGTGGTGGCGAAGTAACTTCTTGTACTTTCCCCACAGACGGCGCCAAACTGTTTCTGCTAAGAAATTAAGGGTGTAATATGTTGTGAGATTTGATGTGGGCCCCGAGAGCGATCGCCTGAGCTTCGATGTCCGTACGCCTGAATCCTGCAAAGCAAGGTTAGACTACCCCGGGGGTGTTTCCGGGATCGCCCCTCCGACGCTCAAGTCAGGTGTGATTGAGGTAGAGAGAGAAGTGAAGTCTAGAGAGAGATGCTCTAGTTTGTTAGGTGAGAATTCAATACTCGTTCATTGATGAGACGGTTGGTTTTTATAGTGTTGGGGATTTCCCGGACGGAAACATTATTCGAGATGGGCCTTTTTGGTAGCAATGGGCATGCCGCCTTTTCCCAAGCAATGGTCATTTCATCCTTTTAGGGATCTCCCCAATCTTGGTGATTAGGTCGGCCTTTTACAAGTGGGACCCATTGCTGCCACCTGCCCATGCTCTAGGAGGCTTCCAGGCTCTCTATTGGGCTGCTGATCAATTGAGCCCAAACACGTTATATTATCACATTAGTATATGAATTGATTAGTGGTTACTTGTAGTTACTTGCAGACAACGAAACAACAAATTCATCAAAAAAAAAATTCATCCAAGTTAATATGCGCCAGTGGTGTAACGGGAACGAAAAATAAAAACAACAAAGAGAACTTACATCAATAATTGAATTTCCTTTTTGTGTTCTTTATCGAAGAAGATTAGCCTTTCTATTTCGTCAATCAATTTGCAATTTGCAATGGTGCTGATAACGTGTTATGAAAATAGAGAGAGAAGGGAACAAAGGGAGAGAAACTGTAGAATGAAACTGTCAGTTCTCTCATTCAAGAGGCAAAGGAGTATATATATACACAAGTCAAGGGTATAATGGACATTCACAATATATATATTTATAACATTGATAGATTTTTCCTAATTGAAAACACTCTAACCCAAAATATTGTCCTAACAAATTGAAAATCAAAACCCTCAAATCTTAATAGGTATTGAATTCGTTGCTTGGATGTTCAAGGTAAATATGTATTTGATAATCTCTTTAATATGTTCATCGGGGAGACGGTGAGAATTGAGATAGATTTAAAAATAAAGTCTAAAGAATCATTGCCCATATAACTACTCCTTCACAGCTTTATCTAATTATGAACTTCTACAATTTAAAAAACCTAGCCGCTATCCCCTCTTCTCCTCCTTTTCTCTCCTCTTTTCACAGAACCCTCTAGAGGGGTTGCCTTGAATGTTTTCTTCCATGGTAAGCCCCTCTTTCTCTCCTTTTTGCAGTTTCTAGTTTATTTTCTTACTTTTTTCACTTTTTCGCTTCTTTCAATAAGTTTCATCTGTGTGATGGCTTTAGTCCCCTTTATGGCTTTTGTAGTCGCTCCCTTCACGGTGGGGGGTATTAGTTTGGTTTCTTTGTTTGTCAGTGGGTTTTGGACCCTAGATCCAGTAAGGTTAATTTGTTGATAGGATTTTGTACAGGATTACAACGGCAGTCAGTACTTCGCGTACAATCGGTTAAATTAACTCTAAATCTACATCAAAACTACATCAGATAGTTAGACCCCATCGTAGAAGGCTACATCAAACAACGATGTGAAAGAGGGAATTTAGAAAGGTTAATGCTGCTCAACAATCGTGGTTTCGCCATATTAGAACTAAGTTTCTTTCAATTTTGATCTGTATTTTGTAGTTTTTAACTTCTATTGTAGATGTTGTATGACTTTTCAATTCAAAAAAAAACTTGTACAATTTCATCTATAGTAAGGCTCCGTTCTTTTGGACTTAACTTAATTGAATTTGTCTGAACTGAATTGAATTGAACTTAATTTGTCTGAACTGAAATGAACTAAACTTAATCGAAGTGAATGAAAAACCGAATTTTCCTAAACCGAATTTGTCGAACCGAACCGAATTTTCATTAATTCGACCCAAAATAATGTAGCTCAAATTCCATATATAATCAATATTCTCTTTTTTGCCCTTTAATTTCTATTACATTTTCATATCATAAACATTTTGTGCATTGCACAAGATCAAACACTTAATAAAATTCCACTCTCTCTTATTTTCCTCTAAACCTCCACCACCGCCACCACTGCCACCACAACAAACGTACTCTTCTCCTACTCACCGCCGTCATTTCACTCTCTCTCCTCAAACTCTATATCTCCTTTCTTGCCGTCTTACCCACGATCCTAATCACGGTATTTCCTTACCTTTTTTTACATATCATATTATTATTTGTTCATTGAAATGTTAATGTTCATTTATCCTAATTGCAATTGTTTCTGTTGAAATTATTCTATTACAAAGTGTAATCTGCAAAACGCAGTTAATTAGTAATGGTTCTTGTTGTTATACTTTGTGGACTGCATATTCCATAACTTTTTAAATCTAATTGAGTGATAAATTTTGCTCTGATGTTTGTTGTGGGTTCATTTAATCATTTCTGTATACTTAAATCTTCAAGAATTAAATTTTTTACTCACCATCCAAAAGTTTGTGAATAATTATTACTTATATCAAATGAGAATTTTTGGGGGAATTTGGTTGTATTAATTTCTTGTTACTTTGACACAAAGGTTGTGTTTTGTATGTATATGTATTGATGAAGAATTTAACAACTTTCTAGCAGAGTTAGGGTTTGAGAAGTAAGTGATGTTAGTGAGGTGGCCGAGGCTTCTTAATCCGACTCAGCTCGCGCAGATTATAAGACAACAGAAAAACCCATTTACTGCTTTGAAAATCTTTAATGAAGCCAAATCCAAATACCCGAATTATCGCCACAATGGTGTTGTCTATGCCACCATGATTAACATACTAGGGAGCGCAAGTCGTTTTGATGAGATGAAGCAAGTTATTGAACAGATGAAAGATGATTCGTGTGAGTGTAAAGATGCAGTGTTTGCAGGTATATTTAAGACCTATGCAAAAGCCGGGTTGCTTGATGATGCTGTCTCTCTGTTCAGAACCCTTCCTGAATTCAATTGTGTGAGTAGGACTGCGTCTTTTAATACCATTTTACAGGTAATGGTAAAAGAGTCGAGACTTGAAGATTTTTATCGTCTATATAAGGAAAATTCCTGTGGGTGGGCGGTGAAGTCTAAGATTGGTTCGCTGAACTTGTTAATGGATGCTCTATGTCAGATAAAACGCTCTGACTTAGCATTACAGGTTTTCCAGGAGATGAACTATCATTGCTGCTATCCTAACAGGGAAAGTTATAGGATTCTTATGAAAGGCCTTTGTCAAGATGGAAGGCTGGACGAGGCTACTCATTTGCTGTATTCGATGTTGTGGAGGATTTCTCAGAAAGGGTGTGGGGAAGATATTGTAATATATAGAATTCTGTTAGATAGTTTATGTGATAACAAAAAGATTAACGAGGCTCTAGAAATTCTGAGGAAAATTTTGAGGAAGGGCCTCAAGGCTCCCAAGAGTCGGAGCAAGCTCACGGATCTTAGCCAAGTTCGTGATACGGAAGACGTAGAACTAGCTAAATTTTTTATTAATGAAGCTCTGATCAAAGGTGCTGTACCGAGCTCAGCTAGCTACACTGCTATGCTTACTGATCTCTTCTCAGAAGGTAAAATTTGTGAGGCAAATAAAGTGCTTGATAAAATGCGTGAAAAGGGTTTCCGGCCATCACTGAAGATATATGTGTCAAAGGTATCAGCATTGTGCGTGGCTGGTAAGGTCGATGAAGCAGGAAAGGTAATAGAAGAGGAAATGTTGAAGAAAGATTGTGTACCGAATTCTCAGGTCTACAAGATCGTTATAAAAGGGTTTTGTGATGAGGGTAAGTCGGATTTGGCAATTAAGTTTCTGGAAAAGATGGATAGGCAAAAAGGTTGCTCACCAGACAAGGAGACTTACAGTGTTATCGTTGATAGATTGTGTCGAGATGGCAAATTTGTTGAAGCCGGTAAGATTATGGAACAGATGTTGAGCAAATCCTTTTGGCCTGAATCATACACTTTTAATGCTGTTATTAGAGGTCTTTGCTCAATAGACAGAGTATATGAGGCTGTAATGTGGTTGGAAGAGATGATTAGTCAAGGTAAGGTGCCTGAGTCTTGTATATGGAGAGTATTAGTAGCTTCAGCTAGTTGTAACAAGCAAGAGATTCGTGATTGCATTGAATTACTGGATCATCTGAGAACTTGATTTCATCCCATATGATATGATATAGTTATGAAGGTAAAAATTTATATATTTTGCCAAATGGTACATGCTTCCAGTATACATTTGTGCCGAATCATTCTATTAACATTCGTTCAATATATTTGAATTTGTCTTCTAGAAGAATAATTAGTCCCAGTCAAAATATTCCTGAAGTTTTTGCTGCAATGTCCTGTGTAAAATCTGTCAGAAAACTGTTGATGCTGATAGTTTTCTCATTAGTGTGTATTATATGTCAGATATTACTTATACACTGTTTTTCTCTCAGTCAATTTTCCAAATTAATTTTTATATCAGAATTGCCAATGTCTTGAGGCAATTATATTCTGAAAACTTTCCTATATTACTATTGAATTTAATGATAAATTACTGTATCAGAGCATCTGCTACTACAGATGGTCCAAGCATATATAAAAGCCTTTTGTACATTAAAGTTATGCAGGATTGCAGGTGGAAAATGTCAGAGTTGAAGGAATCACTGATCATTGCCACAGGTGAAACCTTCATCACAAGATCAAGAGTAACATAAAAGTTCTCAAATTACATGAAAATGGAAATGAACACTACTGGTCTAAATTTATGTAATGGTAAAAGGGCAGTAACCAATTATCATTTAAAGAACCTCATTCTCCTCCAAATTGCTCCAATATGTGGAGAAAGGGAAGAAGAGGATGGTTGTATGAGTAGGATGCAACAACCGTAACACCAAAAATGAACTCAAGGGTTGTTGTATCAACGTTGTCAAGTCCATGAAGGAGATGCCGGTCAACGCGGTTTGGATTCCTGATTGATCATGCATCAAGGTCTTCACGGATGTGCTCGGGTCTGATCATCTGCATATGGATGTTATCGATGCATCGGGGGAGGTGGTACAGGATAAGCTACGGGAACTGCATAATGAGGAGGATGGTGATGAGCGAGATGATGAGGGTGACCAGGAGGAGGAAGCATAACAGGAGTCCCAACAGCAGATGCCATATGATGAGCTGTTGGTGGCATTGGTGCTGCACTTACTGGGTGTCCTATCTGTGTGCCGTACATTCCCATACCTGCAGCTGCCATATTTACATTCGGCGGAGCCCTATGCTTATTTGATGCTGCCGCTGCTGTTCCGACTGCTGGAGTAGCAGGATTATTATTTTGTTGCCCTGTAATTGGTGCTTGATTTGGTGATAGTCCTCCTCCATTTACACTTGTAATGTCATGAATGCTAGATCTTCTTCTATCCCTATTCATCGAGTTCAGCCTTATAAAATATTTCTGGGCATGACTAGCTACTTGTGTTGGTGTTCTTGTTATCACAAAGTTTCTAGATATGCTCCTCCAATCGCCTTTTCCGAATTTGTCCAGTCCCAGTAAAAACAACCTGAAAAATAACAAGATTTTTTCACTTAGTTTTGATATTTGAATACGATTTGGACCTTAATATTCAAATTCGAAATTTCAAAATTGAGTTTTGACTGAAGTCTACTCTTAAGTCTTAACTAGACGGACCCTATATTTTCAAAATCGTCCATAACTAAAAAATTAGAGCTGGTACCGACCCAAACCCAACCTGAAGTTAGAGAGGTTAGATTCAATTTTCAAATCTTGTAATTAGATTTAGTTAATTTCTGAGCAAATTTCTCAATTTGAGCTTCATTCTAGTAAATTTTCTCATACATTTTCCTCCACACATACTCACTCCCCTCACCACTGCAGCTCCACTGTGTCACTACTGCAGTCTGCAGCCAAGTGCCCAGCACACGCCTCAATCAACTTAAGAATACCCACTGCCTAAATCTACAAGCTAAAGCAAAATTAGCCCGAAAACTATAGAGAACTGAAGAAACATTTACTGTCTCATAGCTCAAGCAAAAGAAAAAACTATGGTAGTTAATAAATTGACTATATACCTGTGCTCTTCTTCAGTCCAAGGGATGCCTTTCTTTCGCTCTTGGTCTAACTTTGAGCTTGCTTTTGTGCTACTCCCAATTGCGGATGGACCGAAAGCTGAATACCCATTTCCTTGATTAGAGTTTCCTCTTTGGTCCTTGGAAAAAGGAGGGTGATGATCATCTTTAGTAGAAGTTGATAATAATGTAGTATTAGTAGTAGTTTCTTCACTTCTATATTTAGGAAGTGGTACTTTTCCTGCTTCAATTGCACTCACATCTTCAATAAGATATTGAAAATGTTGCTTTATTTCTTCAATACTTTTTGTAGGAACCAAAGAGACTATCTTATCCCAATCCTCTTTGTCCGATTTCTCAATCGAATGTATTGCAATCGCATTCTCGAAGGCTTTCTCTTCCTCCCTTGTCCACGATGTTAGATTGGGCATCGTTGTTTGTAGTCTTTTTTTAGATGTGTTGGCGTAACAAGTTTCGAGCAGGAAATGAGAATGAGGCAATAATAATGGAAGAAAAGGGTAATGGTGCATATGGTAGTAGACTAATAGTAGTGGTAGTTGGAATGAAATCATGCTAACAAGAAAACAGGATAAGAAAGTGAGGTGGGTATCAAACTATCAAGAAGATGGGGGGACCTTTCAATAAGGGAGGGAAGGGTTGAAAAGCATATGGTGCTGATTTTGTAAGGTTGTTAACAATTACATATGCTGATATGCAAACAAAAAAGTGATGTGCCCTGTTATATTGCAGTGATTGGTTAGACAAAGTTTTTCAGTCACAAAAATGATGGGAATGGTGGGAAGGTGGGGACTATGCTCTCACGGAAAATTGACCCGGAGAATCTAAGGACAGTCATATTGGCTTATCACCTTTAATTTTAGCCACAATAGTTCAAGTCATTTTCCCTCCCACTACACCACTTCACTGCTGTTACTCTAGTAAGTTGGACTTAGAGTGGTAACTAGTACGGAGATACTTACTCTTTTTTTCAATAGATGCATCATATTGATTGGGTACACTTGCCGATGCATAACTTTGACAATCAATATCTTCGATTATATATTATTAAAAATCATAAAATAATATTTTGAATATACATACATTGAGATTAACCCAACAACAATCAAGATAATGACATTTTTATCTTTAGAAAATAGTAATTAAATATGGTCCATGTTAAATTCCAAATAGTGTAAAAAGTTAATAGTGATGCATGTATTAATAAACGGAGGAAGTATATCTTAAATGATGCTACTACAACGTTGTTCGGGCAGAATACGGCCCAAAAAGTCCAAATATTGAGGCTTTTTCTTTGTTGACGCGAGATGGTCAAAGTCATGTATTTGAATAGTGTTAAAGTTAAAATGGGTAATCTAATAAAAAAAATGGACGAAGTATCAAGTAAGTTAAACTCCTACACTTATTGATTTGTTTTTTCCTGCATTTGTCGGTATGAAATTTTGTTACAAAACGAAGGTCATGCATCAATCAACAATTCTCAGTGTTTGAACATCATATCAAAATCTTGGTAAAACAAAAAAAAAATACTAGTTGTGTTTATAATATGTGGATAATTTCACCTTAGAAACAAAAATATATAGGCAAAAGCTAATGCATGTTTGAATTGCAATTTTCTGATTTTTAGGGAAAAAAAAGAATCAAACTTTTCAAATCACCCGCCATTATTATTTTTTTAAAATCCTAAAATACAAATAATTTTTTAAAATTATACATACAAAATAACCATATAATTAACTATTGTTCCAAATCACCATTATACTTTAAAACAAAGCTTGTCTTTAAGTGGACTTATTTGTCCTAGATTGTTACTTTTGAGCAAAAGGCTGAAGAGATTTTTTTTCACATTAATTGTTGCAGTATCAGATGTGGATTTGCGGCAATTCCAAACAAAAAAGTCATTTTCCCACTACACCTCAGTCCTCATTACTACTACTGTAGTTGAGAGTTTTTCTTGGCAGCTTTTAGTAAAGATTTTACTACTATGCTACTTCATAAAAAGTGTAATACTGAAATATCTATCTGATGAACTAGATAATTACACAATCTACGAATAGATGATGGAATCAGGGAAGAAAATAAGTCCTACTCAATCATGTATAGAATATAGATGGAAATATGGGTATAACTAATAAGCTTTTTTTTTTTTAAAGAGAAATTTCATTAATTGAAGGCCAAACGACATCTACAATAGGTATTGAAGAAAAACAAGATACAATTAAACAAGACTAAATCAAATTCGTCTTCGAATAAACTAAAATGAACCAAATAAAGAATATAAATAAACCCTCAGATTCTTTGAATCAGCAGTATTGATGAGGAAGTTTCATCATTCCGATATAGTTTGGGAAGAACATTCTCGATCGAGTGAGGTTGACCGCATCCGAGATTCCAATACCTTCACCGTTTGAGTCTCGAACTTCAACCAACGAGAATAATTTCTCATACCTAAAAACAAAAGAACCATACTCACAACTCCCATAGGGAAGGAGATTTCCAAAACAAAAACTAAAACCCCATAACAGGGTTTGAGAAAATCTCATAAAGAGACTAATTTATGAAACAAAACAAAGAAAATGAACTAAAAACTGAAAATAAAAAGGGGAAAAGGGGCTTACCATGGATGAAATAATCTATGGCAGCCCCTAATTGATGAAGAAGGGGTAGGCGAGGCTAGGGTTTGAGAGAGAGCCTATAACTAATAAGCCTAGTCTGCTAGCAAACAACTTTTTCGGCTCAAATAATTAAAAAGCCGAGCACTACTAAGTTCAGCTCAAGAGTCTCTTGGAATTAGTTTGAGCTATTTTATTTTACGTAATCTAAATTAATTAAATTTGAAATTCTGCACATATGAGAATCTCTAATAATTAGCATAAATGTATTTGAAACTGTAATCAACATTTAAAGGATATAGTACTCCCTCCGTCCCATAATATAAGTCCCCTTTCCTTATAAGGTGTCCTAAAATATAAGTCATCTTTTTATTTTCAACCAATAATTATGTCTAAAATACCCTCATGAAAATAATTTAATTTCTAAAATGTCCTTATAATTTCAGCTCCCAATGGACCATTATTAATGACAAAATGGGATCTTTTACCTCATTAAACTTCTCTACACATTAAACCGTGCAACATTAAATGTTCAGTTTTTATTTTTTGTTAAAAAAAAACAATATAAGTGTTTCCCAATAAAAGTGAATCTATTTGTCCAAATAAAACAAGATTCCACTAACCTTAATTTACGTGTAAAAACAGAATTAGGACTTATATTATGGGACGGAGGGAGTAGTATATTTGCTTATAAACTTCGAACTCAGGTTGAGTTTAAAGCTAATTCTAACTTGAAACTTTAAGCTCAAAAAAGCTTGGCTCGAACATAAGTCTAAGGAGTCAAGCCATACCATAATTTTGAGCTCAATCCTAACTCATCATCACTTCTTAGATACAAAAGCATACGAGCCTCCTTGTCAATGGGGGTGAAAGAGGATCTATCTTATTATTGTTTGCCTAAAGTATCCCCACTAGACTTGCCTACTTCGATCAAGGTCTAAGTATGCAGGCCCATTAAAATCTTATTTTGGTATCTTTTAGACCAATTTAGGCTTTAAAAAATTTGGGTCAGGTTTTAGTGGGCTTCTCACATGAAATGGAGTTAGAGATTGAGATCCTAATCCTAGTAAGAAACCAAATATTTTATGTTCCTAATACAGGTACATTTAACATGAATCAAAATATCTTACGGAATCCTAGCATAGTTAACTTGGAATTAGATAACAAAGAAGCAAAAAAATCAATTCCAGTACCGCGTTCGAAGCATCGCATGCCCGGACTAAATAGTGCTCGCCCTGGCACTCGGAGCGCAAACTGGCCCGAGTGCGCCTCCTGTCAAGTCGGGTCACCTAGCCTGCCTCCCTGGGTTGAACAACTTTGTCATGTTCTTCGATTGTTGTTCATCTTCATCTATGAATTTACCTTATTCTCTTTCAAAGGCCGAAACTATAATGTGTCTCCAAACCCTACTAAATGTGTTGGACTATTGAGCTTGCATAACTAACAATAATTTAATCCTGAAATGCCCTTACGAGTTAACCATCATTGTTTGGATATATATACAAAAGAAATTTTTATGTAGATGAAACATCTTTTGGATGCATAAAATAACTTAAGGATGTAAAATATACAATATAGTTCTAGATATAAAAAGATAGGTTTTGGATTACAAGATAACTTTCAGTGTACAAGAATAGCTTATGGATGGACATACATCACAGCTCATCAATGTACAAATATGACTTTTAGATGTACAAAAATAGCTTTTTTTTTTATGGGAACAAAAATAGCTTTTAAATGTACGCGAAAGAATCATAGACCATGGTTGATGAAATATGCAATAGGTTTTAATAGTGGATATGTAAGGGTACTTATGTAATATGGTGTAAACCTTATTTTATTATTCGCACATGGTATTAGAGATTGATATGCATATTACAATTCTGAATTTGGCATACGTTACACAATAGAGAACCTAGCTAAAAGCCTAAAACAGTAAAACTCATACGCAAATAATTATATATTGCTTGCCCTCAGTACAAGTACAACTAGAATTATAAAAGTAAAATGGAACAGAAAAATGAACACTATACATTTTCCTCGACTCAAATAGACAGAGCATACCGTGTACGTTTAGCTCGGAAATACATAGTGAGTGCTTAATAATAAACATTATGCCGACTCTAGACATACTTTTGTCCCATAAATTCTTTTTTTTTACGCAATATCAATCTCAGCCTCTTAGAAGTAATATGAAATGGGTTTGATGCTAATCATAACATAATGTTACTTCCCCAATCCCAAATTAACGCATATATTACTATCATTCTGATATGTACCGAAAAATCAGGTCACGTAATTAATATTATATACTTATCTAATAATTATATACCTAAACTTAAATCAATAGTGAAAAGATGAATAGAACACAATTATTATTAAGAAATACAATCATGTCGAATCATACACAAATTATGATTGAAATAAATGAAATAATTAATTCACAACGGACAACTTACGTGCAGATCATATCATAATCCTACTTTCTTCCACGTAAGCATACAAACTCGTCCCTATGAAATTCTCCCAACTCATAAGGAAAACCAATAATATTTAGCTTAGCGTTACTGTATGGTATTAGGTATTGCACATGCATGGCAAAACAATTTGATTACACAATCAAAATATCCATTTGAGGTAATTAATACTTAATAGAGTGTGCCACTCTCCAACAAATTAGGGTAGCTTCTACTTCATGCAAACCTACCATAACTTAGCTGAATAAATATATACACATATGATGTTCATGTAATGTTAACAAACCATGACTTATATATCCATCAAATGAACAAATAAATCAACTAGTTATTAAGAGGAACTTTACATACCATTAAAACTGTTTAATACTTGATCATTATAACTACTCATGAAGGAACTAGGAGGCAAAAGAATGGCCGTTTTGGTAGGGTGCAATTACCCAAACACAGAATACGAGTTACAAGGTTGCATCAACGATGTACTCGCCATGAAACACATGCTTATTAAGAGGTTCGGGTTCGAAGAAAACGATATTGAGGTACTAACTGACGCACACGACTCTCCGATTTCGCCTACCGGTGCTAACATTAAGAAGGCACTTGATGATATGGTTGATCGAGCTAAGGAAGGTGATGTGCTTTACTTCCATTATAGTGGCCATGGGACATTGATCCCATCTTTGAAGCCAAATGAGACTCATAGGAAGGATGAAGCTATAGTGCCTTGTGATTTCAATCTCATCACAGGTTAGATAATTTGACATAATGCATCTTTATCTTTATTCTGTTCTTTTATTTAGCTAATTGTCATAAAACAAACGCCTAGTCTTGTATGAGTCGATCTTGCAATTAATAATTGGATTTTTTGACTTTAACCACCTTATAAAATCACGTTTTTCAAAATAACCACCTTATATGTTCATTTCTTTAAATAATCACCTTATATGACCTAAATTCTTTTAAATACCTACCAATTGACATATTCTGTCAAGGAAGTCATCCTCAAAAAGGGTTTAAGAACGATTCCACAACCTTCACCTTTATTCACTAGAATGTATATAAGGTTTAAACCCTTCTTTAAGACCAATTTCTTAGACGAAATCTGTCAATTGGTATAAATTTAAAGAGATTTAGGTCATATAAGGTGGTTATTTAAAAAAATGAACTTATAAGGTAGTTATCTTGAAAATCGTGATTTTAAAAGGTGGTAAAAATCAAAAAATCCTTAATAATTTTGTGAAACTAGGGAACTAAAATTTTCTAGGACGGGATGACCTTTTATTTCCACATATAACTTCTATGAATAATTGTTTGGAGGCAATGGAGCCGATCAAAGTTAGCCTGGCTCGGCCTGAAAAATGTCCGTTTATTATTATAATTACTATGTTATGATATATAGATGTCAATACGAAACTTTCTTCAATTTAAATAACTCTATATAAATTAATTACCATAAGTATAATTTATTATTGCTTAGTAAATAGACTGTTTGTTTATATGTGTCATTCAAGATTTTATCTAAGGCAAAAACGTTATATCAAAGTCTAATGTCTCAACATGAAAAAGTATACCTAACTTCTAATGGTGCATATTGAAGTGTGTTAAACACTTTTCCTCATCTAGCCAAACATTAAGTATATAGCATAGCATAACCATAAATAATCATTACCCTTTGAATTGCTTGGAGTTTTTCAATTTTTGGTACATTTTAAATTTTCAATGTTTGATTTGATTTACAAATATGGTATTGTTTACTTGTTTGTTATCATGAAAATTCATGATCATCTAATGTGTTCATCCTAAATTGAAATTAAAGATGCCCGCTTTTAGATATGGATTTCAGGCAACTTGTAAACAAGTTACCTCCCAAAACATGCTTTACAATTCTCTCAGACTCATGCCATAGTGGAGGCCTAATAGACCAAGAGAAGGAGCAAATTGGGCCTTTGGCAACAGCATCAAAGACCCAAAGCCACTTTTTTCGGGCCAGGCTCATCACATATGACCAAGTCCTCCAAAAGCTCAAGCAACTCACAAACATAGACACCCAAAACATTGGCACACACATCAAACAACACTTCAAGGACCAAGCTAGCTTTAGCTTCTCCCTCAATGAAGCTGATCAAGATCACATAAGCCACCTCGAACGAGCAACCAAGGGCGATTATGGAATTTTACTTAGCGGCTGCCAATCGAATGAGACCTCAGCAGACGTAAACTTGGAAGACGAAGGTGGGACCGCCCATGGCGCATTTAGCAATGCAGTTCAGGATGTTTTGATGCATAATGTGGGAAGGCTTAGCAATAAAGAGGTGGTGATAATGGCAAGGAAAGTGTTGCAAAAACAAGGGTATAAACAGCATCCTTGTTTGTATTGTAGTGATGAGAATTCTGGTGCTACTTTCTTGTTGCAGCCATAGTCCATAGGGATATCTTTTGCTAGTCTGAGATAACCAACCATATCACATTATATCATTTAAGTGCTCACCATTTTATGAAAAGATTTGTAATCAACTAGTATGACATACATTGAGTAAATCTAAAAATATAATGTACTGATATTTGTTTTTAATAAATTAGTGATAAATTATAGTCAAACTAAAACATACTTCTATTATGTATCATTCAAATTGTACCATTTATTTGCACCCAAAAATTTGTTCCATTTATTCAAGGAGGTAGTGTATGCCAACATATCATGAACATCTAGTGTTGAGTTGTGGCCCAAATTTAATCGGGCATTTTTTAAAATTATCTAGCACCTGCAAATGCTCCAGAATATCTTAGCTTTATTTATTTAATGCCAAAGCAATTTCTTAGCTAGATTTATTTAATGCCAAAGCATTTTCTTAGCTAATTGTGCTACACGACGTGGCATGATCTTGCTCACAATTTTTGAAGCAATTAAAGCTAGAGAATCTAGACTTTGTTAAGCATGATTTTGCTGAATTAATTCGGCATTCGTCTCCCTATAAATATTGGACGTTGGGCATAGAAATTGGACATCCTACACTAGAGCTAGACATCCTTTCACAAAACAATCGAAAGCCAATACCCCATACTTCTTATAGTACACATAATTTTTGTACTCCACTATTCTACTTAAATATTTCCGTTTTACCTCTATTTTGAAAAAAAAATTCTCACGTTAAATATTATGTGTCTCTTATAGCTTTTTAATTACACTGATTTTCTTGCTAATTTATCAATTTATACACATTTCTGCTACAATCAATACTCTAAAATCAACATCTAAACCTTCCTTTGATCATAAACTAATCACCCGAAAAAATTTAAAAAACCCTCAAATTTTCAAGGAAAATGGAAGGAGGAAATGTTGAAGTTTTGGAGTATGATAGAGCGTATGAGAACTATATGAATATAATTCCAACTTTAGAGAAAAATAAAGGATGGATCACTGAGCACTTGGTTAAATACCAAGGAATTTGGCTAACACCAAAGGGTGGTCTCAAAGGAGTCATAATGTCTCAACAATTGTTTAAGTCTAAATCCAATGACATTTTTCTAGCCACTTTCCCTAAATCTGGCACCACATGGTTCAAGGCTCTCATTTTCTCTATTATAAATAGAAAACTTTTCTCACCAAATGAGCACCCTTTGCTAAATTCTAGCCCCCATGAATGTGTCCCATTCTTAGAGCTACTTTACTCCAATAAAGAAAACCTTAACTCAACTCTTGAACATCTTCGATCTCCTCGTATCTTTGCGACTCATTCTCCATACCCTTTGTTTTCTCAACTCCTAGGAAGTAATTTTACTACTTCTCCTACGGTAAAAATCGTGTACGTTGCTCGAAACCCTAAAGACGTACTTGTTTCAACATGGGAATTCATGAAAAAGTTGAGGCACGAAGCGAATTTGCCTCCGATTTTACTACAAGAAGCTTATGATATGTTTTGTCAAGGATTAATCCATTTTGGATCCTATTGGGACCATGTTTTGGGATACTATAAAGCAAGCTTGATGTATCCAAAAAATGTATTATTTCTAAGTTATGAAACCATGATGGATGATCCATCATTTTGGGTGAGAAAATTGGCTGATTTCCTAGGCCAAGGATTTACAAAAGAGGAAGAGGGTGAAGGATTAGTGGAAAATATACTTGATTTATGTAGTTTTGGGAGTTTAAGCAAAGTAGGGGCTAATAAGAGTGGAATTCAGAGATTCACTAGTCATGTTATGGTACCAAGTAGCTATTTTTTCAGGAAAGGAGTAGTAGGGGATTGGAGAAAGTACTTAACAACAGAGATGGCTGAGCATTTAGATGAGATTACCAAATGCAAATTTGAAGGTTTAGGATTGAGTTGTTTTAGATTATCTTGAGTGTCATTGATTCATCAATAGTAGTATACTACCTTTTTTAAGGTAGGAATACATAGGCCCCCATTTTAGTAGAAGATAACATGTTCGAAACTTCAAACCAAGGACAAAGCTACTGAAATCGAGGAAAACTCCGAGTGAAATACGCCTCAACGCCGTTGATATGCATCATATATCAAGAAATAACATGTTGAAATGATAATTTTCTATTTTATGTACCCATCTTGGGGTTTTTTTTTTAAATTATGGGAACCCATTTTAAAGTTCCTTAGATTTGCAATAGGACAATAAAAATTTGATTTAGTTTTGCGTGGACCTGGTCCACAATAATATTATTGTGGACCAAAACCAATTATTTAACATAGTGACTTTTTTTTCCATATAGTAACCTTTTAAAATCTTAAGTTACACTACACGGTTACTATCTACCATAGTGACCGTTTCTTTTAATATAATCACTTTTTCTTACATTAGTTTATCATAATAAAATTTTCACTTTGTGACATAGTAACCTTTTTTTTCACATAGTCAAACTTTACAATCTATATTTACTCATCTTTATAACTATTTTTTTATATAGTAACTTTTTTTTTTCATAAATCACATGAATTAACATTAGGTCCACACTAATTTAGTGTGGACCAGATCCATATAAGCTTTTTACTAAAAAAAAAATTGCCTAGTGAAAGATTTGCAAATCCTGGCTTTATTGAATAGGTTGACTAATTGACAAAGAAACTCCAGCTTTCGTGAAAACATATTACTATTAATACAGAGCTGATTATGACTAACATCATTGGTTGTATTAATTTATTTTTTTAGCAACAGGGAAACAAGTAAAGAGGTTACTGTATCTTCCACATTGCTGGTGACAGCAAGATCATGTTCTATCCAAACAAATTGCGTCTCTGTTCTAACTTTGAACAATAGTCAAATGATTGGCTTTTTTAGAGTAATCATGTTCAACAAATTTATATATTTTTTTGAGAATATTGAGGAGAAAGTTGGGAGGTCTACATCGTGTTGATTGGGGATATAGCAATAATCACTAATCATCATTATCCTAATTAACTTGTTCAACAAGCTTATATTTAAATATGTTTAAGTTTCATATTGATATCACTACTATGATAGCTATATATATAACTATTGCAAAAACAAGAATATATTGTCCATACACAATGAATGAAAACCAGAAACAGGAAGAAATTATAGTGTCTGAAAAAGAAGCTCAACAACTTAAGCAATGCCTTCCAAAGGCTACCTTCATTGGCAGCAAAATAATGAAATACCAAGGTTTTTGGTACCATGAAAACCAGATCCAAAACATCCTTGCATTCCAAAGACACTATCGTGCTCGAAAAAGCGATCTTTTTGTTGCTAGCTTCCCCAAAACTGGCACCACTTGGTTGAAATCCCTACTCTTTGCGATTGTTAACCGTGTTCACTACTCTACAAACCATGACCAGAATCCTTTACTCGCGAACCATCCTCATGAACTTGTGTATAGTTTAGAGACGGATGTCTATAGCAAGGCTTTTGTCTATCCTCGTCCACACCATCTTGATGAGCTTTCCTCGCCAAGGCTTTTGAGCACTCACTTACCCTACTCGTCACTTCCTGAATCTATCAAGAATTCAGGGTGTAAGATTGTATACATCAGTCGAAATCCCTTGGACACGTTGGTTTCGCTATATCATTTTTCCATGAAAGTGCTGAAGAAGTATTTTTCCATGGATGTTATGAAGATGATATTGGGTATGTTTTACCAAACTCCTAGTTTAGAGGATTTCTTCGAAGCTTTTTGCGAAGAAAGAATCCCTTTTGGGCCGTTCTTCGATCACGTTGTCGAGTATTGGAAGGCGAGTTCAGAACAACCAAACAAGGTGTTGTTCCTCAAGTATGAGGAATTGAAGGATGATCCCACACTTCACTTGAAGAGGTTGGCTGAATTTGTGGGTGCGCCATTTACTTCGCAAGAAGAAGGTGAAGGTAACATAGAACAAATAATAGAGATGTGTAGCATCAAGAATATGAAGGAATTGGAGGTTAATAAGAATGGAGTAATCAACAAGTTATTTGAGAAACAGTCATACTTCAGGAAAGGGGAGGTGGGAGATTGGACTCATTATTTCACACCTCCTATGGTGGAGAAGATGAAGAAAATCATGGATGAAAAACTTGAAGGCACTGGTTTATCCTTTAATTTACTTCCCTAATACTTTTCTTCAAGATTATTATCCTGTATTTTCTTTCTTTTTTATTCATGGTTCTTATTTCTACTAAATTGTACAACATTCTCTAATAATCTCCTCGTTCTTCCTCTTTGGGTTTCTAGTTCGGAGTTGTTTTTAGTGTCTGATGTGAAACTGATTGTTGGTAACCTCCCACTGGGTACCTAGAGTACAACCTATTCCACTTCCCTGGTGAAGATCGAAACCACGACATGTGGGTGAAAGATGAAAGGACTTACCACCCTTCCACTTCCTGATTCTCATATATTTTGGAAATAGTCAGGATCTAGTTGTAACTACTAGGAGGTTCAGAACTAATCCTGGAAACAAGTGGAATTTGAACAACAACAGCAAAGGATACCTGCTAATCTGCTGAAGCAAGAAGCAAGAAGCAAGTAGAAAACAAGTTCATGGATCAAACCGATGCAGGCGCTAAGTTCACATCAGATAGATGCATCAATAGAAAGCAAACTTGTAGTGTCACAGATACAGTTCAAAAACAACAGCCTGTTTTTGAGATAGTCAAAGCTAAAACTAGATGGTTTGTCAGATCTCAAATGGGGCCGGGTTCTGGTTACATAAGTTCGGTCTGTGTAGCTTTCGGGTCGGGTCGAATAATACTTGTTCAAGACCCAGACCATTCAAGTCCAGCCGTCTAGGTTGACCCAGAGGGTTAAAAGTTTCTGAATGCAATTTATAGTAAACAGAGTCATCATAGCCGATTCAGAATTTCAGACCATACAAATGAGGTTAAAGTCCAACAAAAACCATGTTGAAACTAAAAAAACTCATAGGATTATTAGATAAAGGTACTTTTTCGAGGAATGTTCGCATCAATATAAGTACCTTATGCAGTTTGGCGCAGTAAGCGAGCAGCAACATTGTCATCACTGCGAACAATCAAGGATTCTGACAAATCCTTGTTTCTTCAACCTCTGCCTCACCAATATGGCGATTGGCTTCTTATAAGACCTTCATGATACCTTAGCACCACCTGGCCATACAATCGACACTCCGCTTTTGAGACATGTGACAGAATCTGTAGCTAGCATTCTCGCTGACATGCACATTCAGGTGGGTCCCATCGTCAGACTCAGACACTTCAGAGTCACTGACTGACTTGAAGAGTCGCAGTAAGACCTGAAAAGGCAAGTACTTAGGCTCATAAGAGAGGAATTTAACGACGAATTGAGCAAGGACACTGTTATTGCTGTCAGTGTCTGTGATAGTAAGGATTGTAAGAGGTCCAACCTGCTCCTCTTTGAAGTCCCCACTGTCCCACTGTGAAATGACTTTAGAAAGAATGTGCAGCTTGCTCCTTTTGGCAGGCAGTCGACTAGTTCCCTGGAGTCGTCATTTGGCACATTTGTAATTCAGAAATCTTTTACCAGTTTTGAACACCAATTTCAAGTACTAAAGAAATTCAAGTCATTGAAAGATAAGCATCATTTAAACTTAAATCTAGCGCGATGCAAACTTCAACATAAAGTTCAGAAATCATGCAGAAAGCCAGAAAACTCTCATGATCATCTTACAAAACAAGGGGAAACAGTTCTCAGAAACAGAACAGAAGTTGTGATTACAGCCATCTCTTTTACACTTTAAGAGGAACAGAAACAGTGTGATACAATTTATTTTTTTTAAAAGAAAAAAAAGTATGCATTAGCCAACTAGCCAGAAAGGCATACCAAGGATAAGGTTGAATTCACAAAGAACAGTTGCTTCGTCGTTTCAGACACCTTCTTCTGACAGAATTTGAGTCCCATAACCACTAAAGTAATAAAACAGGATATCTCCATCTTTAGCCCTTTGAAACATCCGATGAAAAGCAGCTCTAATGTTGGCACCCATGCAAGTGATTGGAGAGTCATGTGCATCTTTCATGAGCTTGATGTTGTCGAGATCAAACCCCAATTGCGGAATCAAAAGATCCCGCATCCAAGTGACATTATTGACAGGGTCATACAATATGGTTTCAGTGCCTGGAGAGGTACACCCAACAAACACAGCCATCTTTTCTTGCTCTCCTTTTCCATTTCAATAATTTAAACAGTTTTTGTTTTTTAAGATTAACTTCCTTTACTAACCTAAGGCTCATCTTCTTGCCATACTAGCAAAGTGCCAAAATTATTATTTCCTCACGGATCAGATATTATCATCCCATTCGTGAGCGTCTAAGGCTTTGAAGGTTCTGAGATAGTCTTCAACATGTCACACAATAGCAAAAGAGCATGTATGAACTATAATTTAATAATGTCGCATGTATATGTGTAATCAGTACTTATCAAGCAGCTAAAACTCCCGATACTTTATGCAAGAATTTGAACAAAAGATAAACCGATGGTGACCAAATCAAATAAATAACAAGGAAATGATTTGCAAGTGTTCCGTATCAGATTTTGAGAATATCATATCTAGAAAAAGTTCCTATACTTTAACAGCAGTCTGATAGGCAGCAACAAATCATTAGAATCCCAGGAGGATGTTTCTCTTCGAGGACTTGGGATTTAGTGTCTAGTGGACATTGGGGTCTACTAGCTGTTGTACGGCAATCTCTCTACGAAGATCGGCAGGGTTTAGTATCTCAACAGGTTTCCTCTCATATCAGGTCTTTTCCGTCAAGACATATAACCCAACCTCACCCACCATCGCTCAAGACAAACTGATTTTGGACTGGACACGAACTAGTTAGTTTGTTTTTCATAAATTATGTACGAGCTAATAAAGCTCTTGTTAGTGTTAGTTTATTTCTGTTTGGTTGTATTACCATTAGGATGTACTTGGGTTTTTCATTAATGTAAATTTTCTCGATGTCAAAACAAATAAAAAACAAATCATGGTAGTTATCGTAATTATATAGGTAATTTTGTGAAGAAAGTCTCATATCAACGTCTATAGTAATGCTTGTTCATTCCTAAATACCATTACCATTTCAAGCTCCAAATGCTTCTGAACCCAAAACTCAAAATGCAGCAGTTTCCGGTGATATTTGCTCCAGACTCCCCCCCCCAACACACACTTAGACATTTCCTCAGTATTCTAAAAAAAGGAAGTGCATATACATTTCCTAGTGGCACTGCCTCCAAGCTTCAACATAGAATTTACTGGAACTATAGATATTAGCCCAGATATGTATAAAGACTAAAAGAGTAATAAATAGTGACTTTATCAAACAAAGCAGATTTTACAAATGAGAAGCATGATTGATGGATCCAAAATCAGTATTATGTATGTTATGAACATAGCTCAGCAAATGTAGGTGCATTCGAGCATATAAAGCACAACATCAAAAACTTTAGACTGCAGTTACAATGAGAGAAAGATCCTCATAGACAGCATGAAAGAAGTGAGAGATGCCTTTAGCTTGTTAAACTTGATTAAAAAATCAGGATAGACTATACACATGAGATGGCGAAGTTAAAGATCATTCCAGATATTAAAAACAGTACTACTTGAGCTGTTATAGTTAACAATGTTATCTTGGCATCCCAAAAGGAAAGCGGTCCTTATTGGATCTACATTCACCAGGGCATGGGCTGTCCCACTTGGGCTAGCTGCAACCGCAACCTCATCTGCACCAATCTCCACTTCAGCGTAACCCTTATCAAAAACTTGACTGTTCTCCAACTGTAAATGAATCAATCACCACATAATTAATGCCAGAACAAGGTGATGCTTATTAGCTGCAGAGTATATGTTATTAATTCCAGAATGACAGACTGATTAACATTGTAGCATGTTCACAACTGCAATGTAATTCCCTTCTGATATTCTCTCTATATCATGGTAATAATATTAATTGAATAAAGCAAGCTATTAGGACCAGATAAGTGATACTAAGTAATAACAGGACAAAAACCAACGTTTGTAACAATTGCAACTTGAAGCACGTCGGCAGAGCAAATTATCTTTACACACTTCTTAGCAATCATATATCTTTTTACAACCTCTCATTGGTAAGATCATAAACTTGCCACCACGTGAACCAATAATGGTTGCAAGATTCGGTCATTTGTGAGCAAGTCTGAATCCATTAATCCAAATTGTGAATTGCCACTGATTCAAAATGTGATCAAGAGTTTAGAAGCATGAGCCATTTTACTAGCTTATGAACAGGAATGGGAATATTTGGTTAATAACTTCATAATATTTTATAATATACTTATTTTGTTACTCCTAAGTGAGGGTAAAACAGTTAAAGATCTTTTTTCCTTTAACAATTATTAGATCCAGTGTTCCCCAGTAAATGAGGATAAGTAATCCCCTGTTGATATTTGTTCCATGTACTTGAACAATCCATGTTAGAGACAATGAATCCATCATTGGCATTGATTTCAATTTGATGTCTCTAAAAAACTAACCTAAAGCATAGTTTCAGTTCACAGCCTTGTTGGGGATTGTGTAGAAAATAAGGGATAAGAATGGTTTTATTAACAAAATTCAAGGCACGTTGAAGGCTTTCCTAAAAGACTATGCGTCCCCTACAAGAGTGAAAGCAAACACCAAATCTATCTTTCGGATCTAGCAAATATATTTATTGTTGGAGAATTGCATTTAAATTAATTAGATCAAGTAAGAAATGAAGACTTCGAGGAAGAGGACTGAAGGCTTCCTGTTCCTCGAATTAGAAGGATGCCACATAACCCTTCTATATAGACTTTGGATCATATGATAGTAATTAGTACCCTTGAGAAAAGATTTCGGTAACACATTTATTTCATGTCATATAAGTTAGATGTTTTTATAAACACTTAATAAGACTCTTTATCTTAATAAATGGTGGTTGTAGGAAGTTAAGTATGTCTAAGTACAAGAAAAAAAATCCACCTGCAGTTCTTGAGCATCACGTGGCCATGGCATTCAACACTACAAGCTGGGGGTGATGTTCTGTCTGCACTCAGACTTCCCTCAGGTCCAAGCCAAGGAACACTCTCTGCCAGTATTTCTCCTTGACTTTGCTGAGTGTGAATTGCCATTTCTAATTGTTTCTTCTATCATTATTCTTATGCATACAAATGCAAATCACCAAGCTAGGCCTCCAGTGGTAATGAGTACCTCTAGAGGATTGAATTAAGTCACTTAGAAGGAGCAAATCAGTCATTTACAATTAAATTGTTCGAAATGTCGTTAGAGGGAAACGGAGAAGGAAACTGACGTAATAATTATCTAGCCAGCTAGAGAGAGAAAGAGGGAGACGCTTATGCCAAAAATTGTTGTGCGGGAAGGTGGGAGAGAACCTCAGCCTCTCGAAAGCTTGAGAGTTGTATCCTGATAGAGATTCTCTGATTTTATCAAATAACATCATCATCTTGGCCTTACTTGGTCTGCTTGCCTCTTAATTGCTGACATTTAAGGGAACTGATAGCAACAGGATACTTACTAGCAAGCATACAACACAACTTATTTCCCAATTGCTAACATATTGCAATAGCATTTGGCAAAACAAGGAGATTTTAGAAGTTGTCAAGGGAGGCCAAATATGACTTTGCTGGAGGGTATTAAGAATAATGTACAGAATTTGGGTTTACAGGAGCATATAGAACTTGACAAAAGGGAATGGAGGCAAAGGATCTAGATGCACGACCATTGGAGATAAAATCCTAGCTCATGTAACCACCCCAATTTTATGGGCCCACTGCTTCCCTTCCAAAAAACTCGCAATAGTTGGTATTTTCCAGTAGCAAGGAAGATAATCATAAGACAAAGGAACAAGCTTATCGACAGGAAAAGTTGAGAGGACATATAGCCAAAAGCAGCAACACGGGTAAAACACAAGGACAGGAGAAGTGATTATGATTTCCATCAGCATTAGCACCAAACGAGGCAAAAAGTTCAAGTTGTTCCTAACTGCGAACCATCGTTTAAAGACTGTTGATTGAAACAGTTCCAAAATGGCCAAAACATATTAGTCGTTTAAAAAGTAAAAGTATATAAAATATCAGCAACAAAATCATATCACAGCTGCCATTCAAGGAATCCATAAAACTGCAAAGGTATTCATGTTGTACTGTTAAACACAATCTCATATTATGACACATCTCAAAGACAATCAATATAATTTTCAAAAGTTCATCCCAAGAAGAAGCAAAAGCATACCCTAAACTTTATACGAGCACCCCAAATGATAAATGTCTCATTGCATGTATAATGCCTGTGATTCCCCTCTAATTCCTCCCGGCCGAATCTCACCAACATGAACTGAAGCACAGCTCACAGCTCCACCTGCATGACGGAAACACAATGTTATTGTATAACCAACAATTAATTACATACAAAAGAAACACCCACAATAAACATTGCTCCAACTCTTTTATGCAGTTCTTAGAACTACTTAATCACAAACCTATTCATGATCAGTTAACAACCAACAGAAATAAAAACTACAAAACTCAAACCCAATATTATACTGTATCAACTAACAGAAATCACAAGAAAAAACTTTATGTACCCAAAATAACTTAATAAATTAAATCAAGAAATACCCACATCTTTTCTTTTCTCCTATTCTTTCATGCAATTAAAACTGATATTCATGATCATGTAGCAACCTCACTTAAACCTAAAATCAAATACAAACAACACAAAACTAACATAACCCACTTGAAATCAACACCCCGCTCCCCAAAAAAAAAATTGAAAATTAAAAAAAAGCTTTTTAAAAAATTGAAAAGAGAGATTTATACCAGAAATACCAGCATCAAGGGCAGCAGCTACAGGATTAAGAAGCCAACCTCTTTTGTCTTTTTTAGCCAATTTAGAAGGAAGAAATCTAACCAAATTAGCTTTTAGGTCTTCCTCTTTACTCCATTTTTTAGGGTTTTGAGAAAGGGGAGAAAAATAAGAAGAATGTTGGAATTTGAGAGAAACCCATGTGAGAAGAATGAAGATTGAGAGAAGAAAAGGAAAAGCTTGAGGCTTTTTCAACAAATTAAGGATTGAAGAGAGAGAAAATGATTGGGTTTGAAAAGGGTTGTCTGAGCTTTGGCCACTACTAACATATGAGCTTCTTCTTGGGTTCACCATTTTTGGCTCATCCCAGTTTTTTCTTTAATTTTACTGTTTAGGTTCAAGATATTGGATATGGTGTAACAGATTTGATCAAAGACTGAGTGAGTGATGAGTGATGAGTGATGACTCACTGAGTTTACTACTGATGAGAATGTTAAGGGAGTGTAAGATTTGGTTGCCCGACATGTGGCCAGCCCAAGACATAAACAGGACAGAGCTACACCTACTCAGTGATAGGCGGGTAGCCGGTAGATTATCCGTTGGGTAGATGGAAGTACTTTAATTCTAAACTTGTTATAAGGTTGATTGATATTCCCCCGTTTTTTTTATTGTTACACTTTGGGGAGAAACCATTAAACCAAGGAAATTATGTAAAAAACGAGGAAGAAGTACAATAAAAGAATGTTTGATTTTGGGAAATGTAAAAGAAGCATTAAAACAATGTAGGAGATAGAAAATAGGGAAGGTTTTGGGTGGATTACTAAAATGGGTGAGTAGGGTATATGAGGTGGAAAAGTGAAAAAAATTGATGTGATAAGTACCATATAAGGAAAAAAGTAGAAGATAACAATTAAAAAAATGGACTAAAGAGGAAAGCGTAACAATTTAAAAAAAACGGAGGGAGTATTTAACTAAGGACTTGTTTGGTTCACCATATGAAGTAAACAATACCATGAATTTTGAATACACATGAATTAAAGTTACTTCATTATATTGATGGGAATTGAAATATATTGTTTGGCTATTCATAAGGAAAATATAATTTCGAGTGAATTTCTCCTTACCTAGGGGAGTAGTGTAGTTACTTCCTCCATTTTGTAGGAAGTAGAAGTTCATGGGAAATTCTACTTCCTCCATTTTGCATACTTTTTCTCAACCAAACAACAAGCTCCATCTTACACTTCCTAGGATACGTAAATCCTATGATTTTCTTGGCCACCAAACAATCCCAAAGATTAAAATTTACCTCAATAATAGTGATCTATATATTCGAAGATAATATGGATCATAGTAACTTGGATTTCAGTAAAATTGAATTGAATGTCTCATTATGAAACCATTGCTTAGATTGAATCGATATTGCATGGTAGAATGAAGGAGTTGATAGGAATTATAATCACAAGTTACAAGCCAATATCTTCTTTTGAATTTTCTTTTCGACTTCATAAGTAATAAGATATTGCAAAATGCGAACACCATCAACAAGAAAAAATCCAATGGTTTACATTTTATTTTATTTTTTGAGGGGAAAATCCAATGGCTTACATCGTTATGTCATTATGTGACATCCTTTATTTTGGAAAAAATAAGAGATGTGTCTAGTAATAGCTCACAACAAACATGTAACAACTCACAAGAAAGGAACAATTGGCCCCTCAATCTTGAATTATATATGTGGATTGATACATAGCTAAATGCTAAGGCTAAAAAATGCTCCTACAACCAAGAGGATCTGATAATCAAGTAGGCTCTTCTTGCTTTGTTAGTATGTCATGGGAATCCAAAATCTGGACTTCTGCAATCCTGTAGCTCCGATTCCGCTGCCCAACTAAGAAGAGCGGCTTTTTTCTAGGTTAAAGCTTGCAACCAACGATTCAGCGACAAAGAACTAGCAATACTCCTCAGCAGCTCTTGCAAGGAAAGGCTTGAAAGTCATCACCAGTCCAAGAAATTCGACCACGTTGAGTATGAAAAATACCATGTGAGTTCCTGCAAACAACAATTTACCAAGCAGTACCATGAGTTGCACATTGTGGCAATAATCATGTCACCATGAAAAATGAGGAAACAATACAGTGAGGCAGTGACAATAACATAGTCTCTCAATCTCACAATTGCAACTAGACCTGGTTATTGGTTATTGGTTATTAGTTATTGGTTATTGGTGCAGGTTTTGGGCGTGTTGGGCTAATAACGACCTTTAGCCCCATTGGAAAACCCTGCACATTACCAGGCCTAATTGCAATTTGCAATATAGGAAAACGACATGGATATAAAAAAGAGTGAAAGGTCAGAGAGAAAAAGTGGCTAGGTTGGTGTAGGCCACAGATTTAGAGCAAAAGCTTACCGAAGAAGGTATGTTATAATCAACAAGCGACATTTAAAAGAGTTATGTATATGTTGCAAGTAATAAGGGACAGGGTAGTACTTTTTGTTGAAGAACATACCTGGAAGGAAACTAGCTGTCTGACGCGTTTGTGCCCAAGAGAGACTGCAAATAGGGAAATCGGAACGTTAGAACGATTATTTCCCAATGTAGTAAGAGCTGATCTAAATGTATACCAACTATGCATGTAACAATAAGGACAAGACTAGATATCCTAACTCATCTACTCGACAAGAGTATTTTGGTAATTTCAGTCGATAAGAGCATTTCAGTCATTTCCATAGTTGTTATGTCCATAGGTGTTGTGCATTACGACTTTCATATAATAGATGTTATGAGCTTCCAAAGTCAAAATGTTACACATCCAATTATAATTTATTTGCATAATTCATACTTCCAATTTCTTTCATCAATAAATTAAAAAAATTCTCATTTTCAATTGTACGCTTTTCATTTACGCAAATTCTTGTGTGTTAAACAAAAATGGGAGAAGTTACAAAAATAAGATGAACAGTAATACATAACTTCTTGAAATTCATTCCATGGTCAGTTCCTAAAATTGTATATACCCTGTTTCAAAATCCTAGATCTGCCACTGAGGCACTGAGTGTTTTTGTATGTATATCACTGATTTTTACTTATCAATCTGATGTTTACTGAAACTTGTATTTATAAAGATGAAGAGAACAGCGCCTTATTTACTTTTGCAAAAGGAAAGCAGCAGAACAACCAACACCAAACATATCACTATATCAGATATTAGATCATCTCTATTGCATCATTTACAAGTTATATGCTGATATCCATGAGATCACATTGACTTGAACAACAAGGAAACTTACAGGGATCCAGCTGCAGCGGGACCCAGCGCTTTGCATAAAGACATCATACTTAGAGAAAGTCCATTTGCAGCTCCTCGTTGATGTTGGCGCTGGTGTGGGACTCAAAAATATAAGTGAATTCAACTCGTTTTATGATGACCCAAAGAAAAAGGCAGAAAAACTGTATTACAGAATGAAGAATTACCACGGCTCTATTTTGCAGGAGGAACAACCCAGTAGTGATAGATATCTGTAATTTTAGGAAATCAGAGAATACAGAAATCAGAGGCTTATTCAGGTAGCATGAAGTATATTGCAAAGGCACAAGGAATAATGATCCAAAATCCACCATCTATGTTTAAAACTCGCCCCTTCTCATTATTAACTATAGGTTGGACTTTAGCAAGGAGATTCAGGAGAGTGAAAAAGTAGAGAGAAAAAAGTGGATGTGAAGCCCAACTATAAAGAACAGGTAGTGAGAAATAAAATCCAGATAAGGTAGTAGCATAAACAGGAGTAAAATGCAGATAACCTATTCTATATGTAATAGGAATATGTTTAATTCTACATGAAGATAATATACATACCGAAAGCACATTTTTCAGTGCAGACGCAAGATCAATCACAATTGAGAGACTCGTGCCTCTTAACTTAGCAAAGAAGGGATAGCCCGACAGCAAAGCAATACTAAGAACCTTCAAGCCAGAACAGCAGCAATTAATATATTTAAGTAGATTGCAAGTTTTTCCAATGTGAGGGAAGAAAATGATAAAACTCGAAAGTCATACCGCTCCAACACGTGAGACTGTGATTGGCCCAAGTTTTCTCTCCAAGAATGGATAGAAAAGTAGTTGACAAAATAACAAACCAAATCCTACAATGATTATATGAACACGTAAGAGAAACAGTATGCTTAAAGTACATCAAAGTTGATATAATTATTCCAAAGTTCTCAACTCTTTTTCCATCAGAAAATCTACAGAAGAGAAACCAGTCATAGAAAAGTATGGGCTATAGTTTGCTAAATCAGTTGAAAGACAGCTCAATTCTCAACTATCTAAATGACTGAGAGTGCTATACCTGCTACTGCAAGAGCTTGACCAACATCTTCCGTTGACAAACTTAATCCTCCAACAGACCTCGGACTTACAGTCCACAATGAGAATATCTGAAGAGAATAAAAATTCAAACTTAGCAGTGGATCATGATTAATTAAAATAATATTAATGTTTTGAAGGATATTCATATGTCGGGTGTTCCACATTCACAGCACCTCAATATACGCCATATCATGTAGCTGGAATACACAATATAGTATGATAGTTGACATTAAAGGCCAATTCTGAAGAAGGCTTAGCCAAGAATTTTTGGTATCTTGCACTTTTTCAGAGTCAGCATCCTCTATATCATGAGGCTGATCCTGGACTTTGCCATCAGTAATAGGCTTGCACGTATGCAATGTTTCCTGGAGAAAATATTTACCAGTTAGAATAAAAGGTGATGATATAACACAAGGGAGTACATTTAATAGAGGCCAAATTCCACTTGCCAGTTCCAGTGGAAAAAAAGAAATATCAAGCTAAAAACATGAAAAGGAGGGCATGTTCAATATAAATTAAAGATGACATGTTCAATTGAACTATATAGTGATCTGGTATGTTACACAGACTCGTGTGTAAAACGCGGATACGTTCCTAAGTGTTCAACATGGCTATTAGAAGAAAAAAAATTATGAAATTAGCCCAAAATGAAGTGTCAAAGTGTAGATAGTAAATACCAAGGTCCGAGTGTCAAAGATCAGACACTGTACGTGAGGTGAAATGACGAGTCTGAGTAACATAATTGATCAGTGAATACATTAGTAAGAGACAAAGAGACCATACCGGGAGCCAAAAGCAGAGGATTGCTACACCAAATGCAAAAATTGATATTACCAGCGAAACTAAAAAGTACGGGAACCTACAAACCGCAATTCAAATTGAAAGCAATTAATATCAAATAAAGTTAGTGAATTCAGCTAGAAGAATTGAAAAACTAAAGAAACAAAATGGAGAGAAACAAAAAGAGGGGGGATTCACCTCCCGAATATCGATTCCTGAGAAAATACACTTGGAAATTTGTCTGCAGGCTGTAATAAAGAATACTGATAGATAAGAAGACATGGTGGGGAGGTAGAATAGTTCATTGTGAAATAACTAAAATTTGATGAAATAAGGGACATGTCAAAAGTATAATAGCATACACACTTACATCAGAGTATACAAATAAATTTCATCTTAGAATCTTAGCAGAAAAGAACCGCACCTGTGCAAGATAACCACCAAGTGCTGGGCCTATGACCAAACCAATGCCCCATGCAGAACTTAACTGAAACAGATTGAATCCCCATTCAACATCGCTCACTATCAAAAAGGAACTGCAACAACCAAACAAAGTTTATATCCGTACCATTGCCACTCCCAAAGCTTGATGCTCTCTACGACTAACTTCAGTTGCATATGCCTGGTCAATGAGTCCAAAAGTTGAAGCAATCTTAGAAGTCATCTCTAATTGTTAATATTAAACAAATGCATATAGGGTAAGCAATAAAATAGTTAAGAGCAAGTCAAATAAACAGATTGTAAACCATAGTGAGATTATAGATGTCAAACTGTACTTGTATTCTTCACACTGCTCAAAGGATAGGCCATAATTATGAACCAAGCATGAATTAGAATTTGTAATTGTGCACATAATTTCCATATTTTTTAAATTGTAGATATCTATTCTGGAATTCGGGAAAATGAGTCGTGTTCGAACATCGGTAGGACGGTACGGGTCGATTTTGGGTTATTCACTAATCTTATAGAGTTTAAGATGATTAAGTATTAAGACAACTTGGTCAAATTGGGTTATGCTCGGGTTGTTCATGCTTGTGTCGTGTCAAGATCGGGCTTCAGTTTCTCTCAAAAAATTAAGTGTTAGGTTCAGGTCATGTTGTCATTTCGTAACAGAAATTGCCACTTCTTGGAGGTCACGCAAGGTAATAAATAATCTTTGATGACTTTTGCTATGCACGTTGTACAAGGAATATGCCGTCCAAGGCATGTTACGATAAACTTATCTTGTGAGTAGGAAGACCTAAGGAACAAATTTAATGTAGAACTGCAAAACTACAGCATAAATCAAGAGATATCATCCCACCCTCCATGTATATACTTTGGAGAAATAGAATTACTAGGCAGTTTCAGAAGCCTCACAATTACGAATAAACTTGAATAAATCCATGACAATAAAAAATCAGATTTAAAACTTCATGAAATGATGTAAATGTGTTTGTAGCACAAGAAAACATATGTATCTTGCACATAAGAAGTTATTAAAGACGACACTAACAATGTTCATCAAACGGGATGTCTCATGTCTACAAGACTATCACGCTTAAAAGCTGCTAAAGCCAGTACAGTCAAGTTCATCAACATTCTTAATGTATCGCCCTACACTTTGCAACCAAGACAACTGAAGAAAATCGGGAAGGAAGCTTCCATAGCTAGTAAGGTGAACATACCCTCATAGGACCAAGTGTGCCGCAGAAAGCTCCAAGGAGAAATCTTGAAGTAAGTGCCATCCAATAATTTGTGCTCAGGCCAAACAGTGTGTTAAATATCACTCTGAAATGAGTATAAATCAAATCAAACTGTAACAAAGTTAGGAATCCCAATTAACGTCTGAACAGGGCAGATGCAGAGGAGGGAAGAGTCAAAAGGCCTTACACAGATAATGTGCTAAAAATCATGACAGGTTTCCGGCCATAACGATCAGCAATGATTCCCCACAAAACAGCTGTCAACGTTCTCCCGACCATAAATGCAGATCCTTCAACATACAGAAAGCAATCAAATTACATTATGAACTCCGATTGATATTACTAATATTTCCGTGCATTTCTGGTCCAAAATTTTCATGCAAGTGAATAACACTTACCCTCAAAACCGGCATAGAAACTAACATCTTCTTCCCGTTTTGCAATATTGAAGTCCCTCACCTACACAATACAATACAATCATCATATATGCATATATCCAGCAGATCTTAGGCTTCGGAATTATGAGATAATAAGACCTTCCTCCAAATGAATGTCCCTGATCCCAAAAGAAACTACATGTAGCACAAGGAAAAAATTATACTTACCATATAGTAAAGGAAGGGAAAGATGGATGATATCGGCAAAGCTGAAACGACAACAACGCAAGCAGTACATTTTAGAATACAATGTAAAACCTAAACAAACAAGATGCAAATGTAATAAGGGGAACATAAGGGACATATGACAATTCCTAATATTGACATTCTCTATGCAAGTAAATTCAGTGGAAAAGAACAACATTTTGGTTCATACTATGAACCACATTGCAAAACAAATTTTACATCGATCGAGACCTATTATCACCTCAAAAAAAAATCTTTCTAGTCCACATCAAACTTCCCGGATACAACAAAAAGGGACTAAAAGATAAGTCTTTCCAGAATGAAAAACTAGCTTCTTTTTAACGCAAATCATAAAAAGATATGGAGATTTTAAATTTCAATACCTATGCAAAAGAAGAAGATTCCAACAATGAATTTGGCATGACTTAAAATCCCAAGAACACAGTTCTAAGAAAACAATAATTCCATAATCAAAGATGTCACTCAAATCAAAAATTTCCTACATATTGTAATTAATTCATCATTAGTTGAAAGCCACACAAGTAACAACAAACCCAAAACAGCACTAACCCCAATACCACCATAAAGACAAAGATGAACAAAAACAGTCAAATTTAAGGTACCAAAGTAGCTTTTTTTAACCTCATTAACATGAAATGATTGGAGTATTCAAATTAAAAAAATACAGTAAATAAGCTTTCTTCATGAAAAACAACAGTAATCCCATCAAAGTAAGGTTCTTGCAATCATTTTCTCATAAAAGTAGTATTCTTTTAGATGCAAATCATGAACAAAACCCCACAAAATTCAAAACAAATAAGTATTAATACTCAAATTATAATCAGAAAGACAACAAAATTCCAAGTACCCACAAAAGAAAAAACATAAAAAATTAAAACCCACAATCAAAATTTACAGGAAAAATTGCAGAAAATAAAACAAAAAGAAAAGAGAAAGAGGGTTACAAGCACAAAGAGTGATAATCCATATGAAGAAAAATGGAATCCATGGAAGATTTGTGCTTTCTTCTTTTCTCTTATCAATTTTGCAACCTGGGCAATTCTCATCATAATAATAATAATTCTTGTTCAACAATGGCTCTTTGTTCTCCGCCATTATTCTCCCAAATTTTCAGTAAAAATCTAAACTTTTATAAGTAAACACTCTTAAAACTTTGTTCTAAAAAAACCCAAATCTTTTTTTTAAAAAAAAAAGAAAGAATATGCTGTAGATTGACACCGTATCGGCGCTAATACTAGTGAAAAAGGTGGAAGTAACAAACAATTTATAATTTGTTAATTATTTTTGGGTGGTACAGAGATCTACTTCTCGTTTTCCTAGGAGTATGTCGTAGGAACTAGAAGAAGACAAGTGAATTAGACGTATTTTTATGTTGTTTGTTATTCATATAGTAGTACTTTGCATGGAATTCTTTATGATATAAATATTCCAAGTAGATAGGACTAGGGGGATCCACAATTCTACATGGTCAACTTGTTTGTGCTAATTTTAGTTTGTTTATTTTAGTTTCCTTAATCATCTCCTCTAACTAAAATAGAAATTTCCCTAGATTCATTGTATACTTAATTATTGAATTATTTGGTTTGATTGTCAATAGTGCAATCTTCAAATTCACGGACTCGTGCTTTTTGAGATTGATAATAGGATAAAATATTATGATCTAATATCATATTGAACAGGTATAGTCCAACGACTTACAAGACTAGTGGAAATTCATCTTGTTTTCTCCTCTATTGTGTTTAAACTCGGATGTGGCTATCCTCTCAGCAAAGTCACACATATATTGTCAATTCTTGGGGAAAAAAAATTAAAATCCTTCATGATGATTACAAATGTTAGAGAAATAATATTTTTAAATCAAACCAAATGGCCACTTAACTTTCTTTTATTAAAAAAAATAAGCTCCCAATTCCAATGTATATCCCTCGTTATTGTCACAGATTGTTTTTCGAATGAGCTTTCTAAGACCATATTTCTATAATTTCAATTTTAAGCACAAATAAAATTGCCTAAATTTTCTCGACAATCGTTAACAGAGTGACTAGGAAATAAGGAGTTGACTAAGGTACCCCGGGTAGTACATGAATATACTACCGGTGTACCATGATCATGGAACACCTGGGAGAATTTTTTTTAATAAATTAAATTTAATAGTTTTCATTTACCATTTTGTTTATTTTTTTTTCCTTTCCTTCATTTGTTCATTCGCTCCTTTCCCCTTTTCTTGGTAATTATTTATTATGTTTTTTTCCTTAAAAGGAGTAGAAATGTTTTTTCATTCCTTGCCTTTTTTTTCTTTTCTTTTTTTTTTTTTGGATAAAATAATTTTCTGGGTTAACAGGGGGTAGGTACCCCGGGTGTATTATAAATATTCTCGAAAAAGGGAAAGTCTAAAGTCTCAAAGTTTTGGCTTGTTAAAAAGGGGCAATTTTCTCTCTCAAATTCATGGCCTTTCTTTTCCCTTCCTCATTTCAAATCCAAATTGGAATAACGAAATCTCTTACTTTTCCTATCCTCTCCCTCTTTCTAATTCTATCATTTAATTACATTATTAGGACAAACACTGACAATTATTATGATAAAGAAAAAGAAACTTTGATACGTGGAATATTTATGGCCTTTTTTTCTTACAACTATGATATGTATACACAATGGTTACAATGTCCGAGGTTCAACCATGAATTTGCATTTTTTAATAAATTAAATACAAAATTATGTTTTTAAGGTAGTATTTTGTTCAACGTTTCTATAAAAAAAATGTATATAAGATTCAATAAGTCTTGAAAAAGTTTTAATATTTTTAAGATAAGTTTGAAATAAATCCAAATTAGTCAAAATATGTTGAATCAAACATATCCGATGTATCATAAACATCATAGTGGCTACTATTCCTGACATATGTTTTCAGACTTCCATATTTTCCCAAGGACAACCAATATTCTTAAATACTTCTATGTTACTAAAAATTGAAAATATGCTAGTAAAAATGTAAAATTAAAAGGTATATATATAAATATATTTTAAATTTCAGGTGCATTATTATCTTGGGTTTTGACACATTAAGCAAGAATTATAAGCTAATTTTCCAAGTAATTGGAAATTCTAGGTACTCAATGTCCCAATTAGAGAAGAACAATCCCATACGCCACAAAATGTAAGACAAATAATTTTCCAAAACCTTCACGCAGTTAGCTAACCTCAAATGGAGGTGCAAACCCAAGAGCCCCCACGGCTGCGTCGACCAGATTTAACATAACCAAATAATTTAACTTTTTAGTCAACGACAATATCGAAAGTGTTTCTCCCATCTCCCAGAACATACCAAGGGTGCCCGGCCCCTTCATCGCCCTATAGTCTTTTTTATGTGTACGGTAATGAATTCACTAATAAAGCCAGAATAATATACTATTGCACTCACTTAATAAACTTTTGAAAAATAGTGGCCATTGATCATAATGTTAAATTATTGGTTTGAATCTCCAAGTTAAGATATACTTTCAAAATCATCCAATAACGACTTAGATTTATAAAGAGCCAGCTTTAACAAAAAAAAAACACATAAAATATTAACTTTTGTATTAAAATATAGATATAGCTATCTGATAATTGCAATAGAATACTCCAAGTCATTGATCTCCTAATTTACTTTTACGATTGACAAGTACGTCATTAACCTTAAATAACTACAAGTAATAGCCAAAATTATAATATTAAATACTTAATAAAGTACTCAATACACAATCAAACAAGTACCAATAGACTATATTATCTTTCAATCGATATGTTGAAAATAATTTAGAAATTCTCCATAATTTCATTAAAATTACCATCAAATATGTTTACTTTCATATATTGAGAAATCAATTAGACAGTTCTTCTCCAAAAATATACTAAAAGCTTTTTTTTTTATTTTTTTTAAGAATCATTTTGTAAATATTTTGATTTTGTAGAATAGAAAATTGGACCCTTAAAAAAAAAATTAGTTTATGACATGAGAAACTTTTCAAGTTATTTAGATATTATTTAATGACATTCGTAATCTTATACTTCCTCCACTCTATAATAATCGCAACATACTGTCTTTTTTTAGTCCTTCTCACTTTCTGCGCGTTTCCTCAACGCAACTCACGGACTCTAACAATCTTTCATTATATATTAAGAAAATTATAACGATTGAATATTAACAAAGTACTTATTAAGCACGAATCTAATAAGACCCCACATAGATTATATTATAAAATTGAGAAAAATTAAGAAGATAATCTAAGTAGAGAAAGATAAAAAAAAAAGTATTTTATGACACAAAAAAGTTTAAGAAACTCATGTGAAGAGGAGAAATATATGGATAGATAAAAGAGGATCCACGTATTAGGAGAGAAAATATTATCAAAGCAAAAAATGCCAGAATTAATACGAAACTCAAATAATATGAAACGTCGCGATTAAAAAAAAACGGCTGAAGTACTATTTGTTGCCAGCAAGAGAATATGGAGATGAGATTAAAAGTATGATTGATCTTTTTTCTTAAGCTAAGTCTAGTACAGACGTGACACGTACTTGCCAAAAATTTTGCTTCACCCTCCAAAACCTCAAAAATGAACCGAAAAGACAAAAGCTTACTTTAATCCTTTTACGTCCGTAACATTTTATCTAGGGGTTTAGACATTATGATACTTCCAAATCCTCGGATGTTGCAACATTTAATCTGAAGCCCATGAAACCGACTCCAACCCGTTTACCGAACTCGACTTGAAATAAATGGGGTTGTGTGGGTGAGATTTTTGACCCATATAAGTAAACGGGGTTGGATACGACTTACCCATTTAATTAAATGAGTTAGCTTAAGGCTCAAATTTTCAACCCGAACTTAACTCGCTTTTTGACTGCTACACTCATTAAAAAGAAAATTCTTAGAAAGTCGTGTTAAAGTTGGTAAAATTTTAAAAAATACTATTTGTAGAACACAAATAATAAAAAGAAAATCTAATCATGCATACTTTATGTGAATTTATTGTTGAAAACTAATAAGTTTTAATAAAAATTAATAGTAATAAATATGTAAAGGGGTTAAACCAAGGTATATGCTAACCCGTTAACAAACAGACGGTCAAGGCCTAGCTTTTCAACCCGTTTAATAAACGGGTTATGTTTCGGTCGTGATACGTTCCAACCCATTTATCATTAACCCGAACTCAACACTTAACCCTACCTCGATCCGTTAAGCACCCCTTCCAATTTTATCCTGCTAAGTACGCCGAAAAATATACAATACAAAAGGAGGGAGAATATAATTGATATCTAAGAAAATATGTAAATTACTACTTGTAATCATTGATATCTAAAGTTCAGATTCAAGTCTACGACAATTCTACAAATGCAATAGATATGGAATCTGTGTAGCAGGTAAGAATAACAAGAATAAAAATTATCAAAGATCGAAAGAAGATACAACGAAACTAATAGCTACAAAGATTTCGCATTATTATATTATTTCTTACATACGAGATGCTTGCCCTACCGTTAAACTTCTCTATATATAATCACGGAAAAGCAAACAAGAAAATTAGTTGAGATTGAGATAATTAAGTAATTTACCAGCAGTAAGGGTAATAACCCAGACGTAGAAAAATGGAAGCCAAGGAAATATGAGGAGATCCTCTGCTTTTCTTCTCTCAACTTGGCAACCTTTGTAATTCTCAATGTACTCCTTGTTCAACAATGGTTTTTGTTGTCCGCCATTTCTAATCTTCCTCTATCTCTTCTTTCTAACAAAAAATCTAGCAATTTTTGGAAAGAAAAATATTGTATGCATATACTATAAAGTTTGTATTAAATGTACCTAACAATTAATTTTATGCCTCTTTTATGAGGATGGACCTTTAGATGTAAGCAAAAATGAACCAACCCAAGGAAATATATTGATGTCAATTATATTGGGTTTGGTTTGATAAAGTAACATTCATCCCCTCAAAAAAAAAATGTAAATAGAACATGGTCCTCCTTTTTCCACGAATCATCAGATACCAGAATATACGTTACTAGACATTGCAAATTTGATGAGGACAATTGACTGATTGAGGGAGGTGCTTTGTCGAATTAAATTTTGATTTATTAGGATTTATTGGAACGTATTGAAGCTAAGGTACGTTTTCTACACTTTTAAAAAGAAGTTTTAGATCCGATGACGTTTAATTAGGTATAATACGTATATAAGTGGAAATCAAAATTGATCGTACAACTAGATATAGTAAATTCAGTTCAAAAAGTTGTACGACTAACTCCCTCTCGACCTTTGATTTTCTTGAATTGATTATTACTACATAATAGCATTAGGGTGCTTTAGGTATCAATGTATGAGTTTAATTCTATTTCATGGAGAGTGTTAATGTGGAACTGAGTTAAGGAAGGAATTGAATTATTGTTCTAATATAGATATGGACAGTGTATAGGATGAATGGATGGATGGATGGGTCGTTGGTTTACTTAATCAAGTTTCTCATGGTGTTTGCATTGGCTTGAAATATTAACATATAGTTAAAGCTTGTAAATTTGGGTCGAGCTGATCTTTGAGGGCTAAATCGAATTATGTCCTTGTAAATCGGGTATTGTAGAACTTGAAAAGAAAACCTTACCTACAGTGGAACTTGAAAAGGGGGCGCCCTTCTATATTTTGTTGCTGTTTTCCTACTTTAACTATATGCTTTTATTAATGTATTCTTTCGACCTTAAATATCTTTCATTACATATTGAGAAAATTATAAAAACTGGATATTACTCCAATAAAGATTTACAGATTTAACAAACAAGCACTCTCGCATAACTACATTGCTGGAGGTGGATTATAAATATCTAACGAAAGAGGCTAAGCAAAACATTTAACAAGGATAACATGGTCTTTCTACAAGACTCCTCCAATTCCATTAATTCATTCACATGTAGCTTTGACAGTAATTGGCAGCAGGCTTATTTTTATAAGTGTTTTTTTTCTTTCTTTTTAGAATGGGCCACCCTTAATTATCTTCTTCGTATTTTCCCGTTTGTAAGGATTGGTAAACATATATTGCCGACAGGATATAATAAATATCGTTGTCTCTACGAACCTCAGGGCGTCTAAGTGCTCGAATCCCACCAAGCCGGAAAGATTTGAGTATAATTCCCTTACAACTCCTCCTTCCAAGCGACTGAGCCTCTGTGGGCGCTTGTAGTGAGAGCAGCCAGAGGTTATTCATCTTACCAAATAAAAAAATATATATAACAAATATCGTTTGTGGACATAACATATAAAGATTTGTGGACATAACATATAATGCTTTGGTTGTTTTTTCCACAAATCTAAATAATGGTTAAAAGAAGGTAAAAAAAAAATTGTGATTAAATTATATCAATATGGATGTTTTTAATTTGTTGAATAAAAATATATTAATATTGCCAGTTTTTTTTTACGTTTTAAAACATATTTTTCGAGATATACACGTTTTAAAAATTGAAAGTAATATTTTTTTGAACTAACAAATATGACACTCTGGTGCTTATCAAGTGGTATGAACTTGTCTTGGAATGTGTCAGACAGCTCTAAAAGAAATAGAAAGTGGATTATGTTATGCTGAACAACTTTGATCGAGTGATGCTGGATTAGATATTTATAATGTGCTGGTTGTTCACTCGATCAAAACTGAGACTTTGTAATTTTTACCAGAACATGAAAGGCCCACTTTCTATTTCTTTTAGAGCTGTCTTCTTTTTTCAGGTCCACATTTGACTGCATGTCAACGCTTTGAACAAAAAGGATTAAAATTGTAACACCTTTGCTTCTGTTGCAATTTGATTCTTGATATAACAAGCAAGGATTACTACTCCCTCCGTCCCAAAAATAAAATAAAATATACCCGATTGCTTCTATTTCTAAAACGTCTTTTTTCCTACTTAGCCGCAAAAAAATAAGTCCTCTCATATCCTCATTTTCGTTTATCCGAACTTATTTAATCTTATTTCTTTGCTATCTAAACTTAACCGAACTCATGAGATCTTATTATTCCTTATCGGGACCTTATTTCGGGAGGCCCCGTTTCCCCCCACCTATTTCCGCCCGCCTCGCTCAAATTCACCCGGCCGCTGCCCGCCCGGATCAATCGCCTCGCCTGGCCTTCGTGCGGGGCTCACCTCCCAACGATAATCCATTACTATTAATTGCCTATACTCTACTCGCCCCGCTCACTCGCCCGCTCGCTTCGCCTCGGGCCAATTAGGGTCGCCAGCTCCGGGCCGCTCGCTCGCCTGGCTAAAGTGATTTACGCGGGGTGATATGCGCCCAAGAAAGACGTAGATCTATTCTCGCCGAGCCAACTTATCTCGAACTTACTACCCTTATTATACCTTAACCGAACTTTTTTTTCCTATTATTGGGACAAAAGAGCGCAACGTAACTAATCCTTTATTACAAATTCGCACCTATATTTAATGTTGGTAAATGAAATATGACATTTCTCGACCCTTTTCTTTAAATTTTCTCTTTCCTTATTCCCCCATCATCACTCATTGGTTTTTACCCATTTCATGTTTCATTGTTTTTAATTTAAATGCACAAAAGCTCTTTATATTCCTTTTACCATTCTTATCATAATTTTAATTCTCGTGTAAAATAGAATCAAACAATATATTTTAGGAATAGAGGGATTAGGGATTACTCCTTTGTTTTACTCGTACATTGGATATTTTAGAATAAATTTCGATCAAATTCTTTACAAGTAATCAATAGCAAATATTAAGATATGGAACTCGTTAAATTTATATATTTTTATACTTTTTAACAATATGTGAGTAAAGATAGGAGTAATTAAAGATTTCTCTGTGCGTGAGTTGGGTTAGTTGCCCAAATTGAAGTTGGGTTAAAGACGGATGACTGACTTAGACTATATATTATGCTACTTTTCTATACCAGTTGATTTAAAGATGGAGCTCTGCTGGGCTTGTATCTTATTAGACTCTCTTCCATCACAGGCTGTATTTGGCCCAGTAAAATTTATCAAAAGAATGAATATAGCAAGTAAAGAAACCAAAAGCAAATAGCTGTCTTGGTAAAGTAATAATTGAAGTCATATGACTAACTATATGTAAAACCAAGCGCCCTAATTTACATTCATGTCCTTAACTCTCTCTACTTTGAATTTCAGCAGTCAAGTATATGAGTCCCCAACCACTCAACTCCTATTTGTGCCTTTGTACTCCAACAAAGCCTTCATCAACAATTCCAACAAGTTCTGGAAAAGCATCCACTACACTTCGTTTGAATACGAGGAATGGGAGGAAAAGAGAAGGAAGGGAGAGAGAAGAGAACAAGTTCCCTTATTTGGATAAGGGATCGGGGGAAGGAGAGGGAAGAATGCATTTTCACTCCCTCTTTGAGTAAACATCAATCCTCCAATATTAGCGAGATTTGGGGGAAGATGAGCTTTATTTTCCCGCTTCCCTTTTTCTCCTCCCCTCCCTCCTCTATCCGGAGCTCCATCTTCGCACACTGACCCTTCCCTTTCTTGAATCTTCTCCTTCCTTATCCCTCCCCTTCCTTTCCCACGTGGTTGCTGATCCAAAGAAATTGTTAATATCAACGAAAAGCCATTCATGATTTCTTTCATCAACGCCACCGATTTTCTTTCGTAACGACATTTCTGAACATTCGATAACTAAATAGTAGTACTAAATAAATAATGAAAAATCCTTTTAAAAACAAAATAGGCCGTAATTAATCTTCTTCCCAATTATTATTTAGGGAAAAACATTTTATATTCACAAGATTCATTTTTTGTTTTTTTTGAAAAAAAGGGATGAGAAAAATTATTCTTTATCCGGATCAACAGATTCAACACTAAACTTTCCTTTGTTAGAAAGTGGAGCATATCTTTGGGAAGGTGGAAGAATAACAAACAAACAAAGAGTATTTATTCTCACTTTTATATGATTTGTTTTATTGTAGGAGATTATGCCTCTGCTAGAGTGTGATGTATAACGTTTGTCCTTGAGGATGTGTTGTCATCTTTCACAACGACAATTAAATCAGCCTCTTCTTTATCACAGAAAAGAACTGAATATTTATAAACATAATATTGGTGATTAACTGAAAGATCATGGTCTAAAAATTATTAAAACCACAAATTGAATACTAACAATGACAAAGTTACACGTATATAACACCAAAATGGTGATTAATAATTATCTTGTCTTGTATACTTTATTAGTAGTTTTGACAGCTTCGCCAATTATATCCAAACACTAATAACAAGGGAGAAAGAGAGCATCCAAGAGGAGAGGATAGTACTTTAGAATGCTGCACGGCAAGATTGTAAATTTTATAAAGATGGAAGATTTGGTGTCGGAGCCTCGGTCTCTCGACAATAGATATTTAGATAATCAAACTAAAAGAGTAGGTCTTGGGGTACAACAAATATACGGGATATACCAAGTACATTAAATTTTTTTATGTAGTTTTTTACGTTATACCCTGCGTTTTCTTCATTTTCTATGTTAGATCCCAACCTTTTTAAAATTCACACCTGCACTTCTCAAACTTACCTTTTATAATGCGCAACGCTCTACCGCTAATTATACGTCATTAATTTCGTTTACTTTTTATAATCCAAATAAACTAATCTAATATGTAAATATACCCTCTAAGGGTTAAAATATGTATAAGTTAAATTAGTTCCACTAAATTAAAAATAATAAACGAAATTATCAATGATATAAATAGTGGTAGGGGTATTGGTGCGTTAAAAATTTAAGTTAAAGGAGTCGTGTATGTAATCAAAAAAGTTGCGATACAACGTAGAACCGAAAAACACAAGCAGATAACATTGAAAAACCCTTTTTATAAGCAAGATGCGATAAGAAAGGTGAGTCATCCCGTCTTGTTTCGTGTTCCATCTCAGAATAATCACAATAGAGAATTACTAGCATACAGATTGGGAGTTGGAAATAGTTGAATCTTTATTGAGAAGCTCCTTAGTGTTGGAGGAATTGGTGGTTTGTCAAAAAAATAACGACGATGACAGATGGGATATTGCTTGCCTACACATTGAGAGATGCTACCAAGAAAGCAGATGCCCATAGGTTCAATAAAAGTCCAATAAGCAGTTTGGCAATATTGTGTTCTTAATTCTTCAAGTTTCTTCTTGTGTTTAATACTTTGTTGTGAAGAGAGTAATCTTTTTTGTAAGTTAAAAAAGTTTCTTCACTGTGTTGAAAATTAGTATGGAATGAATAATGTTAATTATAGTAGTCGACTCATTGTCTTCTCCACCACTGTCTTCCAGGCTATATTCTCTTCACTTTTTTTCGGGAAGCTATATCCTCTTCACTTTTTTTCCCGAATCTAAACCGGATTTTGCAGATTGAAACAAAAAATTCGATTAACACTTGTTTTACTAGTTAAACCTTTATGGTGTAGTATTATTTTTCTTATCGATCTACAACTGTTTGGCATAAGTAATTACTGATGAACACTAATTAAAACTTGTTAGATTGATCAAAAATAATCTTCACAGGTCCAAGAGATCATGGACTTTCCCAGATAAAGGATTCTTTGCACACTTCGGGTCCGAATGCATGATAAGGAGTGTTATAGAAGACTAGAGATTTTGCAAAGGTCTCAATTACTATAATGTCTGGTAAATATAGGTCTATACCAGCTTGATAGATCTAGTTAACTTTGTTAACAATCACGTTTAAGCAACACATAATATTCCATTCACATTGCATTACATTACATTACTACGAGCAACTTTGTGCTCTGTATAGTATAACCATGTATTCATTCTATGACAACACCATCTTACATTACATTACTACAAGCAGCACCACATCCAACTCTATAACAAAGATGAGTAAACCTTGAAACAATTTTCACACACCAGTCCTTCAGACACAGTTTGTATCATAACCGCAAGTCCAATCAACTCCGGACCTTCCAAACGAGGGTTGTTCTCAAAGCTGCATAAAGAGGTCATACCAAAGTCAGTCAAGTATGATGTAAATTTTAAATACATCAGCAAATTTTCGTGTCACATATGCCACCCCACCAAAATACCCGGGCGCTCTTGTACCAGGCAATTAGGCAGACATGTAAGACTTGTATGTCGAAAGCTTAACGGAAAGTCTTATCAATATACTCTCCCCTTCCCCCATACCCCCACTTGAATGACATGATAATTGGTATACCGAATACCAATGATGTACTGGATCTTAGAAACTCATATGGTTGGAGAGAATAAACCTATGGGATATGGCTATTTGAACCTCCTCAAATGGCATGCTATTAATTATGTGATGAAGCCCAACTATTATGGTTGAGCTTATAACCATCAAAAATCGACATAATTAACTCCGTTCATGCGACATGCAAGTATTGATGAAGCACGTGTATGATGCACCAAAGACCTATTGTTGAGTTAGTAAATTGATGGGAAGGCGACAAAATATATTTGTGTCCAAGCCTCCAAGGTAATGCACCCAGTAAGAGAAAATTTGTCGGGATTTTCTTTTTTGGGGAACAACTTAAACTTGAAGGCCGCTCAAGGAAGCCCAACATACCCTTTTCATTTTTGTGAACTATCCAATGTCACAGGACACCCATTCACCTAAAAGACCATATACCTTTATAGTGTTAAATGGCACAACCAATGACAACTCCCTCAACACTTACATATTTATCCATCCTCTTCTTTCATTTATTTACTAGACTTGAGGTGTCAGTGAAACTTAGTCAAAGGGGGAAAAACACAGGGAAAAAAGTGAGGAGAAAAATGACATAAGATCTCATAATTAATGTGACATTGCATATGGAAAAAGAAGTAAAATTGGTCTTTTGATACTACTTACAAGCTCGAGTCTTGTTTTACAAAGAATAGATCAAGTATTTAACATATTTGCACCATGGTAGCTAGCAATAAATCAAAATGCGAATTTCAAGTGTTCAATAACATGCAATGTAGTGACCCTGATTAGCAATAAAACATTTTCTGGAACTAAAACAGTAGATAAGTACCATTTAAAAGCGTTCTTTGGCGAATAGAATGAGATGCAGGTTTTGGCAAATAGTGGAACATTTAAATGCAACAATTTGAGTACCATCATTTCTTAGCAAATCATGTTACCTCCTCCCCTTCAGCCTTCCCTTTGATTCTCTCCACTGTACTGCAGTGTCCTATGTCTATCTACATAAACAAGAAATGACTTAAAGAAGGGGAAGATTAACTCTAGTCCTTTATCTTACAAGTTGTTCTGCCAGATCAGTCACTCAATATTTTTTAGAATCCACCCAAATCCCGATCTCTATCATTTTGCTCTTATGAACTCAAAGAAACGGTTCTTATCTAGTTCAAGGTTCTATTTGAAGCAAAAAGACGCCCGGTGGGATTCTCGTAGCACCAAAGGATAGTGGTCGACTCTCTTGATAATTCCCCTCAACCGATGTATTGCCAAGGGTGCATTCTTCTTTTTCTGAACTTATCATAAATTAAACTTATTTGAACTCAATGGAACTTATCAAAACTGATCTGAACTAAACTGAAATTATTATACCTGACATTTATATTTTTAAGGTGAAGAGAACACACCCTAGATTAATTCTTGATACAAAGGGTTGTTGCTTATCAATATTGAACGCACATATGACAAAGCAGTCCTTGAGAATGTTTGGACCACAAATGAAAACCGATTTCTGATACTAGCTTTCAATGTGATCAGAATAAGCGAGAGGCCCATTGAGCCCCCATAGACATATATACATGTTTAAAAATTAAAACAAATTCACAAAGAATTCTAGAGGGATCATTAAAACTTGATAAAAAAAAAAGGCTACTAGTCATAAAATTTGAGTTATGCACGTCTAAAGTGATTTTAGTGGAAGAACCTAAAGTTCACTATTCTAATTATCAATGGTGACTGGTCAGGCCTTCATTAGTTCAAACTCTCAGATGGACCAAAAAGTCATGAATGGTTTGATTTTAAATTCACAAAGTTAATCAGTATTTTCTCTTAAGAGAAGAAGTATGCAAGAGAGTGTCAGATATATGAGTTACTATGACCATTCACACTAGCACAAGTAAAACACAAGGAATCTCAATGCACAATGACAAGAAACTAGTATCGTACTCTATGACCAGACTACCACAAAATGACAGCAATGTCATCCCACCTGTCAAATTGGATGGTGAAATCATACACATACAAACAAGGGCAACCTTAACAAAATGCCTTCTCAGCCTCTTCCCCTTTTTTACCTTTCATATTTTCCATTTTGCACTTCATAGGGATATGGTGGACAACAAGATAAGGAGTGGAATTGATGCATTGCATTAGTTTCAAAAGATCCCCAGCATTCCCATGGGAAGCTCCAGGATTAAAACTACTGGAGCCAACACCACCAGAATTACACCAAAATTTTGGTCAACTTAACTATTGTCAACACCCTACACAACAAAGCCTTTTGGCAGTCCAACTGAACAATAAGTCTACACTACTCCCCGCATATGACAATATTTGTCAATTCGACCATAAAAAATTTTTGGAAAATGGAAAAAAGAAAAACTAATAGCTTTGAGTAAAGCAGTAGAGAGAAAAGTTGATAATACAGCAAATATGTAACATGAGAATGGAAATGAGATATTTTTTTTAACAATGAGAAAATGAGGAAAATCATTATCAAAATAAAGGGCTCTTTTTAAATGAAAAATAATTCATCAAACAAGCAACAAAAATTAATTATCTATATTAAGACCAAAATTATATCCTACACCTAAGGCAAGGACTAAGTTGGATTCATGATAACATACTTATTCTTTGCAATAGCGTAGGTATCAGATCATCCACTCAGAATCTTGCATCTAAAAATCTAATGTATCTGACTTCACTACGTGCAAAGACATATTTCTGACATTCATTGTATTAAATGATACAGGTAAAGTTCTCATAAAAATGATATCCTATAGACGTACGACACTTTACGCCATTGATTATCCTATTCCTTGATACACCTATGGATATCGAGTAGCTTGGCAGCCAAATAGATATTGGCAAACAGGATAGGTGAAACATGATTCCTATTTCCTACTACGTAGAATAACCATTACAAGAAACAGCACAAGGCATAGCGGTGCAACACTGACAATTCCTAGATAAAATGATTAGAAACATGCAGCAGCAAGCATTTCATCTCTGCTGTCTCAATTTTTTTCACATGACTGCTGATCAACAGAGTACCCTAGATTCCTGGATTATACCCTCATTACATGACTATGACGTTTCCTACTTGATAGATTGAAAACATATCTCGCAGACAACCCTCATTCCTCACACCCACCTTTTATCATTATTTAGAGCGAATTTTCATCTAGAATTAGATTCAAAGTCTCAAGGATTCTCAGAATTGTTAAGCAAACACTGCCAAGTCTAAGTTAGAGAGGATAAAGTTAGAGCAACCTCACACAATTCAATATTCATCCAAAAAATTATATTTTTGTTAAAATTGATCTTACTTGTAATTTCTTAATATGAAAAGGGTAAGTGCGTAATTTCTTTATTAAAATACATGAAGTATATAATATCTAATTCAGGGCCATAGATAACAAGATGCATGGCCCATTAGCACAAAAGATATGGAAGTAAACAAAATGGGGAAAAATACCAATCCAGAAGGAAAAAAGAGGAGAGCTAACTCTTTATTTTTCAATAAGGGTGATATACAAAAATAATGACAGGAAAAAGGAAGAAGAAAAGGGAAAACAAATAATGAAGAAAGGAAGCTCGGTAAGGGGGATAAAAAGGGCAGGAGCTGGAGCTTAAGGTAATATATACACAGGATAGCATGCAGAGAGACACAAAACTAGAAAGCCCGATAAACAAACAACAAAGCAGTACTCATGAATCTATTAGCCCACTATGAACTTCCTGAAGAGCAGAAAAGCCATGGCCCCTCCCACCCTATTATGGCTTTGCCACTGAAAAGCTCAACGATATAAACCACACAAGTGCCAGTACCAAACTTAGAGAAGAATTCCCTATAGGTAATACTAAAAGCTCATCTTTGTTCGATCGTAAGGACTTGTCACTTTGATGTACTGGTTTGACAAGTCACTTAACCCAGTTCAGGAGCATTCACACAGTCACACCAAAACGATGTCAATAAATGCAACTATGCAGGCAGATGAAAAGTAGTCAGACAAAGTACAGAAGAAGAGCACTTACTTCTCCAAAGGAAGGTGCCTGAAAGGACCCGATGTTGGAATTGTTCCACATAGATTGTTGGAAGAAACATCTCTGAGAAGAAGAAAGAGTTATCAAATGATAGACGTACCAACCGAATGAAGGCAATATAGCAAAGTATTTATCAAGCTCATTTACACAACTTTCAAGCTGGAAATTTAGCTAGCTCCCTTGGAATATAGCCAGTTAATTTGTTATTGTTAAGTCGCCTACCAAAACAATATTTGAAAAAAAGTCACACAAACAATTGATTTATATAGATATAAACCCTTATACAAGTGCTTATGCATGATAAGTGTGAAAGGAAATTTTCACGAAGAACAGGAAAAAAATCAAGCTCAGACTTACAAGAAGACAAGGGATTTCAGTTTTCCCAGTTCTGAGGGAATTCTTCCTGATATGTTGTTGTTATATAGATCCAAGCTAATTAGGCTCTTTAGATTTCCAAGCTCACATGGAATGGTCCCTTGAATATTGTTCTTGCAAAGTTCCCTATACCAACAGGTAAAGGGTGCCTTAGTAAAATAGAAATTTTATCATCAACTGCACCCCAAGACTGCCAACCTAAGGGAACTGAATTTTTAATTTATTTTATTAATTAAAATAGCACTTACAGATACTGGAGATGTTCAAGCTTTCCAAGATCAGGCACTAGATGTCCAGAGAGGTTTGAATTGCCAAGATCTCTGCATAATAAATCATAACATGGTCGACATCAGACGATTTGGTACTAAAAATTTCCGAAACTATTTCCATAATCCTAAGGCCAACAATTCAACATCCCAATATAAAACAGAAAAGATATGAAATACACAAGATCCTGTCACAATGGAGAATAGATTCCTAACTCAGAGTTTGCCACTTTTTAGGTTGAAAGAAAAGCATTTACCCTAAGCTGCTATGTGCATGCATAAATAACACCAAATTAAATCACAATGGGTTGAAGGCATTTGCCACCAAGTCCAACCCTCCACTCTTCAGCCAGAAACAATAGAACACTCCATATCTAAATACTAGTCCAACCTCAATGAAATGTAAACAGCCACCAATGACACATTTTTTGGACACCATGTCTACCAATGGTTCTCCATAACTCCACTACTGCAAAATCCAACAGGCTGAATATCAAGATCAAAGACAGCTAAAATTAGGGATCCTAGTGAGAGAATGATCAATCATCAAAATCTCAAACTTAGCTCATTCTCAAGGATCCACATTTAAAACCATTGATGGCTTTGCCTTTGTTCATCACTTTGACTGCAGGTGAATAGCAACTCTATAACTGAACTTTCCTGTCATTTGCCTTTCTAGTCTCTGCAACTAATGAAAGGCAAAAGACAGGCATATGCATCAAAAAAGAACCTTATCAAAGCGAAGAGATACCCCATAAATATGACAAGATCTCTGTTAGATGGAGCATCACATAGACAATTACATATTAAAGGGGAGGATGTGTATACAGGAAGCACAGAAAGAAGTTCCACTTTGCTACAGAGGAAGAGGAAATGCAACACACCTAATTCACATCCAAACAAGAAGATCCCATAATAAAAGTTTATCAAGTTTTATAGTATGTACCTTCCTCAAAGTATCAAGTGTTACCAAATGCCCCTATAAGTCACTATTCTAATTTCGAGCTATCCCCATAAAACTTTCCCTACGAAGATCAGTAACATATTACCTTTTCTTACATATTTTCCCCAAAAGCATCATTAAGGGATGAAGAATTTGCCAGACTAAAAACTTCATGTAACAAGAACTTTCCACACCAAACACCAGCATACTTGGTAAGATTCAGATAGCACCATTTACAGGCTTTAATTATTTTTAGGGTAGAAACAAAATCAATATAAACACATATCACATATACACTCCACAACAACAGACAAAAGTTATATCACAGCTCCAGCACAAAATGCCATAGTCAACAATGAAGCATCAAACATGACCTTCAGGTTCACGGATAAATCAAGCTGCTACTTGCCACAAGAAAAACAACTATTTTTTTTGAAGTATCAATTCAAAGAAGAAAATCACATATAGACAGTAAATAAGAAAAGCATGTTTACTGGAATTCAGATCAGCAAACTATGCATTCAGTATTTAGGATGTATTGAACTTATGAAGAGGTAATCCGAATGGTGAAGCAATCCGAATGGTGTGAACTAAACTCAACAAACTTTCATCGTGCAACAACAAAAAAAAACACTCACACAGACACACTCATCATATTGTCAAAACCCACTCACACTAAAATTCATCATTTGCTTTTTTCCGCATCACAGGTCATGACCCGAAACCACAACTGCCCTAAGTTATTCTCCAAAAAACATTAATTCATGAAGCAAAACTAAAGGAAAATGAGGAATAAAACAGAAAAGTCGATTATAGTTTAGATTAAGATTACGATGAGCTAAATTCTGCCAAAATCCAACCTTAAAACCGCAACAAATGATCACAATTCACACAAAATGAACCAAGAACTCTACATGATGAAAGATAAAACCCCAATTCATTGCAAAATTGGCATCCAATTATCCATGCCAGCTCAATTTAACCAAAATCCCTCAGCTTGAATCATTCTAAGGTGAACATGTATTTTCCATATAATCAAACCAATTCGAACAAGATGGGGCATAGACCAAAATCTCTCTGCACAAAACCATCTAACATAACAACAAACCAAGCTCTTAGCACAAATTAGTACATGCAAGGAAAAAAAAAGGATCACCCAATCATATACTTCCAAAAAGACATCAACTGAAGTTTAGTCATACCTAGTTGATCAGCAAGTCAAATTCAATCAAACCCCCCACCCAAACTCAAATACTCCAGGATTCAAAATCAATTCCCAAAAAAAAGGATAAAACTTACATAATCAATAAACCCAAAAACACCGAAATTCACCACAAAAATACCCAATACACTAAAAGGAAAAAAAAATTAAAAAAAAAACACCCATCTCAAAATTTCATCTTAAAAGCCAAAAAATCAACAAAAAAAAATCAAACTAATTAGAGGAGAGAGAAAGTGGAAAATTACACTCGGGTGACATGATTATCAGAGTTGCAAGTGATGTGGAAACCAAGTACAAGGGCTAACAAGATTGGGATCCCAGCTTTCAAGTACATTATCTGGATCCTTCAAACTCTTCCTCAAAGCAAAAAGAGCATCTCCTTCAGAATTCCCAGATACCCACTTCACCAAATCCATAGATAAACAAACCCATATCAACAAACACAAAGATGAAGCTTTAAAACCCACCATTTTTAGAAAAAAACACACTTTTACTTCTTAGGGTTTGCCACCAAAAACACACAAAAAAAGAGGAGAATTTCAGAAAGTTTACAACTTTAGTAGTAGTAGTACTTGCTAATTAGTGAATGGTTGTAATAATTATGCTTTGGAAATGAAAGGGAAGAAAATCAGCTTTGGGAATAGGATAGAAAAAAGAAAATAAAGGAGGAATCTTTTGATGAACTAGTGAAAATTGAAAGGAAGAAACGCGTGCGTGTGAATTAGGGAGATAATGCCGTGAATGTGAAGGTGGGTTTGGAGAGAGAGAGAGAGAGGAAGGAGCAGTTTGTGTTGACTTGGAAGGTGGAAAGGTTGGGAGAAGTTTGGATTTTGGAAATTTTTAATGGTGGAGTGGAAGAATGGCTGGATTCTGAAGACTAGTTGGCAGCTAAAATTTGACCAAGTCTGTCATAAGATTAATATGTCACTATGCCAGTCAAGAATACTGATACTGATTTCCTCCTTCTAGTGGGGTTGAGATATCGGATACAATACGTCTTGGTCAGATCGAATTCATAATAATTTATTACTTCCTATAATAATTTATTACTTCCTTCTTTTTAAAATTATTTAAAATATTTAAAATAAGCTTAACCTATTTAGATTCACTTCTCCCTTGTCTCTCTCCTCATCACAACACGGCCCTTTTTTTTTTTTTTTTTCTCTCTCTTCCCTTTCTATTTAAATCCTCCCTCTGCGTTTACGCTTTATTTAAAATGTAAAATAAAAATGTAAACAAGAAAATTTACATCCCGCTTAAGGTAGACTTTTTATCTCCCTAATACCTTTTATCATTGCCGCCTAAATCTCACAAAAAAAAATTTCAATATAAGTCGGGAAGGAGTTTATTGTCGCCCGGCCCCTGTTGCGTGGCCTAAGAAATTTGTGGAAATTCATTCTTACCCAAAAAAAATATATATATTGTGCACCTAAATTAACCTTATCATATGAAAATTGATTATATTAGAAAAAACGATTACATCGTAAAATCGACTATATCATACAAAAACCTGCTTATATAAAAGGTAATACAAGACAAAACCGATTATATTTAACGAAAACTTACTATATATATCAAATGAAAATGACTATATGATTTTCGGTGCGCACACAAAAGTTATTATAACTCGATCCATTCAAGTTTTTTTTGTATTGGATCTCCAAAAATTCGAATATTAATATCTTTTAACTTTTTGGTTTCGATTTGGATATTGAATGTCATTCGAGAGATCTAATTTGAAATCGATTTCGAATTCGATATTCGATCGGTGCACAAACCAATTTGTAAAGCTTTGATCTTTAATTTTGAGATTGATTTCAGCACATTTCAATTTAATTTAGTTCAATACTCCCTCTTTTTTTTTTATCTTTCTCACTTGGAATCTTAGCACTATTCATACTTAGAGAGAATCTTCTCTATTTTTTTCAATTTATAAGAAAAATATAGTCATGTGGGGTCTTGTTTGATCTCAATTAGTACATTATTAATATTCAATCGTTATAATTTTTATTAATATGTAATGAAATATATTTAAGTTCAAAGAGGTGCATTGGGAGACACGCACGCGAAAAGTGATAATGATAAAAACAGAGGAGAGTACAGTTCAACAAATTTCATTTTAAAACCTATGTCTTTAAGAGCCTCTAAGAGCATAAACAATGGTTATCGACATTATATTTATGGTCATCACATTATTTTTCCCACTTTTTTACCATACCCAAACAAAATATTCTTTATTTCCTCTTTTTCTTCTATGTGTTATGCTCACAAGTAAAGAATTGTTTTTCCGTTGACTCTTCAACATGACCAGTTCTTTACTTTCTCTTTCCCTATTTGCTCTATCGTCTTTTTTAAAAATATGATTGAGCTCGCTCTCTTTAAGACCACTAAAGTGATCGACCGTGGGTGAGCTCCAACCTTCAAGGCGATAACAAGATCCTAACTTGGAATTTATTAGGTATATTGGTAGTTATAAGCTTTTTCAATGGTATCGTGAATACTACAAAATGGTACTAATATGACTATATAGATCCCGACATATTAGACACCTTAAAAGATCGTGAGCACATCTAATGGCTAGTCTAATCTCTCGTGGTCATCAATTATTTTGTAAATCAACGAACATTATCTCTCCTCACGGTCGTCTGATTTTGGTTGTTGGTGAATAATCGCCCATTGCTCTCTCTTTGCTTTCTTTTTTGTCTCAATTATAAATTTCTAACAAATTAACCTCATCTCTTTTTTCCTTAAAAGAACCTCATCTCTTTTCATTCCCATGTAATTTACGTTCGCTTCACCTTAAAAGACAAGTTTTACATTTCATAAGTTTACAATAATCCATATTAGTTCCAATAAATTGTAACACCTTATAAACTAAGTTTCAATAAGTTTGAATGAGTTCTTAAAATAGTTTAAGAAAAATAAGGTGAACCGAACGCATCCTAATAGTGCAGCTAACGATGAAGTTGTGCTAAAATGAGTAGTCATGTTTAACAAGAAGCTAAAATGTTATTCAAGGACCTTAACCTGACTTCATATTACCAGTTTACCTTTCAATTAAATGACTATTTAATTTATCTTTGTTTGTTTCATACTATCTATTATAACTCCGAGTTCTCATCAAAGAAAAGAGAGAATATTTGTTCTCTTTTAATGGAGTTTTAGTATTGTCTATCGTCTAGAGTATGAACTTTTTAAAAAAGAATTATTATTAGATTTGTGATATTTTAGAAGTTGGTTTAAATTTAAAAACGCTTTGTTTGATTTCACGAATTATTCAATCCAAACAATCGCATGCAATTTAGATGGTTCAATCCATTTTCAATCCAAACTTGAATTAAGCAACAAAATCCTCATAAAAAATGGTTCATAATTATAATTATGAATATATTTTCGCTTTAAGATATTTCATCCATTCTTTTTTTTCTCTCTTATTTTAATTTTTATGGTTTCTAATATATACCTTACTGATCAAAAGGGCCAATAAAGTATTATAATGCATTTGGGCAAACACAGCTTCATCCAACTATCAGATATGAAGAAAGGAACAAAAAAGAGGGAGTATATGGCTAAGTTAGCTAAATTTCTTATATCATACCCTTAATTGGAGCATTTTCGTAATCGCCTGTGTGTATATTATGTGTGGCAAACACCCCTCCTATTTATTGTTTAACTAACTAAAAAAGTTTGATAGTCTTCAATAACCCGATCCCGACCCAATCCGGACCCCAAAAGACCTAAAGTTAACCCAAAACCTAGAATTCGATCTGCATCAACATCAATTAGAATTGACTGAAGATTGACTTAATCCCACGAATCTGACGTGACCTAAAATGAACCTGATTTCAACATTAATAAAAGTATGAAACCCACCCAAAAAATAATAAATGAATATTAGTTTCGCTAATATAATATTCTTTTATAGCATTCTTATTCAACATATTTTGTGATTTTATCTTTGATTTATAATTACTTTTACAATCCATGTTTTTATTTTATGCTATTTTAGTTTCTACTTTCTATCTTATAGAAGTATATTTTAACATTGTTTATTTATAATAACCTAAAATTAATTTGACACAGTCCAATATGAATTGACCTAAACCTGACCCAAACACCATAGAATCAAACTCGAATAGAACAAATCCAACTCAAATCGACTTGAAGGTAAGACACATCCAAAATAATCCGAAAATAAGACCAACCCCAAACAACTTGGTTGCCACCTCTATCACTCTAACATATAGCCAAATAGGAGTAGATTTTTTGAAAGTGGGGGGTGTTCATCATTCTGAAAAAAGAACTCTGCAGATTGGCAAAACCCATGAAGTTTTCTAGAAAAAGTTTCAGCAATGGAGCCTGCAAATAGTGCCAACATCCACAGATCTACTGTAGACCTTGTCTTATAACCATGCAAAAGGTCCCTTTCTATTTTTCTGCTCCATTCTTCTTCTTTTTGTCTCTATTAATTGCAAATTTCAGAAGATGTATTTGCTAATTTACTACACTAGAGTTTGGGTTTTAATTTGTTGAAGTTTGCAAAAGGATGATGAATAGCATAAACATTCGTTAGTTTTAGCTTTAGAATTCCTATTCAGTCTTGAAAGATTGGTGAATTTATGCTCTTGATTCTCCTACTTGTTGATGTGTTCTAGTATTATATTTTTGGTCCGTGGAAAAGTACATATTAGACTTAGATTTAAGTAGAAAAATATATCATATACTTGTAGCATGTTTTGCATCATTCAATATATATATCTTTTTATATGTTGCTGAATAATATCCGAAAGGGAAACTATTTGAACTACAATATTGCTGATTTGTACATCATTTTTCATTCACCCAGTGAGACAGTTATATGACATCATATTCAGACTAATGTATGTTTCTATAGTGTTTTATTTTGACACTCTTGGATATGTGTACCAACTATGTAGCACAAAAAATGGTTGGAGTTTTAGAAACGAAAATGCGCCCTGTATGGAAAACCTGAGTCCCAGCCATTTATAGGTTTCATTAGCACGAAAATGGTTGGGTTCCGGAAATTGGAAACCAAGTAACTTAAGGTATAACCGTATAACTTGAAGTATAATATGGTTTATCTCCTTGTTAATTTGATGAATGTATCACATAGTATATACTTACTGATGTATGCATTTATGGATGAGATCATATGAATGGTATTATGGTAATGATATTTGCATGAGATAGATATTGTTGTCTTCTAGTTAAACCACCAAAAGATGGTTTTCTTAAGCCTAAAATGGTCGAATTTTGAGGAAGAAATGCAGCATCCTTTGAAACACAAGTTCATTTGGTAAACAATTTGATTGAAAATCTCTATTTTCTTGGCCTCCACAACCTTTATTCTCTTTATAAAACTAGCATTATTTATGAACAAAAGCGTGATGATCGATGGGTAAGAAAATACTAGAAAAATACAAAGTTCCGCCATCTAAGCCATTGGTATGAATTGTGTGAGGGAGGCAAAAAGAGAGCCCCTTTGTGATAAAGTGAATCTAATCTAATAGCAAATTACCTAACCTTCATCCTCTTCACATTTAAATGTTTCAATCTCTTCATTCCCTTTTTTATCACATCTAAATCATTTCTAATCTTTTATGGACTTATACATTAGTTTGTTTACTTGCCTCTATGCATTTGTTTTCTTTTTCATTTTTTGGTTTAATTTCAGTTCTGGAAGTAATTAGCTAAGATTTTAAACCCACTTCTTATCAGTTACCAACTTTTTCCCCACCTTTCCTTGTTTGTTTACCTTAATTTTTCTCCTTCTAACTTTCTTAATTCATTTCCCCCCTATTGATGATGGGGGCTTTGCTCCGGAATTCTTTCACCATTGATCCTAAAGGGCTCGAATTGTCCCATAAGAATCAAAGATTCTTGGCAAAGACCAAGAAAAAAGATTTCATACACTGTCAAAGTGGCAGAAATGTAACAAAGAGCGACAAATTTGCACCGGTTTTGCCTGAAAGATCAACCTCGAAGATTCCAAGTCATGGCACAACTATAATAGATTCAAGTGGTGGCTTGGTAATCAGCCCAAATGGGAAGAATTCAGGTGATCAGATTTTGGTAAAGGACCTGACACCGCCTTACAATGGAGTATCTAGTACTTTAGTTCAAGTCCAAGAAGGGATTGGGATTGTCAAGTTCCTCAGAGAAAAGACTTTCTTTGTCACTGGTGCAACTGGGTTTTTAGCTAAAGGTGCTCCAAATTCATTATTCTTATGAACCTTAAAAACTTTGTTGACTCATATCTTAATGCATGTGTTCACATTTTCATTTGGGTTTTCTTTTTGTTTGTAACTTTTTACGCAGTTCTTATCGAAAAGATCCTAAGGACAGTGCCTGATGTGGGTAAGATCTATGTCCTAATCAAGGCAAACGACAAGGAACTTGCATTGAAGAGATTGAAAAATGAGGTATATGTTTATTCTACAACTATATTGCCACTAAAAGAAAAAAAATCTCATGCAGCTATATGGTTGACGCAGGCCTAACACATAACAATACCTTGTTCTTTGAGGCATACTAGGCCTGCCTCAACTGTTGACAGCCCAATCGCAACCCCTATTTGCGAGGTCCGCCAGGGCCCAATAAACCATCCTCAAATGATTTTTTTTCACTTGTGTGCCTAGTCATCAAATTAGAATAAACACTCTTTCTTTGTAGATTATGCTTACAATTTTTTTTTGGGTATTGTTGCAAAGATCATAAATACAGAGATTTTCAAGTGTCTCCAACAAATCCATGGGAAGTCATATGAAACCTTCATGCTAAGCAAGCTTATCCCAGTGGTCGGAAATATTTGTGATTCTGATCTTGGATTAGATGAGGCGTCGATGAGTTTGATTGCTCAAGATGTAGATGTTATAGTAAATTCTGCTGCCAATACAAATTTTCATGAAAGGTCAAGAACATCTTATATCTGTTAATTTTCTTTTTGGCCTTGTTTTTCTATTTATTTTTATCTACAATGTGCATATACTATAATGTTTTGGCACTAAAATTTCCATGTTAAGCCAGGTATGATGTCGCAATTGATATCAACACAAGGGGGCCTGGCCGAGTAATGTCCTTTGCAAAAAAGTGCATGAAGCTTAAACTTTTCCTGCAAGTATCCACGGGTAAGGCTTATCAGCTTAACTCTTTTCTGCTGTGTATATTGTTTATACACACATTTTAGTAAAAGAAGGGGTTTATCGCATTGTATTTGAGTTTGAGGGAAAATAAAATGTATGATAATTATATGTGATGCAGCTTACGTGAATGGACAAAGACAAGGGAGAATTATGGAGCGACCATTTAGGATAGGAGAGAGCATCACGAAGGAAAATCTTGTAAATGGGAATCCACCAAATTCTAGGCCTAATTTGGATGTTGAGGCTGAGCTGAACCTAGCTGTTAGATCAGCAGAAGATTTTGAAGAGAATAAAGTCGCCCAAAAGATGAAAGAGTTAGGTCTAGAGAGGTATGACTTCCTTGCTCAATCACTGAAATTACACTAATACATAATGCGCAAATTCTTGTATCACATGAGGTATTAGTGACACGAAAACATTAAAAGTTAAAGGAACACACAAAACATTCTTGTTAAACTTATTACGCACAATTTAACTTTTTTTTTTTGTGTGTGTGCTAATATCTGATGTTATTGTCACTTTATTTGATACGATATAGGTATGGCCCATGATTAATATAATGTGTGTTTTAATAAACTACAGAGCAAGGAAGCATGGTTGGCAAGATACATATGTGTTCACCAAGGCTATGGGAGAGATGTTGTTGGGTAGTATGAGAGGAGATGTTCCGGTGGTCATCCTTCGGCCTAGTGTCATCGAAAGCACGTATAGAGATCCATTCCCTGGATGGATTGAAGGCAATAGGTAATTGCTGAGTTTCGTCATAAACTTGCTTGATTTTGTGCAAAATATAGTATCTTCCTTTATCTCTTATAATTGTTTTTTCCCCTATCCAGGATGATGGATCCAGTAGTGACATACTATGGAAAAGGACTATTGTCTGGTTTCCCAGTTGACCCAAATGGGGTGATTGATGTTGTAAGAAGCCCCTATACCTATATTCCAAACTTTGAGTCATGCATCTTTGCATACTTTATGTTTAAAGGTCACCTAATCTTTATGAATATAAGTTTGATCAACAGAAAAAATGCTACCGATCTTAGCATACATAGCCTAACTCAAGCTTAATATATGCCAATTATTGGACTTTATGACTCTGTTACAAGATTGGTAGTATATTTGTTGGGGATATTAGCTGTTCTTGGTATATTAGCTGTTGTATAAATCTATTGTTCACCACATCAATAATAGCAATAATTTATTTGTTCTCATAAATTTATAGTTCACTGTACGGGTAAAAACGTTTTTTTACCCCTTAAATTTGTTTTCAGGTTCCAGCTGATATGGTGGTTAATGCAACATTAGCTGCAATAGCAAAGCATGGAATGAGCGGGAAACCAGAAATAAGTGTATACCAAGTAGCTTCATCAGTTGTAAACCCTTTGATTTACGGAGACTTAGGCGACTTGCTTCATCAATACTTCACGCGATGGCCATGCCTAGACACGCAGGGAAGACCGATTAATGTCGAGCCCTTTAAGTTCTATGGATCAATGGATGATTTTTCTTCTCATATTTGGAGAGAGACCGTACGTTACATCAGTTCGTCTATGATCCCATCACCTAACGGAAAACAGTCGAAGAAAATCGAAAATATTTGTAGGAAAGCTGTAGAACAAGCTAAGCACCTTGCCAGTGTATATGAACCATACAGCTTTTATGGTGGAAGGTGAGTCACAAAAGAGATTTGTCTCATTATGTTGTCTTTTTCATGATGTTCAGAATCTGTGCAATATTTTTGTCAACATTTTCAAAGCAACACCCTATATTATAACCTCTGTAACCCTTCAGTAGCACGGAAATGGTTGGGGTTTCGAGAACAAAACTAGTTTGGAAACGAAAAAACTGTAGCTCTCAACCATTTCCGTGCTTCATAAATTATAACTGTCAAGTCGTAATATTCAGGTAGCATCCTCTGGAAAATATAGGGATTCAGCTTAACTCAACAATATCTAGGAGGTACTACTCATTAATTTGTTTCACTTTCTAAGAAAAACTTGTGCAAATGCAGGTTTGATAACAGTAGCACGAGTTCGTTGATGGAGAGCATGTCAGACGAGGAGAGGAGGACGTTTTATTTTGATGTTGGGAGCATAAACTGGACAGATTATATTTGCAGTATCCACATTCCAGGTCTAAGGAGGCATGTTATGAAGGGAAGAGGGCAGAGCAGCTAACTTAGTAGTACTATTAATTATTTTTCCATCACTGCTTGTTAATTAAAGCCAAATCCTTTTGTGTTAATTTTCAAAAATAAAGTTAATCTACAGCCTATTGTTACACCAGTTTCATGGTTAACTTCGATTTCTCGATTGAGGGAATAAATGAAAAGAAATGAACGATGTTGCCTTGAATATACAAAATGTAATTTATCAAGTATGTAATCACAAACTCTTCCGAGAAGGGTTTATAACTATGTATCAAGAGGATTGTAGTCATGTAGTAAGTCTATAACTTGTATTTAATTTGGCGTTGTGTTACATTACATCATATGACATATTACTACATATATTTCCTTTTTCTCTGATATACTTCTATTATTCAAGTGCAAACATAACATAGTTTATTGTACATCTTTTGTAAAAAGATAATGAAAGTCACTGAGGATGGATCAGGTATTGTAAAAACAATTGAGCGTATATTAACAACAAATGGATGCACAATTCCAAATCATATACATCCGACATTCCAAGTTTCCAACCACTATAATTATATAATATACGACTTCATTTATCTGAAATAACACCACAAAGCATATACAATGACGAGCCTAAGTTTTTTTTTGGATTGCAAAGATGAATTGCCCTGCCGGACCGGAATCTCGCACAGGCCTACCTAGCCTGGGTTAGCAGGCTAGACAAAGGGAAATCCCTACCCTCAAAGTGCCTCTGCCCCCTAGTGGAAATTGAACCCCCAACCTCAAGGTTGGAAGGCACAATCTCAACCTCTAGGCCAAGCTTAGCTTGGTATGACGAGCCTAAGTACTACCATAGTACCATCATCATATAACATTAGCACACGTATATATACAAATACAACTACAATTATTTCCTCTACTTGAGATTGGATGGTTTGGCAACCATCAGGGCGTTTGCCCAACATTTCTCCATCTTCAATTGCTCAGAATTATGACAATGGTTCCACTTCATGTTGGAAACGACCTCTATACTTTTTTTTATCATGTTTTAACTGTCAAATTGTGGATACAGCAAGATGCTCTTGCACTTGAAATGAAATTTGATGTTGAATATGAGAAAGTAACACATCTGCGAAAGAATAATAGATATCACCCCCAGCCTAGACAGACTGATTTCCCATCAATTGCGTTTTAGGTAGATAGTAACACATCATGCTATCTACCTAAAATGCTGAAAATAAGAAACAACACACTGATGCAAGAATTGCAGGTAAAAACTACATAAAAAAAAGAGAGAGAGAACACCTTCCTTAATTTGCGCCGACATGGAGATGTATGGTTTAGAAAGATCCACAATTGAGAAGAACAACCACTTATACTTACATGCTACATCGATTTTCCAAATTACGACAATTTCAAGCTACAACCTCTCCAATGAAAAGCCACAACCACTTCTAGCTTTAATTTGTAGGTCCTACTTGCCAAAATAAGCCCAAATAATAGTAATTAAAAAAACAAAAAAAAAACATGCCTATAATATTGTAAAACCATATAGCTTTCCCTAGCTACAAGGTTATCCCAAGCCATAACTACTTGTAGCTCCACAATGGTAGAGCTAGTAGCTTCATCTTTTATATATTTGCAAGCTATCCCCCCCTTCCACCATTGTGGATGCTCTTATAATCTCCCACAGACCAAGTGGAGGGAATTTCAATTAATTAAAAAATAAAGAAAATCTTTCTAAAGTAATGCATAGCATGTATAGGATATTTCAATTATTAAAATGTTTGCTTTTTTAATTGAAAATATGTTCTTTATATTTAAATGGGTAAGTTTTTTACTTCATGTTTTTTTCATTGCTACAAGTGTCTTTTTATAAATGGCGACAAGACATGCTCATTAATTTTCCAAACACGTGTTTTTTTTACCTAGAAAGTGTGTTACTTAAATTTAAAATTATATTTTTTTTTACCTAAATAGTACTTTCTTTAAAAAAAATTGACTTTTTTTATTACCTACTCCATCCATTTTTTAAAGATCTACTAACTTTTTTTTCCATGCGTTTTATAAAGATCTACTCACTATACTTTATTACTTTATTCCTTATTTGGCAAAAAATATACAATAATTTAATATCCTTGGCCCACACTATCTCTCTTCCATGTTCTCTCTCATCCTTAAAATATAATAAACTCACACTCTCTCTCCTCATTTTAAAAAAAGTACAGAAACCAAGTTGACTCATTTTTTACACTCTTTCTCCAATTTGCCTTAAAGTGTATATCTATAGTAATCGAGTAGATCTTTAAAAATGGAGGGAGTATGCTTTTTGTGAATGAAGATTAGACAATTAACTATATGTTCTTTTTTATGACCCAACATGTTCTTTTATAATACTTCCTCCGTTTCGAATTAAATGCAACAATTCCACTTTTTCACTACTCACACTTTTCACTTTGACTAAGATTTGTGATTTATACATAATGAAAAACATAGTCAAGTGGGATCTTGTTAGATTCGTCTCGTGACGTACTTTTATAAAATGTAATTTTTATAATTTTTACTTATATGTAATTATAAATATTTGTGGTCAAAATAATACCTCGGCATGCATAAAAGTGGATTTATTGCATTTAATTCGTAAAGGAGGAAGTGGGAGATTATACATGCTCTTTGATTTTGAATTGTATGTTTTTTTTTGAGGGGATTTGAATTGTATGTTCGTTTTACCTATAATGGCTATAAAGTATGTTCTTTGACTTCAAATTATATATCCATTTTACCTAGAAACTATGCTCTTTAAATTTAAATTATATGTTCTTTTCAAGACATATATTATCCATGGAGAAATGATCACAATTAAGTACGAATTTTGTGATTTTTAATATCAATTTTTTGTGCAGAAATTTTGAACAAAAAGAATAGATAAATGAGTTGGTTTGACTAAATTAAAGAGTGTCAAAGGTAGTGAGTGTTTCAAACTTTTTCAGGTGGACATCATGTATAGCATCTTCTCTTATTAAAAAAAGGTCAAGATGTTTTTTCCATTTAATTTTTTGATTGAAATATTTGATGTATATACCATTTTTAACTTGTTTAGAAATTAGAATGGCAAGTTGTTGAAATGAGAAACGATTATTAAATTATTTTCTTTTGTAATTTTTTTCATTCCATTAAGTCATTAAGGGTAATTTAGTATTTTTAGAGGGGGACACCATCTTCCTCCCCCTTCCCTTATATAATAGAGATAACATGTTCTTTTTCTTATGACTCGTGTCTTCTTTTATAAATGACTAGACATACTTTCTAATTTTTTGAATTGTGTATTCTTTTTACTTAAAATATATTTTCTTTAAATTAAATTTTTTGCTAACCATTATTCTTTCTTAGTATCAAACCCTAAACTTATGTTTTTTTATGAATAGATATTTAAAAAATTGATTACCTTTCTTTTAATAATCAGCCATTCTTTTAATAATCAACCATCTATACAAATATATTAAAAAGCGTGCGTGACACCGTCGATGCGCCACGTGGCACCCTCCTCCTACCACCAGAATTTTGCCATGTGTCTATTATCCAAGAAAGTCAAGTGGTCACTATTAAAAAAATAAATATGTTGAAGCCCAGACTCGAACCGCTGACCTTATGTAAGGATTTCCAAGTAACCACCATTTGATCTAACAATTTTTAATGCTTCATGTTTACATAAAATTACAGATAAGTCTTTAATTAGTAATATGACAGTCAAGAGTCAAGACCTATTGTGAGAGTTCCAGCCATAAAACGTAATAACTCATCCCCTCCATCTCCCCCTCTTGAAAGCCAGCATCGATGAAAGTACTCTTCTACTTGGTAATTAATGGCTTGCGAATTGTTCTTACTTCTAATCGAATCTCAACTCTCAAGCAATGGAGTTCAAAGGTCAGATTTTGGAGGAAAACGCCATAAAGGTTAGTGAAATTGTTAATTCTAACAAAAAAAAACCCAAATTAATTCACGAATAACTCCTAAATCCTCTTAGTATTCTCATTGCACATTGAAGTTCAATTATAAATTCAATAATTGCATAATTTTGTAACTGAAATATACACCCTCTCTATATATAACGAATAGGTTAATTGTATGACGCGACCCTTAAGCTTTTGTTATTCCTCTTCAAGAAGGTATTATCTAATCTGACATTATTTTTTGTGTTTTTGGGATAGATGGAAATTTATTTTTCAATTCTGTTTTGTTTATTTAACTGATTGATTTTTTTTTTGTTTTTTTTTGGCAGTGGATTTCTCTAATCAATCAACTTTGCAAGGTATTATGTTCATCTTTTTCTTTGTTTCTTTTGTATAAATTTATTCACCATCTTAGGTGTAAATTATTTCATGAAATAATCCAAACAAGATGACTCACTATAAGCTTGTAAGTAATGTAAGTGTCCTGTTTTTTATTAGGTTTTAGTTGGGGGGAGTAATTTACAGTAGCAGACAAAATTTTGGTATATTTACTCGACTGAGATTTTTGTGATCAGGCATGGAAGTTTGCAAAGATAGCAAGAGTTAGGTTGAAATTGTTGTCTTGTGAAAATTCGCTCTCTGTGATTCCAGCCACAGTAATTTTGATGATTTAATGTATTCAGAGCAATGATTTTGTGGTCTCTATTACGAAGCATATGAAAATAGTACAATAATTCCATGAAAGCAAGTAGATGGATCAGCATAGAATTTATTAGCAGTTGTAGGTTTGGGTCAATAGCAGACAGGTCCACTAGATTTTTGATTTGATATGTTTAACTGGATTGAACTCAATTTCTTATTTGTTTGTTGTTGATGTTTAATGATTTGCTCACTACTGCTTTATTTGCTTATAAAAACTGAGTTCTGCTAATGGAACAAGGTAATATTTGCTGATCTTATCTGATTAATGATGGAATTGATATATAACTTGAAGAGAACAGTTTTGGTTTTGTTGTTTTCTTTGTGTTTAAGCTGGTAAATTGTTTAATATGGTTTAAGTTAATATGGTTTACTGGATTGAACTGAATTTATTATTTATTTGTTTATAATGTTTGATGATTTTCTTACTGCTGCTTTATTTTGTTATAATAACTTATTCTTTGTGATAAAACTGATTTATCCTAATAGAAATGGTAACCTTTGCTGATCTAATCTGATTAATGATGGAATTGGTTTTGTAATTTCCTTTGTTTTTTAGCTGGTAAATTGTTTACTTTTCATGTTTTAAAGGTATTTTGAGTTTCGATCTGATATAAGTGATCATTGAAGTAATTTTACATGTTCAAAATTGATATCTGACAACTTTCTGTCTATTAGATGGTGAAGGGTGTTAATTTGTGAGAGGGGTCCATTATAATCCTTTATGTTCTCGGAGTTTCGTTGATGAATGTGATTGAAAGGATTTGTTTTTGTGGAAGAGAAGGTTTAGGAATGTGATTGAAAGGAGTTGTCCCTCCTCCGAGGCTTTGATCATGTTGCTGTGAGCATGCCATGTGGAAGGATAATCATATTTGGGGGTTCAATTGCTGGTCTGCATTCTCCTTCCCAGCTTTTTCTGTTAGATCCTTCGGAGGAGAAGCCGTCATGGAGGACTCCGAATGTCCCCGGCGACCTCCCTAAATTTGCATGGGGCCACAGTACCTGCTTCGTTGGGGACCCGTGTATTGGTGTTGGGTGGGCATACTGGGTGAGGAGTGGGTACGGAATGAGTTGCACAAGTTGTGTTTGGCTAGCGGTCATGACTCGACCTCTGATTATGCAATTCCTACAGAAACTTTTTGATCCGTCATGTTGCTTGAGGGAGTGAGGCACGGTTTCCCCCTGTGGTAGCAAATTAAGAAATTCTATGAGGGTTTATGAATATTATGTGTTGGGAAATTGTATTAGCCCTATGTATCAATGTATGTATCTGTTTGCAATTTACTATATGTGTATTATGTTCAATCCCTGGTTGCTGTTATATTAATGCATTGAGAATTTTGTTTGATACGGCACGAAGTATATTTTTGTCCCCAGTAACCGAGTCCGATATGCATTGGTTTCCCCGTCCAAGACTTCTTTGGTTAATACGGACTATGTAAACTTCATTAGACATAATCTCTATTAAGTGTTTGATCAAGTCTATAGACATTAGGATGTAGTATCAACTGTTAGTAATATGTTCTCTTCTCTCCGCTTCCTTTGTGAGAGGGTTGTTGAGTCAGGTTTTTGTCTTAACTTGATTCGAAGAGTAGAATTCAGATTTTAGTTTAGATGGTAGGTTTTGCGGGACAAATTATATTTCCGGGACCATTTTTTGTCATCAAAGTAAGAATTATTTATCGGATCCTGTCTATGTTAATGATTTAGTTCGGTTCATCGTCTTAATGATATGCACCGATTTTACTTTTACCGTCCCTCCCATTCCTATCCTCTCGTTCGCATTGCAGAAAACGATGCCTTTACCGGATCGTTATTAGTTCTTGGTGGAGTGCTCTTACACCAACCTTATTCAGTGTTTTAATCATAACAAACAAATAATGTCTTTTAGACTATGTGAAATGATGATGTGTCCTATCTGTTGAAAGAAATTGAATAAATTATCAAAAGAGAGCAGAGGAAAGGGGGCTGATCCACAGTGAAGCTATCTTTGGATGGTCATAACCTTTATATGAATGCCAAATTATTTTTCTGAACTTTTTTCTGCACAACTAAAAATATGAATGCGACTCTTTGAATACAGGAACTTTGGGTGAATATTAAACACACTACAATTTTTGAATTATGCCAAATTATTTTTCTGAACTTTTTTCTGCACAACTAAATATATGAATGCGACTCTTTGAATACATGAACTTTGGGTGAATATTAAACACACTCCAAATCAACACACATTTGGATTCATCATAAGGTATTTCATTTTCTTCAACTAATATATTTTTTGGCTTGCTATCAACAAGTTATGTCAAAGGAAATTGAAATTATAGTATTGCAAGTTTGTCGTATGTCACTCAAAATTATATATGTTTGCCGAACATTACTTGGTAGAATATTTAAGAACTCTGTTTGGCCAAATTTGAGTTAGTATACGTAATTAGTTTCTTGACCCGGATTATTACATTAAAAGCCATATTTGTCATTATGTAGACTAATCATGATTAAATGACTGTATTATTTGATTAAATGAAAAACCATATTAATTTGTCATTACATACAAAAATCATGATTGAATGACTGTATTATTTGATTTGATTATTTTTGGTAAGATATGATGCGTTATTTAACTAACTCATGTCATTTGACAGTTTCACTATGAATAATCCCACACAAATATTCACAATAAGTTACACGACTCTTTTAACCACTATCGTCAACTGGTATGGTTTGCCGCCACCACTATGCAAACAACACTATAAGGAGCGACGACAACAATATGTAGCAACCATAAAGCTGAGAACCACAAAAGACAGTCCGACAACCAAAATAAAGAGCCAAAAATCAAAAGAATTGGTAATCAAGCTCGAGCATGCAGCCCAATTAGCTATATTTAAATTGAAGGAGTGTTACCAATTTGAAATAGCTGATTTCAACCTAGAGAGTGTTCGCCACGAGAGGAAAAAACGCTGTATAGCAGACATCAAACGAGTAAAGGAAGAAATGAATTTCGAAACCTTAAAGCAAAACTATATGGATCTATGCTGGGAAAACAAAGCCTTAGTTGAAGAGTTACGCAAGGCCAAGGACTTATTAGACTATAAATCTGATGCAACTTCCCAAAAACTATAAAACGCTCCAGCTTCGAGGAATGACTTCCATTTTCCTTTGGTTGAGGTCAAATTTTAGATTTAGAACACAATTATCTTTCTTTGGTTTACGTGGTTCAAATTTTCCTTTACATATCTCATAAAATAAGGTATGTTAGCCTATTTAATAAAACAAATGCAAGTTTAATATAAAAAAATCGAACTTTTGTTGAAAAGAAACTTGGTGTATTTCTAATCGATTATCATCAATGAAAAGAAAATCAGGTATGGATAGAAAAGATCAAGCAAGATACAATAGACTATTACGATGCTTCATTCTCATACAAAGGAAAAACAAAGCCACAAATCTAAGCTTGAGCCACAATCCAATGACAAATTCAAGACCAAAATATCTACCAATCAGTTGGACAAATGCACCTATGCCCTCAAGATTGACTGAGGTGCAAAGAGCACACCAACCTACAACATTAACAGGTTGGTGAATCCTGTACTAAAACTAATGATACATAACAAAAATGGAATATACCACATAATAACTAAGTTAAATTAAAAATACATTTGTAGGGGAGACAAGTAACGCAATCAATAGTGAGATTGCTTCACGTACGCCAACAAGACGACGTACAAGAACTGACAATAGAGAACCCACATCCTCTTCAAGACGTAGAGTCAATTCTCAAGTACCACCAGATGAAACTATGATGTCTACCAATGAAACACAATCCGACAGACACAGTTACACCCGACCGACCTTAAATAGAGGTAGCTACATTATCTTATAGATGCAATATTTAATTTACTCAAACATGTACTAACTAACTGGTTATTGAAAAAAAAAAACTCTTATCGAAAAACAGTGGATGCCAACAACAACAGAAAAACCACAGAACAAGGTGAAACATCAACAACACATGCACTGCTTCACAGTAAGTCCGAAGGTCCTACTTTATAGTTGGTAATTACAAAAATTGAGAACAAACATTATTTTAACCCAAGTTAAATTCACCCCTGTTTCCTTTTCTACCTCTTAAAAGGAAAGTACACAATACCATGGAACTTTGGTGGCCCCAAATACTTTTGCCTGGATTGCGGTGCAAGGGTTTGGATAGAGGAAAGAGTCAAACGAAAGAGGACCAAAGACCATCCCAAGTACAGTATTTGCTGCCAAAAAGGAAAGGTCAAACTGCCGTTGCTTAAAGAACCACCCCAGTACTTAAAGGCGCTCCTTGACCCTAACAGTGGGACATCAACAAAATTCAAGGATTGCATTAGAGCATACAACTCTATATTTGCATTCACATCAATGGGAGGGGAAGTAGACAGAAAAATTCATCGAAGAAGGGGTCCTTATATATTCAAAATCCATGGTCAGAACTACCATAAGATTGGGTCTTTGTTACCACCTGATGGAGAACAACCAAGATTCACGCAACTCTATGTGCATGATCCTACCAATGAAGTAAGAAACAGGATCAGCTCATTGACGAACAATGCCGCAGGTGATCTCGACCCTCAAATAGTTGAGGGGCTTTCGAGAATGCTAGATGAGCACAATGAACTAGCAAAAGTCTTCAGAATGGCTAGGGAGCGCTTCTGCGGTATTGATATGCAACCTGTGCAGGTTCGCTTAATTGGGACCCGTTCTAAAGATGGTAGACAATACAACCTACCAAGTAGCAATGAGTTGGCAACGTTGATTGTGGGTAACAATGACAATGAAAGTGGCCCCGAGATGTGATAATAGAAGAGGAAAGTCGTCGTCTCCAAAGGATATCAGAAAATCACCCAAGTTTCATGGCCCTGCAATATCCACTCCTTTTTCCATACGGAGAAGATGGGTACAGAATTGACATCCCACACAATGATTCCGACACCACGACTCGAAAAAAAAAACAACTGTCACCATGAGAGAGTATTATGCTTTTCGCTTTATGGAAAGACTGAATGAGGCTTGCACACTCATTCTTTGTGGCCGTTTACGCCAACAACTGATAGTGGACGCATTCACATGCTTGCAACAAGTGAGGCTGGATTTTATACGCAACAACCAGAAGACAATCAGAAAAGATGTCCTTTGCGGGTTGGATCGATTCTCGTTTCCAGAGGTGATACAACACCGGCTTCAATAGGGCGAAGAGTTGTCTTACCTTCTTCATTCACTCGGAGGACCTAGATACATGGTGCAAAACTACCAAGACGCAATGGCCATCTCGCCGTTGGGTCGGACCGCCCGACCTCTTCATAACATTTACATATAATCCGAAATGGGAAGAGATTACGAATTCCTAGCAAGCATACCCGGACAACGACCGAAGATCGTCCGGATGTGGTGGCTCGGGTTTTTAAAATCAAGCTTGATGAATTAATATGTGATCTCACTGTGAGAGAACACTTTGGGAAGACACTGGTAGGTGTATATAAATAGATATTATGCTTTGGGTTTTTATAATCAAGCTTGATGAATTAACTAAGACTCCTTTTCTTAATCTTATGGCAGTCATATACACCATTGAATTCCAAAAGAGGGGATTGCCGCATGCACACATTTTACTCTTCTTAGATTCGGAAGATAAGCCCTTAACACCTGAAGACATAGACGAGAATCATATCCGCAGAGCTACCGTGACCCGAAAAATGACCCAATGGGATATGAAATAGTGGTGCAATCGATGATGCATGGACCTTGTGGATCAATGAATGAAAAATCTCCATGTATGCAAAATGGTCAGTGTTCCAAATACTACCCAAAACCGTTTCAGGCCAAAACAACGCTTAGTGAAGAAGGTTACCTAGTTTATAGAAGGCGTGATAATGGTCAAACAGCAACCAAAAATGGTCACACTTTGGACAACAGGTCTGTCATCCCTTACAACATCGACTTATTGGTGAAATTCCAAGCCCACATTAATGTAGAATGGTGCAACAAAGACCAGTCGCTGAAATACCTGTTCAAGTATATGAACAAGGGGCCTGATATGGCCCTTGTAAGGATTGAACAAGTTACAAGTAATGATGATGGTGGCACACAGAATGAACAAGAGCAAGTCATAGATGAGATTAAGGATTACTTGAAGTGTAGATATGTGTCCGCTCTCTAAGACATGTTGGCGATTTTTTGCATTCCATATTCAATACAAGGATCCCCCGTACAACGACCGACCTTGCACCTAGAAAATCATCGAGAGATCATTTTTTGAGGACCATGAGCACTTAGATGACGTCCTCGAAAGAGTTGGGACAAAGAAAACAACACTTACAGAGTAAATGACAGCTAATAATGAATTTGAAGAAGCGCGCGCATTGACATATGTAGACTTCCCAACAAAGTGGGTATGGGTGAGTGAGAAGAAAAAATGGAAAAGGCGAGAAATGGGAAGAAGCATCGGAAGGATTTACTTTGCACACCCCGCCTCTGGAGAGAAGTACTACTTAAGGATGCTCCTCAATATTGTGAAAGGGGCCACATGTTTCACGGACATCAGAACTGTGGGTGGAATCATCTACCCTACATACAAGGCGGCATGCAATGCCCTCGGACTCCTTGATGGAGATAATGAATGGCATGAGGGACTCTTCCAAGCAGCCACATGGTGTACTGGCGCACGGTTACCGGATCTTTTTGTGACAATCCTACTTTTTTGTGAAGTGTCAGAACCAAAAGATCTATGGGAAAGGCACTGGAAAGACTTATCAGATGATATCCTCTTCTGGCAACGTCAAAGGCTGGGTATTCCAAACCTAAGTTTGACTGATGAGCAAATTCAAAACTACGCATTGTTTGAAATAGAACAAATCTTAAACAGGGAAAACAGAACCCTCACTGACTACCACGAATTCCATTACCAGATGCGGCCCTAATGCAAGATACTGGAAACAGATTGTTGTTGGAAGAGCTAACTTATGCCACTGAATCAATGACTCAAGATTCAGCTAATCTGGAGCAAGGCTTGAATGCTGAGCAGAAACAAGTTTATGATAACATCCTTGATGCTGTCTACCATAACAGAGGTCAATCTTTCTTTGTCTATGGTAGCGGGGGCACCGACAAGACTTATTTATGGAGAGCCTTAATGTCAAAGTTACGCTCTCAAACAAAGATAGTACTTGCGGTGGCATCATCCGGCATAGCAAAGACTCCTATTAGTGGGTGGGAGAACAACTTCATTCCCGATTCAAGATACCAATTGATCTCAACAAGGACTCGTGCTGCAACATTGAGCAAGGATCTGATCTCGCAGAACTCATACGACAAACAAAACTAATAATATGGGATGAGGCCCCAATGGTACATAGGCATGCATTCGAAGCATTAGGCCGCACAATTAGAGATATAATGCAGCTATATGACCCATCAAAGAAAGGATAAAATATTTGGAGGGAAAACACTGCCTTAGGAGGGGATTTCCGGCAAACACTGCCGGTTGTCCAAAATGGAGGAAGAGAAGAAATAGTTGATGCATCGATTAGCAAATCGACAACCATATGGCCACAATGTACTGTATACACATTGAGGACTAACATGCGGCTCAGACAGGCCAACAATGACGAGGATAATAGAGAGCTCGCAGACTTCTGCAAATGGGTGCTAGATGTAGGAGATGGAAACATAAAGGCAGAATCAAAGGAAGATGAGGAGGAACCTATGTGGATAGAAATACCTGAAGATCTATTGATAAAGAGTGATGAAGATCCCATAGTTGCATTAGTGCAGGAAGTTTACCCTGGAATATTGGAAAACCACATGGATCCAAAGTACCTCCAACAAAGGGCTATACTAGCTCCTAAAAATGACACAGTGGACAACATAAACAAGCACATTTAAGCACTGATTCCAGGAGAGGAGATGGTTTACAAGAGCGCAGATAGAGTGTGTCGAACAATGACAGGAGGAAGAAATCTCGAAGCATTGTACCCAACTGAGTTCCTTAATAGCCTTAAGTTCCCGGGGGTACCAAATCATGAGATACACATAAAGGTGGGATGCCCTATTATGTTGTTGAGAAACATCAACCAAAGAGATGGGATGTGTAATGGCACACGCCTTATTGTCACAAGATTACAACAAAGAGTCATAGAAGCACGCGTCATTACAGGTACAAAAGCAGGAGAGCTGGTAACTATACCAAGGGTGGAAATGTCACTATCTGATCAGAATTTGCCGTTTACCCTAAAGAGGCGTCAATTTCCCATAAAAGTGTGCTTTGCAATGACAATCAACAAGAGCCAAGGCCAAACATTTGATCAAGTTGGTCTGTACTTGCCGCAACCGTCTTCACCCATGGGCGCCTATATGTAGCCGTCTCAAGAGTAATCGCACGTAAGAATTGAAAATATGCATCCCGAGGATAGAAACCGAAGATCGAGATATTGCAATGACAAAAATTATAGTCTACAAAGAAATATTTAGAGATGTATAAAGATGAACTTATGTCAGGAGTATCTATTATACAAAAGGCGATGCCTACACTACATTTTAATAAAATCGTTCCCAAGTTTGTTTACTATATAGTGTCACTCCCATATATACTTCTACATCTCCATATTCTTTTCTAAAGTATCCATGTTGTCCAGTTTACAATTAAACAATTGAAATTTGATAATGCTCATCCTAACCCTTTCTCATGCAGGAATCAAAACACTGATAAATGGAATCAAAAAGACAACATATTCTTGACATGAAGCCCACATTCAGAGGGGGACCATTGGTGGCACAAGTCATAAGAACATGGGATGTGGTGTACAACCAAAAGCAACCCAAGTTCGTTTGACATGCTACTCTATGACGAACAGGTAAAAGAAAATTACAGAAAAATAGTACTCTTCCTTGAACATAACATGTTCGGTTGTAATGTATTGAAGTTACGACTCATGAATATGGTTCTACTTTTGCGTTCCGGAATTAATGTAATGTACCAACACAAACCGTAGGAGGTTGATATTTTTAAAAAGTACAATTTATAATAAGGCCGTTAAAGTGAAAAAAAAATCCAATGAGTAACGGAAACAATGAAAAACCTTATTGTTTAATAAACTATACTACAGAAAAATTCTATTGCTAGGATTATTTTGTGGCAAACGGTTAAGTGGGGGAGATGAATGGAGAGATGATAAATGACTTGTGTTTATAGCAAGGGGGTCATTGGTATTATTTTTGCGAGTTCACCCTCCAAATTCATGTTTATGTCGCCCAAAATATATATTAAATGTTCTATTTGCATAATGCAGATTTTGAGTTAGTAAATGATGATATTAAAGATGAGCTTTGGCTTGATAATAATGCTTTGTACTGACTTTATTGTTCCTGAATAATAAGTGGTCTGACCAAATACTTTTTCACCAAAGCAATGTTATGTCATTTCAATCACAAGTAATGTGACTTTGTATTAGAGCCATAAACTATTCCAAACCTTCGTTTATTGTGGTCAACTTCTTTTTTGTTTTTCTACCGTTGACTTACACAAATAATACTTCAATAAATAATTTATTCTTAGTAAGTTATTCTTCTGAAGGCTGAAAGTAACTTCTCTTCATTTCGGAATGGAATCAAAAGTTGAAGTTCTTCTCGCCCCATCATATAAGTCGTGTATATATAATTTGAGTGAGATTCTCTAGCTACATTATTGCAATCCTTCATTTCTCTTTCGTTCAAGTTTAGTCACAATAATTTAGACAAAAATATATTAAATATGTTACCTTTTTCACTATACGATAACTAACATGAACAAAATATACAGGGAGGACTCATTGTAGCAACTGTGAGAAGAGACTTGATACAGGCTTACAAAGACCAAATCTCAGAAGGAAAAATACACACTCTAAACAATTTTGAAGTTGCTAGAAACAACAAATTAAACAACACTTGCCCGTGAAAAATGACCTAATCATCGGGGTTTACACCATACACGACTATCTTTCAAGAACAAGAAACTCAAGCTACAATCCAAGATGAAGTATTTATGATACACCCACTTGATCAATTGAACGAACGAAACAACAAAAGTGACTACAAGCATAGGTAATTACTTATTAATGTATTAATTGCTATGCTAAGCGTAAAACTACTAAATTAAACTAACCACATCTTTAACAACTTATATTCATTGGTTATTGATGTGCAAAATGCGAATGTTGTTGGCTTGCTAACCTGGAGTTGAGGAAAAAACACGGGTCAATGTAGGAACAAACAAGAGTCCAATAAGAAGAATTTATATCGAAGATCCAAAGTAAGACACCCTCTTCCTTTAGTAAAAACAAGGATTTTAAACAAGAGATTGACTACCCTAATGTACTAATAAACTCATACAATAATTTGAAGGTGACGGTCACTTTGTGGGGATCAAAAGCAGATTTGATCGACACCGAGAAAACAAAAGAGAAAACCTGCCAAGTAGTAATCATCACTTCGACAAGGTAAGAGAAAGAAAAACTCAAAACTAAAATATAATCAAAACAATAAATACGTAACTGGAAATAATATGGTCATGAGCGATGTAAGCATAACTTCTATACAATTCGGTGAAACAAACTATGCATTAATGACACGACTTACATGTCTTACAGGAAGATACCAGCTGAACTCAACTAGCGCAACAAAAATATACTTCAACAAAGGCATTCCATAATCAGAAGGCTTCAAACAAAGGTACGTCATAAAAAACCCAAAAATCATTCCAAACAAGCATTGATGCACACAAAAAATCACTTACCAAATCATGCATGAATAAATAGGGGGGATGAAATGGAACCAATTAAAGCGTTGCAGCCATACCCACATGAACCACCAGAACAAGCCATGTTCCGAAACAGGAAAAAGCTAGAAGACATTTTGCAAAAGGACCCGGGAGAAAAGGTAACATATGACTCATAACACACTAATCTAGGGTAGTTTAAAAATACTTCTTTACCAAATACCTCAACAAAAAAACAACATATCTCAACTAAAAATCAAAATCATAGGAGACTTTCACTTGCGGTGCCACAATTACAAGCATAGATCTTAACAAAAAATGGCATTACAACTCTTGCGACGCATGCAAGACCAAGATCGATGAGACTTCATACTGTACCAAGTGTGACGTTGTGGTCAAATACCCAAAGATAAGGTAAACAACCACTAACAAAATGATGGTTGACAATAAACTTTCTTACAGTCTTATCCAAAGCATTAACACTAATTACTACAACATAATGTTACTAAACTTAAGGATGCGTTTCTTCATAACATTATGATCTTATACAATAGTTATTTAATCGATGTTCTATGCAAAGCTTGACTTTGCTTGTTTGACTTGCCTCTCCTCCAATCTCATGACTCGATAAATTACTATGTTCACCTCCCTCACAACTACAGTATCTTGTAACAGGTTGACATCGATGATGGGAGTGCATGTGTTCCACTCGCATTATTCGATAAGGAAGCTGAAAGAGTTATTGGGAGCCCAGTGAACAAGTTGTTGGACTTGCAAAAAAAGGTAATATGAAAAGTAGGAAATATTCCACCAATCCCTTTCACGCAAATGACATTTCACAATTACTGACATAAAAAATAGATTGCAGGAAAATGGCAATGAGAAGGTGCTAGACCGCCTGCAAATTTGTATTGGAAAATAATTTGCGTTCGAGGTCAAGCTTCGGCCAAGGAGTGAGACACCTCGAGCCGATTTGCCAAAGGACATTTGATACAAACTACCAACCTTGGAAAAATCGTACGAGGAACAAAGAACACAAAGAAATGGCAAGCATTAAAAAAAGTTTAGACCAACAAAATAAATTAATTATTGCCGTAAACGATTAACACAAACATGATATTTACAATTGCGGGAGAAAGGTCAAGATGCCGACATCATAAATGCAAAAACTCTTACAATAGTCGAAACGGGAAGCCAAGGAAGCCAAGTACTCGATGACAGTGGTGAAGACACACATATAGAAAGTCAATTCCTTGGTGAACCAACCCAAAATGAAGAAGCAGAAAATAGCACAAAAAAGAGGAACAAAAACATTGTGTAAGACACTACCCTCACAAAATCAATAGAAAGAATTACCATAACAACCATTACGAAAACTAACACTTGTATTATACATATAACAAAAATGCAGGGATGTAGATCAACAGGACAACCCAACCACCAAAAAGTAGCCGACCAAGTATATAACCTAGCTCGAATCGAAGCAGCAACCGAAAAGATTATGATGCTTAGCAACTACAATAAGAGCATTGTCTGCCAATAAAAAATTAGTTATGCACTTTACGTTGTTTTCATTATTGGTTTAACATGCACTTGACATATTTCAACCATCCCAAAAGTAACAATAGCACTGAATTTTAGTCAAGATTATCCACTGCATAACGCAACTTACAAACTACATGGTATTACAAATGATTTCCATACAGATATGTTAACAGTAACACCCGGGGCATCGCCCGGGCCACACACTAGTTCTTTCTTAATATCACACCATTTTCGCTTTCCACACATGATACATTGAAGAATTTGGGAATCGATTTTTCTTGCTATTGTATTACTATATTATCAGTTCTAGAGTAGGTCTAAATAAGAGTAATTACAACATTGCGTCTGTTGGGCAAGACTAGTCGAGAAGGGGGGTAAAACTGATAAGTTTGTTGAAACTGATAAGTTAGCTGAAACTTATAAGGTGCTGAAACTTATAAGGTAGTTAATTAGCTTAACTGTTTGGCAAAATTAGTTGCTTAAGTTGATAAATTATTTACACTTTTAGATACTTCCCAAACACTACTAATTATTTTAGCACTTAAAATATTCTAGCAACTTATCATTTAAGGTACCTAAAATGCTTCCCCAAACATAACCATTGACCTTATTTACAAAAATAAACCTCAATACCTCTCAAGTTGGAGCATGAAGGTTAAGAATGTCCAACTTGCGAAGTAGGTACAAGAATTGGCGCTTCCCCAACGCTTTCGTGAAAATGTCGTCAAGTTGTTCATGTGTCGAGACATGGTGAGAAGCAATAAGACCAACTTGAATCGCATCCCGGATATAATGACAATCAACCTCGATATATTTCGTGCACTCGTGAAACACAGGATTTCAAGCAATGTGTAACGCATACGACTATCACGGGATAAGGCCATATCACTATTTCCCGTTCTTCGCCTAAGGCCGAGTATCGCTCCATGGCGGCACCAAGCTTACGAGTGCAACCCTTTTGGTTCCCGCTAATACAATCTACGTCTAATAAATGCGTGGATATCATCTATACTAATATTTTAAAAAGGCGTTCCTAAATAAGGAATAACGATGCCACGTGGCACTTTCCTTTAGAGTGTTTAACTCCCTATAATCCACATATAATAAAAAAAAATAGAAAATGCATTGTATAAAAATTCGACCCCGTAATCACAATCATATATACTAAAGTTTTAACCACTAAACCGGTGATACTTGATGCTATTGTTTTGAAGTAAAATATTAATAAATGAAAGATATAATTACTCGGGCGTAGCCGGGCCTAAAAACTAGTTGTACATTAAACGTTGACTATTCGTAATTAGGGACTAGTAACATGATTATCAAAAGATAATAGCCATAAGCCAAGGGATTTTAATACTTGTACCATTGATTATTGATTATTGGTTATTAAGCATAACTCAAAAATTATACAAAGAAGTTGTTAGTGAGGTCATTAATGAGTTGGCTTCCACAGTTCCAGGAAGTCGACATCATGTACTGTACCTTAGATCGGTATTTAGTAGTATATTGGACCGCTTTCCCCAGAACTTATTTTCGGCCGCTCGGTTCGGTTCGGTTCGGTTGCAATAAGTTGCCGGTTCGGTTCGATTCGGTTCGATTGCGTTCGGTTCGATTCGGTTCGGTTCGGTAATTTTATTATATGATAATAAAACAATGATAATTATTATTATTATCATTATTATTATTACTACTATTACTATTACTATTATAAATATTAATATCATCATTACAATTATTATCCGAAAGTTGTAAGTATTTAATTCAGCTATAGTATTGCAAGTATGTAGCTTGCGGATATGGTATTGTCTTCATGGAATTGTTAGAAGTACACGGTCAATACCCACTCATGGCATTTCTCTCGTTTTTCCTTCATAAAGATTGTCCTTTGTATTTTTTTCTTAAATTGAAAATTGTTAAATATAATGTACACATCCTATTAAATTTCTAACATTCTTTTTAAGCGTTTGGTGATAAAGTATATTCTATATTTCGATATTCTAATTTTGTTCGTCAAATTATTAGTTTATCTGTTTATTACGGACTACTCCATCTATATCACAAAATTTATTATTATTATTTAATTATTATTATTATTATTATTATTATTATTATTATTATTATGTTTAGTGATAAAATTATTATTAATAAATCATTTCGATTCGCTCGCCGTTGATTCGGTTCGGTTGTTTTTACGCCAAGAAAAGCGTAGCTAGAAGGAATCGACAAACTGTCATGTAAGCTCAACTAAATGTCACGAAGTTTTAAAAAACTAAATGGTTTGAAGAAAAGACACTCGCTGATTGCTAAATAGATGGAGTAGATCATGTGATTGGAGAAAACAGAGCATCATGGTCAATTCATCTATATATACTAATCTTTTTAAGTAGGAATTTCTTTAGCCATGTGTCAGTGTTACCCTCTTGTCCATATTGAAATTTTTTTTCTCAATTTTTTTTAAAATAAAAGTCCTATACACACGGCACACACGGCTTCACATTTCTTTTGCTATTCCTAAATCCGAGGATGTTAGATAAATAACCTCTATTTATATATTACTCTCTTAAAATAATTTTTGTTTAAATGACTTTTTTGTTAGAATACGTTCTTTATCCAGCGCCCAGCGTCCTAAGACACCCGTTAACAAGATCGTTCTAATATTTCAAAAACAACTTTTATAATTGATCTACTGATGTATCAACAGTTATAGACTTATAGTTGACTATTCCATTTTTCTCACTACTAGCACAATGACAAAATTACTTAACTGTTAGTAATTTGATTCAAACTAGCTAACTTTTTGCCCATGTGATGCCTAAGTCACTCTACAATATAACATGGTCGAAAATAGTAAATGCGAATGATAAATAGTCGGAATTGTCCAGAATGATTACAGTTGAGTTTTTTTGGCATAAGTTAAGACTTTTACCATTCTTTCACAATGATGTTCTCATTCTTGGATAAGATTAATCGATATTATAAAGCTGCAGTTGCACATTCAATTATTTATATTTTTATCGGTTATATTTTTTTGTGAAGGGATATTTTGTTGATATACCCGCTCAATATGATATCACAAAAGATCCTACAAAATCTCGACCAAAACAGACACAAAACCACACGTTCAGGCAAGCTTGCCTGAGCTGCTCGCGCAAGCTAGTCTGTCTTAGCTCTTGAGTCTTGATGCTAGCTTGGCCGAGCTCCCGCTCCTTTGTCGACTACGTCACTTTTCACCTACGATCTTATATCCTCATCCATAGCTCTTACCGGAGCCCATCACATGTCTCGAGCGTGTTGGACTTTTGGGCTTGTCAAAACTCAAAACCCTTGTATACTAAAAACCTACTCCATCTATCTTATAATCTTTACACCACATACATGCTAATTACTAAGGATAGTGAAAAGTAAATACTGGGCCTGTTTGACAAAACTAGCGGTTCTAGTAATTATATGGATGTGGGGGTAGGCTAAGAATTTACACTATTTAGTAGTTGTAGTTGTTGGGGGTAGCTGCTAGGTGTCTACTAGTAAGCTGTTAGCGATTAATGCCTAAAGTAGTTGTTTAATTACAAGTGTTTGACAAAAGTAGCGGTTGAAACTGTAAACGGACAATAAATGACATTTATTCAAATATAAAATGAACTACAACAATTTCATTAGTTAGTTCGATAGTTAAATTCAATATTTATTATTCAAAGAATTTACCTAGAAAAGGAGTATACGACTTTTTAATTACTCAAAAAAATATATAAATTTAATATAATATTCAACCTTCAAAAAATTTATATTACCTATTTTAACAAAAATGCTTGTGGAATTTAGAGTATAATATATTGTGAGATAGTAGTTATATATATCTTCTCTTTAAAATAAATATTTAAATCATATACCCTGCTATTGTACGTAAAGGAAAATCAATGAATTGCCATAAAGCAAAGCAATTAATAAACAAAAAAAAAAAAAAAAAATTAAAAACATTGGTTACAATTCTACTTTATGCTATTATATAGTGTATTATTCGGATCGTTACCTATAAATCTCAAACGTTACTTGTAGTAACGTTCTACAACCGCTACCCATAATCTACTCCAACCGTTACCCGCTACACAACTATTATCTTACCAAACCCTTATAATCATCCGACATAGCGTTTTTACCTTATTCAACCGCTACCCACCACCTAAAATACTAGTGCCAAACAGGGCCTTCATTCGCTCCAAAATTAATCAACACTTGCTATTGACACAAAGATTATTTAATTAGGAGGGAGTTGGATGTGAGATAATGTGTGAATAATTATGTTAAGAGAGAAAAGTTATTTGGTGTAAAACGGTCCCAAATTCGGTTTTCCATATACAAAAGTGTTGCATTATTTAAAAAACTACTAAAAAACGATAGTAAGTACTAGTTTTTGAGTGAGTCCAATAAAAACAAGTTGGTTGAGTTAGAGCTAATTTTCTTTTGAAATTTATCAATTTTGGGGGTTTTAATTTTGGATATTTCGATTATAATAAAAAGATGGCCATAAAAATCTAATAGATGAGAATGATTTTATGCTAACTGGCATTTGGACAGCTACATAGCCTATATTTCGGTCTATTCCAGATCCCTTTTATTTATAATATTCCTACCTCGTGGAGTACATTAATACTGTTAAGTTAGACTTTTTGATTTAGATTACGAAAGATTTCTTGCCTAAGGACAGGTGGCATAGGTATTAAAGAAAAATCGGGATAAAATTATGTAAACTCAACTAATATGTTGAGTTGTAAAAAAAAAAGAAACTAATATGTTGACTTCATACAGCAAACCCAATACCTGGCTGTAATCTTATCTTATATAAAAAGGGAATTGGGGTTTAGGTGCACAAGGGTATGTGCACCGACCCATCTTTCCACAAAATTTCAACTTATGCCCCTGTGTCCCACTCTGTCAGGTACCTGTTTTTTTTCCCTTCAAATGCGTACTTTCTCTTTCTCTCTCTCCTCCAACTCAATTTCGTACTTTCTCTCTCTTCATCATCACCACCATCATCGCCATTATCATCATCACCTACGACATCTTTCTCTCTCTTCATCATCGTCATCATCGCCGGAGCTTTGTCTCACTCCCCTGTTCGCCCCTGCTCGCCGCTGCTCTTGCGTCGGCAGCCTGCTGGCGCCACCTTGTCACACTCCCTACCAAACTCAGGAAGTTTCTTCACAAATGGCATACCAAAGTTTTTTTTTAAAAAAATTATTCAAAGGTACCCAACAAATCAATAAGAGTAAAATCAACCAGAATATCAGAAAAGCGATTCAATAAAATACAATAGTCAAAATATGTTCTTGCAAGAATTTCTAAACCAAACAATCTTTCAGAAATGGAACAAAATCAAAATTGGCAACTATAGAAATTTGAGAAAGAAAGAGAAATACAACACTTACTGTTGTTGGTGGTGGTATAACAGTGCGGCAAAAGAGTGGAAGTTCATACCTTTGTTTTCTTTATTTTCTGATTTTTTTATTTAAAAGTTTAACACTAGAAGCTCAATTACTACCCATTTTTAGTTAACTTTAGTTTGGGTCCCAAACTGATTTAATTCCCCAACCAAGCCCTCTTAGTTAAGTTAAATAATCATAATGCTTGGGCCTATAAACTGATTTGTTTGGTTAAACCATGTTAACTTAATTAGTTGTTAATTAATCATACTTCTGGGCCGAATCAGATTACTTAGTTAATTTGTTTAATTGATTAGTTGGGCTAAGTTTATATAAAACTAAAATAGATTTGGTTTCCTATTAAGCCTTCTTCGTTTAGATTATCACTTCTTGTTGTTGGGTCCAAATTTGATTTGGTTAATAAGGCTCCTTAAGTTTGGAATCTCATTTGATTGATGGCTTGTGACTTGTGGTTTCATAAACTCCTTTTTATGGGTTTTCGCTTTTCTTTACACATTTAATTCTATGTAATTTGGTTTTAATGGATATTGTTTGTGGGTTTTAGGCAAGATTGTATCCATCCGTATCCTTATAATATGAGAGTCAGGATCCTCTAGAGTTTTAATAAAACTACTAGGTAGAAGTTGTATATCCGAACCATACATTTTAATATCAAGGGTTCATATTGGTGGAAGGAGAATATTAGGGGGTGGATTTTGATGAGAAAAAATAGGGGGGATTGTGGAAAGATAATATACGAGTCATTGATTTTTTATTCAATGGTTGATATTACTCAAACTCTACCTTGTAGACTTATTTTAGAACTCTAGAGGATCCAAACACTAATATAGTATAACTTCTTTTCCAGCTTCTCTCATTCATTTGAATCAGTTTATATTTTCCTTTTTTTTCCCTTCTTTCGTTCCTTCTTCTCACTTATCCCCCTTGGGTCCTCTTTCTCATTTTTGGCTTAGAGGAAACAAATAGTATTACGTGCACTAGGTGCACAATTAATTCATTGTGATGTCACTTTACATTTTAGCTAAAATATTCACCTTTTAAGTTAAAAAGGATAACATTTAGATAAAGAATAAATTTTCCAGTTAATTGGGTCACTTATATATACGTGAAAATATCCCTTCTAAAGTATAAAATTACCCTTGTCTCACAATAATTTATTATACACCTATCTTATTAAAGAATTTGTGTAGAGGAAAAGGGTATTTTAATTTAAACAAAGTGTAATTGATTGCCTTTTATACTCTTTAATTGAGGTATATTCCTACTTCTCTTTGTTCCAAGTCTTCCAACTCGGTAGGGCACTTTATTTTATCTATCTAAGAAATCGTTCGAGAGTTTACATATGGTACCTATGTACAATTGACTATTTTGCAGTGATAACATCCGAAGTTTTTTATTTCACGTGGTACACCTCACTTATTGACGTTTCTATGATGGTACCATATAGAAAAACCAATAGTACTACAAGGACACTATATATAATTCCATCATGTATTATATTATTTTTCTTTTTGGTTTTCTTAGTTTGGTTTACTTTTCATGCATACACTTTTATTACTCTTTAAAGTGCCAAGAGCTAAGATTGACACCATTTATCAAAAAATTCAAATATATGGATAATTTGATTTAGTTCTAATCCGATTATTTGGATATTCAATCCGAAGAAATTATCCAACCACAAATTTTGGATATTGCATTGGATAACGTTTCACATCTTGATTTTTCAAATCATCGAATATTCTATATTTGAAGATATTATCATATAATATTATTCAAATTTCGGATATCCAATTCGGTGTTAGAAATAATGATTATATTTGCTTCAAGTATATTACCTTTTATGAAAAATTAAGACAAATATGACAAATGTTTTGGATATCATATATCCTCTATATTTGGTACCAAAATATTTTTATATATCCAAATTTTGAAATTTTGAGGTCGGATATGGATGACATGGATATCAAATATTGGCAATTTCGAACATCCTATTTCTTCTTCCGCCACATTTTTATTGCTTCTATAATTTGTAATATTCATACAAAAAATTGAATTTTGTATGTTAGAATTTATGGATTATTTTTTTAGATGATAACATATTATGGTAATATTTTTAAGTTATATGTAATTTTGCAAGGAAACTTTTGTACTCATGTTCATGAAAATGCTTTTTCACTTCCAAATATACTTCTTATTCATAAACTTTCATTATTGTACGTTACCATTCCACTACAAATAATAATATGGTAATGAGTAATAATAGAATGTCATATGAAAAGAACACATGTTTCGGATGAAGATTCATTATTATGGACAAGAGTTTGAGACTTTCTCTTAAAATGCAAATTCTTTACCGCACCTCCAATGGTTACCACAAATCGAAAAGCTGTGAATAGACAAACTCACAAAAGGAAAAAAGACATAGGAGTGAAAAATATTCGTCTACACCCAAACTCGGCGGAGAGCCATAATTTTTTTTTTTTATGAGATGAGTTCAAACTTAATATAGATGATTGATTCTCCCATAACTTTAAATATGTAATCTCTTTGTTCTTCAATAGTGACTTTCATGATCTTAATGGACATATTTTTCCATTATTATCTTCGACTATGTACTTATTAGTTAAAATATGAAAAAAATTTCTAGAAGTTGACAAATTTTTATATTTATATCCCAACTTTAATAAATGCATCTAAATAAGACCCATCACCAAGACAAGTGTGGTGATGAGTCTTATTTAGGTGTTGTTATTAGAGAAATTATGTCATTAAGTAGGGAGTTTGTGTCTATTTCTTTTTCTCATGTTTTTAGGGAAGCTAATGTAGCTGCTCATGGTATGGCTCACCTTACACCTATGGATTACTCTACGAGAATCTGGGTGGGGGAATGTCCGAGTATTATAGTTGATGTAATTGCGGCTAACGTTGTTCTAGCTTCTTAACAAAAGTTCTGTGGCTTCGGCCTTTCCCCTCAAAAAAAAAAATTTAAAAAATGCATATATGTAGTTAATGGTTGCGTCAAAGTTGACAAACTATAAGATTCTAAATTTTAGATACTATTATGATGTTTTTCTTAAAATCATATTGTAGAAATTTATAAATAAAGACATTGTAGTGGAATAATTTAGTAGATTTACTAATGTAATCTAATAAGCTGGAAAAGCAAAGTCCATTATCCCCTTAGAGAAAAAATAGTGACTTAATCTTAATAAATCGACAATATACTCCCTTCCTTTCTTTTTAATTTGGACTTTACTTTTGCACATGGAGTAAAGAAAAACTGCAAAATATAGAGGGAAGTAAAATAAAAGTTATGAAAGGTGAAAAAAATAAAGAAAAGGAGAGTAAAAGTAAAAGAGAAATGGTGGGCCAACCTACAATACATTGAAAGGGTCAAATGTCCCAAATGAAAAAAACACCCGGAATGACAAGTTCGTTAATTAGAAATAAACGAATGTAGTCTTTGCATATATAATTACAAAACAATTTTTTGTAATGGTGGCTAAAAGAGAAGAAATTATCATTTTGGTGTTAAGTTAAAAAAAAATTATACATTCTGGTGTTCGTGTAAGTTTGGATGTTGGTTCGTATTAATGATTTACGGAAATATTATCTAAGAAAATTATCGCAATGATGCTAAGAAATAATATTACTTAAAAAATAATTTCATTTATTAAAATGATGATTATAGTAGCTATTATGGTATTTATTCAATTCTTAATCATATTGAGCCTATTTCTTACCTAAATCATTCTATGAATTTTTTTTTCTTCCTAAAATTGTTATAGTATGCTATAAAGTAGAAAATGCAAAATGAAGTTTTAAATTTCTTCTCGTTAGGCATTTCCTCCCTTATACTTATTTTTCGGATTTCCATATTGAAAGATAAATTTCGATTTTGTGTTGGTATTTGATGATTTTTTTCCATTTTCGTCAACTTATTTGTTTTGTTCCCCTTTTTTTGTCCCTTATGCAGAAAGTAGATGATTTACAAGTAAATCGATTGATACTTGCATAATACTAATGGATGATATGGCAAAAAGTAATTTTGGATGGAAACATATTTAATATCAAATATAATTTAAATGACTAAAAAAAGTGATGTACTATCTTCCTGGTTTATAAAAGAGTATTTACATTCTGATTAGCAATATTTTTGTAGGAAAATGCTTCTAAATCTAAATGTAACAAACGAAGTTGATTCAATAAATCAGAAAAAAATTCTTCATGCCAATATATGATTTTTTTCCAAATAATAATATTGTGTCAATATTTTAATTTAATTATAAAGAAAAGATTGTAATATGATTTATATAATGGTGCCCATATTTATTAACTACTACATCCAAGATTAAAGAACTTCACTGTGTTATTTCTTTGAAAAATATATGTTGACATGCAAATCGATATATATTATAACATATTAGCTTATCTTTTTTTTTTTACTTATATCTTAGTTATTACATAATTGTATTGAAAGTTTATATATATTGCATACACAAAATATTAAAAACCATTAATAGAAATTCATGATGGCTAACGCGTGCATAGCAATTGGGGATTTCACTTTGCAAGGTGCAATAATCAAACCCTTGTCACAAGAGTGGAATGAGGGCCTCCAACCAATTAGGTCAACCTTGATTCTTATTTTCATCCCAAATATGTGTTTTCCACTAAGATAAGATATTATAACTGAATACCACATTTATTACAGTGGTGTGTGACGTATGATAATGGAATTTTTGAATAGAAAGAGTATTTGGGAGTAGAAAAGCATTGTCGTAAACATTGGTACATCACCTTTTCTCAAGACATTACATATAAGTTCAAACTACTATCATATATATGATTTGTAAATTCTAAAATGTTGAAATTAATAATTCGATATCTCAAATTTTTTAAGCAATACAAACGCAATGGAAGAAGAAAAATGTAGAAATTCAATATTATTGCATACAAGTTTGGAAACCATAATTAGTAATTCATGTTGGCTACCGCGTGCTACGCACGCGGTGGTCCAACTAGTTGTTAATTAAAGTGAGGACATCAATGAGTTGTCCCCGAAGAAAGTCCACATTATGTGCCTTTAAATTTTTTTTGTGCATATACACTTACGTAGTTTTTAAGATTGAGGTGGTGGAGTAGTGATATCACGTACTTCCCAAGTTTCCAAACAATCTCGTATTTCTAAGATTTAGGGATGAAAATCTCATGGGATTCCCCTTATCCCCTTAAGGGGTGTTTGGTTCACAAAATATAGGTATGAGGTATGGGTTTAGAATGGGTTAAACCCATACCTAGTGTTTGGTTAGTAAAATTTTAATTTTAAAACCAATACCTTAAACCCATGAGGTATGGGGTTTAGAAACCCTTGGGGGGAGGTGGGTTTGGCTTATACCAACCCTAGGTATCATCAATTATTTTTGATAAAACATCTTGCCACACAAAAATAAAAATAAACGTTGGTTCGTCTTCTTCCATGTATACAACCGAGAGTGGCCTAAACTCCGGTAATCCATTATTCTCTCTTCTACTGCAAATTTTTTTTCTATTGTAATTTTCTCTTTTCTACTACAATTTTTTTCTACATAAATATATAATTGTTAATAACAAAGAAAACGAGATAAACTTATGTGGTGTTTTAGCAAATTTTTCCTTGATCCAAAAGATATTTCGGTAGAAAAAAACAACTGTAAGTATTGGTTAATTTGTTATAGTAATTGTGATTGTAAATTTGTAATTTGTATACTAAAATATGCAAGTATTATAAAAGTGACAATCGTAACTGTATTCTATACTTTTTACCATTCCACTATTTGCAGCGAGTAATAAAGTCAATGTATAAGAAAGAAGGGGAGGAGAAGAGGGCTGTTGATAAGAAATGGTATTAATTGGTACTAATTACTTTATACTATCACATTTGATTTATTCAAAACAAGACATAAGACAAAATAAAATAATCTTAATTTCATTCTTGATTCCAGAGACATTTTAAACCAAACACTAAGTATAGGGATCATTTTGATTCTAAAACTGAACCAAACACATGGTATTAGGAATCAAGTTCCAACCCCATACCATCCTTATTTGATTCATGATTCCAAACCCATACCAACCTACGAACCAAACGCCCCCTAAGTAAGCCCCTCCTTTAATTATTGAAGCATGAACAACACATAGAGATTTGAGGAGAATACTTATGGCCATTCGTTCCGTGTTCGGAATTTTAAATGTGTATTTGTAGCAGATCATTTACCCATTACCTAAACAATATAATTATTGAAGTTGTTTGTATTTGTTGCAATAATGATGGAATGAACATTATAAAAGCCGACGACAATTGGAAAAAAGTTGCACAAAGACCAAACCTTAAAAAGTTTTCTCTCGTTGCCTAAAGAAAAGAAAGCTCTTCTCTAATCATGACATCTCTAGAGGAAGAAAACGAAGATCTAAGAATAGCAGCATGCCGCGGAGATGTGAAATTCTTGAGAGATTGTGTTGCCTCTAAAAAACCTCACAGTTTTTACTTAACAGTGTTCCAAACTACTCAACATCAGTACATTCCTACAGGCAATATCTTCCATATAGGAGCCTTGGCAAACCAAGAAGAGTTCATTAGAGAAGCAATAGAATTATTGCCTCCTGAAATCTTACAAGAACTCATCCAAACAGTGAATCGAGATACGGATAATCCTCTTCATTCGGCCGCCATCATAGGCAATCTAGAGGTTATAAAGATGTTCCTAGAGATCTTCCCTTCGCAATCTCTTGTAAAACCTTGGTTACAGAAGAATGGCGTAGGATTAACCCCTTGCCACAAAGCTTTAACTTATGGGCACGAGGAGTTCGCGTTGGAATTTTTAAAGAAGGATAAGGAGCTCATGAACATTGTTAGCAATGTTGGTAGCAGCCTACTCTTCAGCGCTGCTTTGGAAAGGAATAACAAAGTTGTTTTGGAGATATTGAAGTCCGACCATCCGTTTAGCACAGACGGTCACAGCGGCCAAAATGCCATGCAATACTTGCCAAGATGCTCAGGTAGGTATCCAAATTTATTTTGAGAGTTATTGGAGCTTTTTATATTGGAAAATTTGTCAGAAACAACCTTTTCAATACAAGTTTTTGCAAGAAACAACATTTTAAAAAAATCTGGCAAAATAAGACCTTAAGAAGAAAATATTTTGCAAGAAATAACCTCGACCTATTTTCTTGCATTGACCAAGCATTTTTCAATGTTGACTCGTTAAAACCAAACATGTGGAGGGCACGCCGATTTACCGCCTTTTTGTTTTTGCTTCATTCAGTGGTTAAACATTAGAGTTTAGAGGGAAAGGTAGACAGTAGACTTCATTCCAGTTTGTTTTTGCAATGGCCAAATCGACCCGAACTAACCCGACCCGATTAAACCCGACACGATGTAACCCGAATTTTCATGGACCCGGCCCGGCCCGACCCGAACCCGCAGACAAAGTTAACCCGATTATGACCCGACCCGTAATGACCCGACCCGTATGACCCGTTTGCCACCTCTAGGCACGTAAACTATATCTCTTGTGTTTCAACTATTTTTTCTCCATTTTTCGACATTGACCAAATATTTTCCGACATTGAATTCATCAGTATATGAAGGGAAATGGGATTGAAACATGATAAATGTGGATTACGTGCCTTGCCATGTTTGGTTTTAGTGATTCGAAGCCGCAAAATACTTCGTCAATGCCCAAAAAATGGGTCAAGGTTGTTTCTCGCAAAAAAATTATTTTTAAGGTTTTATTTTACCAGATTTTTTCAAAAGGTTGTTTCTCGCAAAAACTTGTATTTAAAAGATTGTTTCTGACAAATTTTCCTTTTATATTTCATTCTTCTTTTTTCTAATTAAACGAATAATAACAACAACAACAATATCTCATTATGGAGGTATTTGTGTAGAGAAATGGGAATCAAAGGGATTAGATAATGGGTTATGGGATGAGATAGGAATTAGTTATTGGATATTTTTTATTAATAATTTTCGTCATCTCTTATTTGGTATGTCATGGCAATAAGGACTTTTTCTATTAAAATGAGTAATCCCACTGGTAGAGTCTAGGGGTTAAAGTTCTTTGGATGATTTGGACTTAGACTTAATCCAAACCAAAACGAACTAAATTTGAATTTGAATTTTTCCAGTCCAGATTCAAACCAAGTAGGAATTGAGTCCAATCTAACCAATCCAAATTTCCATAATTGAATCAAATTCGAAATATCCGAATTTTCTAAACTTTCTTCTTTCAAGTGATTCGTTAATAAGAGTATTAATAAGAGTAATTTATACAATCCCACACAAAGTGATTTGTTAATAAGAGTAATTTATACAATCCCACACAAATTCTAGAATAATTATTTATAATTCTTATAATACCATAACTTTTAGCCATAAAATATATCGAATGCTTCATTTCGGCTATTTTTTTAAACATTTGGGCCTTTATAGATAACTAGATAAGTCAGCACCACACTAATACATCTTGTGTAGGAATTTCAATTAATTTGAATTTTTGAATTCAATCACCCTTAGTCCAAATCAATCCAAAAACGAAAATTTCAGAAAAACTCAATCCGATTCCAATTCGATTCGAACATAGTTCGAGTCCAATGCAAATTTCTATTTTGATCTGGATAAGATTGGATTTTCAATTTTATCCGAATAACTTTCACCCCCACCTGCTGGTAATATCTGCTCTCCTCCAAGTATTGTTTTGGTGGGATTAATGGGCTTTTACAGCTTATCTCATTCCCTCATAAACAATCTCATGTCATTAAGGGGGTAAATTGGATGGACTTGATTGGATCTTGCCAAATCCAAATCCAGTCCATAATAAATTAGACTTGAATTTTTGAGTCCGAGTTCCAATCTGATCCGTTTCAATCATATTGTCATATGCCCAAATCCAATCCACTCCAATTCAAAAATGTGAACGTGCGACATACTATTTTCTACCTTTTAGGTCAAACAAACCTTATCTTTATCTATGAAAAACAAAAATAAACCCATGTAATTCAATAAAAGACCATGACGTGAAAAAGCAAATCACACTTTCTATGTCTTACGCATCAAAATATTGAAGTAAAATAAACATATTACAATTGTTAAAAGACACAAATTCATTATGATACGGTCATTAACAAAATGTTATGCTCCTTTTAATACCGAATCGCTATTTACCGTCCGTATTTACTTGAAATCATCCGTATTTTTTTCATTATATACCCCCCATGCCCCTCCCCCTTTCACCTCACTTTACCCTCTCCACTCTCACCAAACGTAAGCTCTCTCTCTCTCTACCATCAAGCACTAACACCACCACCACCTTCCGAACACCACCGCCGGCCGACCACCACCCACCACCGGAGCACCACCACCGGAGCACCACCGACGCAAAATGTCCGATGAAGGACCGTCAACGCCGCCGGAACGAAATGTGGTAAGTTGGATTTTTTTTTTTAAGTTGCCGGAAAATTTTTTTTGGCCACCGGAGCGTGGGTAACGGATCGAAAATCCGTTACCCTAGGAAGAAACGGATGTAAAACCCGTTGCTTCCACGAAACCAACGGACCAAAAATCCGTTGCCTCTGTGGAAGCAACGGAAAAGTGATCCGTTACCATGGTAACGGATCACTTTTCCGATACCACCACAGAGGTAACGTAGATCCGATCCGTTACCTCTGTGGTGGTAACGGAAAAGTGATCCGTTATTGGAGAGCGGTGGTAACGGATTTCCTATCCGTTGCCCCGCATTTTCGAAAAAAAAATATCTTTTTTAGCCTCGTGTTTTCCGGCGAGGGGTTGGGGGGGAGGGAGTTTGGGTTTTTTTTTTATTTTTTCTTTTTTTAAAATTTATGTTTTGTTTATGTTTGTAGTAATTTATGTTTTTTAATAATTATATATTTATGTTTATTTAAAATATTTTATATTTGTTCCTAATTTATTTATTTATTTATTAATAATTTCTGTTTGAATTAAAAATAATAATTTGTGTTTATTTGGGTTTTTATAATTTATGTGAATAGTTAATTTGAATATATTAATTAAATGTTAATAGTTAATATGTTCCATTTAGTTAATATTTGATTTTCCGTCATAATTAGTATTGATTTTGTAATTAGCGAATAATAGTACATCCGTTTATGTTAATTTTGTTAATGAATATTTAGTTAATATTTTTTGATATTGTTTTCAAATATGTGAATAATATTATTGATTATATGTTGTCTAATTGAAAAAATGCTAAAAATTATAGGCTTATTTGCCGGACTTTGGGGGTGATTATATAGATTATAATCACATATTTTATAATGAAACACTATGGGCTGAGAAAAAGGAACTACAAGATTGGGTTAAGAAAAGGGCAAATGAAATCGGGTTTGTGATGATTATTATGTCAAATCATAAACACGATCCTAGTGGACGAGAATATGTATATATGAAATGTAACCGGGGCGCACCATATAGGGGTGAAGGTAGAGATCTTAGTGTAGCGAGCCCAGGGTAGCTACAAAGACAAAAGCCTGTGGGCGTAGAGCGGGAGTTAAGGTTGAGTATTTGGAGTACCCGGATCGAACCGGATGGGTGATCAAAGCGAACGGGGATTAGGGGCATGCACAATCATGAGTTCATTCATTACCCCGAGGGCCATCGACCCATCGGCGGCCTTAGTCCGGCGGCAAAGGTATTCGCTCGCGATATGATAAAGTCGCACGTTAAGCCTCGCTAGTATAATGAAAGTCGTGAATGAAAAATTTCCCGATGATCATCCAAATATGAGACACTTGTACAACCTCGAAGGAAAAGGATAGAAGGGAAGCAATGGATGGTAGAGACGTGATGCAACACTTCCTTCACCTTGCTCGAGAGAAGCGACTACCTTCACCGGATTAGGCAAGACGAGGAGACAAATGCAATGACTGCAAAGCATTCATGGTGCACCCTCGTTCGGCAAATATCCTCCGAACTTATCCACTTGTTGTTGGTATGGATGCAACATATAAAACCAACAAATATAACATGCCTTTTCTAGAGCTCATTGGGATGACGCCGTGCAACAAGAATTTTATGGTTGGGTATGCTCTGATGGCCAACGAAACAGCTGATAGTAAAAATTGGGTGTTGGACAAGTTTAGGTTGCTTATTGGAGTGAATGTTGTCCCTGTTACACTCATTACTGACCGTGATTTGGGCCTTATGAAAGCGATCCAGGGAAGTGTTTCCTAACTCGCACATTTGCTATGTAGATGGCGGATCAACAAAGACGTGCAGGCTAGAGTGAGTAACATCATGGGCAACACCGATGCGGGTCCGAGATTCGTAAGCCGAACTTGGTATCGGATAGTCAACGCGACCGACGAGAGGAGTTATGAGGCCGAGGTTGCTGTGGATTTCGAACTGTTGCAGATTGTTTTTTAGGGAGTGAAGACCATTGGGGTTTTATCCGCCAAAATATGGCAAATGAGATTGCTGCTCATCGGGATGTTTACACACGTATTTATTATGATGGGATAGACGCAGCAATAAGGCGCATTATTTGGAATGGGGGGGCAGCATCTGAGGCTCATTGGATGGTTACTTCGCAAGACTTGTTTCCTATTGCGCAGATGTTCAATGCCGCAGTCATTTTAGTAGGACTTGGCCCAGATGGACAACTATATCCGTGTATCACTGTCCTTCCTTGGCGTGCTTCGAATACACGGTGGGTCCAACTAACGAACTCGTAATTGCACATCTTGGTACCTTTCAAAGATTATATTAGGCTGGAGTTACTTCCCGGATCACCGGTACCACCTATTCATAACTTGTGGCATAACATGCATGAAGATAGTGTTGATGGTTGGGATCTGTTGTATGGTGTGCGACGCGCTTTATGGGATGAGTTACTCTCTTCTTAGTATATAGTACATAGTGTGATCTATTCATTGTAATATTTTATGTAATGTATTTGATAAATGCATTTGTAATTATTAATACTATTTGATAATTGAATTTGAGCCGAATAAGTAGTATTTGATATGATATTAATTTATAATGTTGGATCATTTTAATTTATAATGTTGGATCATAATAAGTTGCAATGATTCAAATTGAAATAATATGTTGCAATGATTCAAATTGAAACAATAGGTTGCAATGATTCAAATTGAAATAATAAATATCATCATAAAACCAAAGTCATATATACCTAACAAAGTAATATCATCAAAAAATGTAACTACATAATACACCCATGCATAACTAATGGAATGAGAACACCGAAAATGCAATGACTACATGTCATGATGATGCTCGTCCTCGGCAGTCGCCCCGTGCCCGATCTAGACGCAATGCAAGCATCCCAATCCCGAGCGAGGTCGGCCAACATCTCATATGCCAAAGAAGTGTTGGGTCGCCGGGTCATTGTGCCGATCCTCCGTCAACGCTCTCGTGGCGTCAAAATGTCGGGCCATCCACCGCAAAAAGTCGGTTAGTTATGTTATGTTATGTATCAATAATATAATATATAAAATAGTAAACAAATAAATGATTATATTGCGTACATAGTGGGTGTTTGAAGTGTTGGCCCGGGGCGGAATATGCGTCCTATTCGCAAAGAATGAGGGTAGGATGGGAATATGTACAAAACCAATCCATGTACTCCCTCGAACACTCTCCGCGACGAGTAACCCATCTCAACTGTGATACGTTGAGACCCCCAGCATATGGCGTGAACCGCTGCCATGCAGACTCAGCTACTGAGACCGAGAACTGAACCTCATACCTCTTCGGGTTGCACGGTCTGTATGCGAAATCAGGCTGAATAGGAGGGGTAGGAATGACCTGAACAAAACCCAACTGTCGCAAAGACACGATCCGGGTTGTACGGCTCAATGATACCTCGATAACGTATGAAACCGACATACAACGCCCTCGGAATCATGGCGGCACTGTCATCCCCATATGGCGTCCAATCGACACGAAAATGGATAAATGTAATAATTTCATGTTACTAACGTAGTAGTAATATATGAGAACATAATAATATATATTCTACTAATGCATTAAATATTCGTACCTCTGAAACCTGAAGGTTGTCCAAGCGTCTACGAATGGACTCCAGTCGGACGAAATCCTTGCCGACGATGTGATAATCCCACTTCCGTGCCCGGGGATCATGATCACTGAAGGCCAGCCCCTCTCGCTGTGGTCGGAAACACGGGAAGTACTCGTATATCCAGCACTGGAGGAGCGTAAGACACCCGGCAACCTGTTTGCTATCCGCTCTAGACGCAACCCCTAGCTAACGGTATAGGTACGCCAAAGCAGCTGAGCCCCACGAGTAAGTATGAACCGAATCAAGGTCATCCAACCTCGGTTATGTTCGGGGCATGAGGCGGGAACCACTCTTATCGGTGAAGAGGGTACACCCAAGTGTCGGGGAGGAACCATGCGCGAACTCGCACGTCGCCCGACGGCCCCGATCCATGCAAAGGATCGAAAATCTTCGAACGGTAACGCCACCGTTCCTCCGGACCCGTGATCGCTCACATAATAACTCCTCACGAGTCAAGCCGAGGAGCTCCTCAAACCGTACATACAACTCGGGAAGTCGGCAAAACAAAGACTAACAAGTCCAGACCCTCAATAGGAACACGTAGGATCCGCCAAACGTCATGTAACATGATCGTCATCTCTCCAAAAGGCATGTGAAACGTGTTCGTGTCGGGGCCGCTAACGCTCTACAAACGCCGTAAGCAATGGAAAGTCAAGGTGCCCAAACATAATCCCCGGTAGCCGGGCAATACAAGATCAATCCAAGCGCCGCAACGACTCGCTGCGGGAAACCCCAAATCGAAGAACGGATCAAATGCATTGGAGCGGTTATGGCACAAAGATAACATCCCTAGCACGAGTATCGAGGTATATACGGGAGCCGACGTGCCCCCGCCAACTAGGAATCAGGGTACCGTCAAGTGGGCCCCCAGGCATCGCCTCTGTAACTAACCACGAAGTATCCCTAGCGACCCCCAGCCCCGCTCGACGACTCCTACTAGATCCGAACTCGACCCCAGAAACAAACCTCCCTCTACTACCCTTCCTCACAGGCACATGGGAGGCGGCTTCACCCACATCAGCTCCATCGTCATCTCTCATAGCATGATCTAACTCCTGCTCGTCCCCAGTATCTCATCCAGCACTATCAGGCGCGTCCTCAGGAATAGGCATCTGGCTAGCCTGAGCATCAGTCCTCGCCCTCCTACTAGATGCATCAACACCACGAGATCTAGTGTGTCGTGGCGTCGATCCCTCAGGACCATCAAGACCCTAATAATACATTATGTTAATTATTTATTATTTATTTAATGTCTACGTTATTATATTGTAATTACTACTAATCTATAACCATTGACACTCTAATAATTACTTAACTAAAATTATAAGGAAAACTAATACTAAGATGCATTAACATTGGTGATGGTGTTAACATAATATTATTAAAATATATTAACATGCGCAAAGTAAGTAAATTAGGGCATTATTATATAACTATTCACTTTCTAATAATTAATTAACTAAAATTACAACAATAAATCATATTAACTTGCTAATATCATTAGTAAACATGCTAATAAAAACAAATACCCTACATAAATTAACATGTTAATAAAAACAAATTAACATGCTAATATCATTACAATAAATAATCGTAATATGCTACTAATATAAAATAATAACATGCTAATATCATTGAAATATTTTAATAATATAATAACATGCTCAAATCAATGTATTAACTTATTATATAATAACTATTAAAATTAAATAATACTATTATCACATGCTATTAAACAATTAAATAAATTAAATCAAATAAATTAAATAATACTACCATGTTACTAACATGCATTAACATAATAATAATAAAACCTAATTACCATATTATCACACAAATTAACATATTAACTATTCCAATTAAATTAATATATTCAAATAACTATTGACATTAATTATAAAAGCCCAAATAAACACAAATTATTATTTTTAATTCAAACAGAAATTATTAATACATAAATTACGAACAAACATAAATTATTTAAAATAAACATAAAAATATAATTATAAAAAAACAGAAATTAATAAAACATAAACATAAATTAAAAAAAAGAAAAAAAAAACCCAAAATCCCCCCCTCCCTCGCCGGAAAACACAAAGAACAAAAAATTTTTTTTTTTTTTCCGTAAATGCAGGGCAACGGACGGAAATTCCGTTACCACCACGGTGGTAACGGACATCTTTACCGTTACCACCGCAGAGGTAACGGTTTAGATCTACGTTACCTCTGCGGCGGTAACGGAAAAGTGATCCGTTACATGGTAACGGATTTCTTATCCGTTGCCCTGCATTTACGAAAAAAATTTTTTTTTTTTTTGTTCTTTGTGTTTTCCGGCGACGAGTGGGGCAATTTTCCGGCAAGCCTACGTTGGTTTTGACCACAAATAACTACAAAACTAACCTGATTTGAAGATTCCCCGATTTCCTTTCCCTTCTTCCTTGGGCCCATTCTTTTTCCGGCGTGTTGTGGTGGTGGTCGGCGTCGGTGTCTTCTTCGTCCTCGCTCCGGTGGTCGCCGGTGCGGCCTTCCTCGCCCGGGTGGTGGTGGTTGCCGTGTGGTGGTGGTGGCGTGGGTGGTGGTGGTGGCTTTGGGGCTGGTGGTGGCTATGGTGGGAGTGAGGAGTGAGAGTGAGAGAGTGAGAGAGTGAGAGAGTGTTAGAGTGAGAGAGTGAGAGAGTGTGGGGGTATGGAGTAGTATTTGTAGGGGGTAGTTTAGGAGTATTTTAAAAAAAATACGGGCGATTTCAAGTAAATACGGGCGATTTCAAAATATTTAAGTAAAATAAACATATTACAATTGTTAAAAGACACAAATTCATTATGATACGGTCATTAACAAAATGTTATGCTCCTTTTAATTTTAAAACAAAAACATATATTTCCTAACTTTTACTTGCAACGTTTCTCACTTTTGGCAATTCTCTATTACTTGCACCGTTTCTATCTTTAGTAATATGTTTTTTTTCTTCTCTCTCCTCTCCTTGGTCCTTGTGCAAACCCATGCTACTAATTTCTACTTTTTGGCTATGATAATTATATGTATGTAACTCGTATCTCGGAACAAAAATAACTTATAACACCCTTTAAATTAAAAAAACTTTGTATTAGTAAAAAGGGTTTAAATAATATAATCATTCACTTTTATGACCCTATCGAAGGCAAAGATGATTAACAAAATTAATGGCAGCACTTCATCTTCAAACATATCAACCGAATACAATTGGCTTAATAATCAAATTGAACTCACTTATGTGTTTGGTGGCCGAACTTCCATCAACCATCTCAAGATTAAATAACAACTGACGCATCAAATACATCTTGTTAATTGTCGAGGGCTTCTAATACATATTTGATAGAATTTGCATCAATGCCGCTGTTGTTTGCTTTTCCTTGTATTGAAAGCACAGTCTGGGCCAATGTCAACCTCATCACTCCAAGAGCTTAACGAACAAACACTCTCCATTCTTCCTCAAGCGTGCCACTTGGTCTTTTCCCCTAAAGAGGCAAGTAAAGATTCTTTTGATACGAATAGTCCTCCATTTGTATTTTCCAAAAGTCAAAATCTTTACCATCAAACTTTTCAAGTCTAACCTTCCTATCCTCCATTATTGAACATCAACCAAAATTTATTACCACAAAGCAAAAAAAAATTGAATTCCAACAACAAATAACTAGTTTGCACAACAAATCTAACTTAACCACATCAAAATCAGACCATGACTCTAAAACCAATTGTTGGGAATAAGACTAAGAAAATAGTAATTACTTGTAATTAAGACTAATCAAAAATTAATAAGAAAACTTAAAGGAAGCTAAATAACATAGAAAGCACAAAGAAGAACACATCAAGTAACATGTAAAAACCCAGGCACCAAGAGAAAAAACCCCCACCAAGTTCACTTCTTTGATTAATAGAATCGATGGATGATGATTTACAAGCAGTAATGATGAGTTAATGTTATTTTCTCTTTCCCTGTCTCACTAAACTCCAGGAAGATCACATATTTGTGTGAGTAGTACCTAAAACTAGAAAAAGGGGGGCTTATATAGTCTAATCATTCTCAACTTTCACAAATCGCAATTAACATTAAGTAAATCTCTTATTACATTTCCATGCAGCAAAACTTAACTCATATCTCGATCCTAGGCCTGTGGTTCAAGGCCCACAATATAATAACCCAATATATACATACACTGAATGGATCTATACAATAATATGCCATAAGAATTTTCTGAGCTAAACTATATAATCTCCACCATTATTTATCGGAATATCATTTCACATAACGCCTATAATCTATTATCCATTATGGCGCTTTTATAATACCCGCAAAGTCACTAAAAATAAACACTGCCCCCACCAGGTTCCAAGAACAAAGTCAGCGAAACTGAGTACCCACTGCCCAACCATAAAATCTTTTTGGTGGCTTAAAGCGTATTTACAGATTTAAATTTATCTTACAAAATATTAGAAATCAAGCCATAGAGAAATCATAATGAACGAATAATATAGCAATTACTTATAGACAATTTCCAATGTTACTCGTTTTAAATAATAATAAGAGTATCTCACAAAATGAATATTATAAGCTTTCAATTAGAGAGACCTCATAAGGATTCCATAGGATCTAATACGATATCCAGAAATCAATTCTATTTGACATATACTATGACATAACAATATTTCCCACTTTAGGATTTCAAAAAGAATAACGTCTAATCCAAATATGTGCAACATAGCTAATTCCATTCATAGATTCCTAACGAGTTTCTTAGCAATTCATCCCCACACTTCGCACATGAATTCCATAAAATTGGGTGAGTAAAACATTACTTCGGAACAAGTTTAACTTTCCACAAAACCAATTACATATTGAAATACATATATATATTTTCTTTCAGAAATCATATTATACTGGGGAAGAGAACACGAATAGAGTTGCCTTCCAGGTGAATTCTCTAAACTTTTACAAAGGACGTCTCCCTCTTTCGTTATGTACTGCTTGCAAGGCTTTTCAGGACATGTCCCCAGAATACAGAATATAGAATATACAGAATATAGAATATACAGAATACAGAATACAGAATGTTGTTCATCACTGCTCCGGCGGCTTCTTCCCCTTACAAAACGAAATCAAAATACATAATTCACAATTCAATATTTTTGTGAAACTCAAATTCATAATTCTCGAGTCAGATATATCAAAATCTCGTAACATAATCGTTTTTGGATACCTCCAACACCTAGAATTGTTTGCACCGGCCGTTATATTACATGCGCTATATAGGTAGAACATTTCTCCGTATTTTTCTCACATTTCTTATTTGTACTGTTATCCCCACCCCCAGTTTATTGTACTGATGAACGTGCACATACATTTCCATGTGGATTGCAGATGACAAAGAAATTTGTCGATTGTTTCTTATAAAAAAGCCAGAGCTTATCTATACAAAGGGATTTTCAGTACTAAACAGGTGGGCTGCGGAAGGTAAAGTTTGGCCATTTGAGTATCTATTAATGTGTGATGATATCATCCCAAATATAAAGAGGGTTGTATTCAACATATTCTTGGAAAAAGACCCGGAATCAGGTGTAAGGTGTTAACCTTTTTCATATGCTTGCTCTTCATTCTAGTAAAGAAAGTATCCATATAGCAAAGCTCCTTATGGATGTGTACATGGAAGAAACATCAGCAACACATGCATTGCCGACGTTAAGCATCCCGGAAGACGAGTTATTTCCATGGTTATTGGCGGATAAAGATGGAATAACTCCTCTGTTGATGGCCATAACTCTTGGAAATGAAGATTTTGCATTGTATATCTTGTCACTAGATATAAACGCTGTAATAGAGTCGCCGTGTAATTGCCTCCACGCAATCGCCGAGGAAGTAAATCCTAAAACTACATATCTTAAGAAAAAGAAAAATTTAGAAAAAATTGCATTAGAGATTCTAGAAGTAATACATTGCAAAGGCTGGACTCACCTTATACTTGATGGTGATGAAGTGGAGATCACCATACATAATGCACCATTCTGCGGAGGTGAGTAATTAATATCTTTCTACAAACCCAATTTATGTTTCCCTAGACTAAGGTCCTGTTATATTCAATTTATTTTTGTTTATTAGAACTTATTAATCCTTATTAGGCCTCATCTGAATTTATTGGACTTTATTTTGTAAGAGTGTCAGACCTTGTTTTTGCTTATATTTACGGAACTGAACTTATCTGAGTTTGTTAGACCTTATTAATCCTTATCTAAACTTAACTGAAAATAAGGTGAACAAAACATTCCCTACTTCATTTTCTACCTTTCTCTCTTGGGTAACATGATAAAGTTCCCGTCAAAAAAAAAAAAAAAAAAACATGATAAAGTCCCGTCAAGAAAAAAATGATAATCAATTTTTTGGAAAATGCTACTCGTAATATAAACCCCAAGTATCCATGCATGTATATGTGGGGCACCCATATGCCATAAATTTTAATAATGCATTTGGATCACTAACGACAATATTAGCATAATCCTAATCACTCATTTTGGTTGTTTAGTATTGAAGAACTTTAAGCACTAATTACACCTATCTATGAATCATTTTCGCATGCATTCTAAAATCATTTGATATATGCACGCATGCTGCTTTTAGGGTTGCAAATAAGCATAAACTACGTTTCCTAAAATAGTACTATTTACGGAATTTATGATACAATCACACGTCAATCGATACAACTAATTCTTATTTATTCCTTATTAATCTTTCTATTTTTTAACTTCTTATATGCAGCCCTATTATTTTCCAATTAAAATTGCATTAGATATTGACAAATTTTATTATCCTGAAACAGATTTTTTTTTTGGAACGGTTAGTTACACTATTTCCAGAGCTATTGGAAAAAGTGAATGAAGCCACGGAAACCGTGTTACACACTTGGATAAAAGAGGTAGGTGAAGAATGGCCGTTTAAATGCATATTTGAGAGCAAAAATATCGATCGAAAGTGGAGAAGTCGTCTTGTGAAACTTATGTTTGTGTATAACAACAATCAACACAACCCTTTCCATGTTGCTGCAATTTCTACCCACAAAGAGATCACTCTCCAAATTGTCAAGTTCCTAGTAGAAGCTTACAAAAAGGAAATTCCTGATTATTATATCTATCCCTCGATTGTGCTTCCTTGGATACGAATTAATTCAAAAGGTGAAGCACCTCTTCACTTGGCCATACTACACAAACACGACGACCTTGCAAAATATATAGTGTCACAACTTGGTAGAAGTAATATGGGTGAAATGATAGATTTTTACACCCCGGAGCACGAGATACTCTTTCTTGCAGTAGACAATGATTGTTGTCAAGTGACTAAATACATAATGGAAAATTTAGATAAGGAAAGCTGGATCAAATATATCAAGAATTCGATTGACGGACGAAATATCTTGCATATTGCTTTAAGTTGCAAAGGTTAGTTTTGCTATATCCAATTCTTTTAGATTCGATACTTAAAGTCCGTTCTTTTCAACTTATTTTTACTTATCTTAATATATCTAGTAACTTAATATATGCAGCTCACGATGAGAATCCAAGTATCCCTGCCAAAGCCATGCTTTTCCAAGGATAATATATAGTAAAAAGTCCCATTATTGACCAATCAATGATATTTTAACTGTTGAGCCATTATTGCCTTCCTTGCCCTTTTTAGAATGTAGAACTTCAGTTGCCAAAAGTGTAACCAATTTTAGTTCCTATACCAGGTTGGAAGCTTTTTTGTTTACTAGAGATCATCTTAGTGAGCAAAGTCTCATTCTTTGAACCAAAATCTTCATTACACGAGTTTGACCACATACAAGGTTGGCATAGTTCCATCCTAAAACCAATTAGTAATAGGTGGAGTAATCCACCAATGTTTACGCTAATCAGTCTTTCTCTATTTCTTCACTGTGGGGACAATTACTCCCAACTCACATGTGGGTTATATTTTTAACACTTCTCCTTAAGTTATATTTTCAACACTTCTCCTCAAGTTACCAGAAGAAATCATTATTGTTTGGTTCCAGTTCTAAGGTTTTCTAGGTTCCATTAAGTAGGAAAAGTTTTCTATCTCTAAAAAAAAAAAATTGAGAATTAATATTGAAAACATTTTTATAATTAATGTAGGAAAAGTTTTTTTTGTGACAGCTGATGGAAAAGTTTTCAGACAAACGTTTTATAGTACTTGTTGTGTTTCTTTTTCAGTGCAACACTTTGACTTTTGCATTATTCACACTATTGGTGATACTCATACAACACCTCCTACATCAGCTTAATTAATTTATTTATTTCTCTTTCTGTTTCATTAGATGACAAGTTGTTGTAATAAGCTTGCATGGCAAGTTAGTTAGAGATTCAGTTAGAAGTTTGTTAGCTCTTCTTTCTTTTCTTTCTAGCTCTTGTATATAAGAAAACTCTCTCCTGTATTTTTATTTTATTCATTCAGAAATACAATTCTAAAACGTGAGATATTTTTCTCTCAAGTTTCTCTCTAGTTTTATATCTTTTGATTGAAAACTTTCATGGTATCAGAGTTTACCTCAAGCATTATGAGCTGAAATCCGCAATTTTGAGATGAAAGTCTTGCTGAATCTGAAGAATTCCTACTGAAATTCTGGAAATCAGGTTTTATTATTTCTGAAACTTCTTCTTTCTTATCTGAATGTTAATGATCTTCTTTTCTTGTCTCATAATATCTGAAATTTTCTCTGAAACTCTTTCATTTCTTGATTCACTTTGTCTGAATTCTTATCTGAAATTTTTCTGATAAATCGTATGGTTTATCACCTGATTGATTGAAATCGTGTAGTTAATCTGTGATTGAACGATTAACTTCCTTTGATTGAAAGATATTGAAATTCTGAGGTTGATTAGAAGAAGCTGTGATTACTTTGCATTCTAACTGTTTGATAAAATCTCTCAAAGAAATTCCTGATTCTTGATAAATTTTCTCAAAGAAATTCTTGATTCTTGATTCATTTCTATAATCTTTGCCTAAACTTCAGTGATTCATCATGCCTGAAACACAAAATCTCGACCCTCAAATAGTTGAGGGGCTTTCGAGAATGCTAGATGAGCACAATGAACTAGCAAAAGTCTTCAGAATGGCTAGGGAGCGCTTCTGCGGTATTGATATGCAACCTGTGCAGGTTCGCTTAATTGGGACCCGTTCTAAAGATGGTAGACAATACAACCTACCAAGTAGCAATGAGTTGGCAACGTTGATTGTGGGTAACAATGACAATGAAAGTGGCCCCGAGATGTGATAATAGAAGAGGAAAGTCGTCGTCTCCAAAGGATATCAGAAAATCACCCAAGTTTCATGGCCCTGCAATATCCACTCCTTTTTCCATACGGAGAAGATGGGTACAGAATTGACATCCCACACAATGATTCCGACACCACGACTCGGAAAAAAAAACAACTGTCACCATGAGAGAGTATTATGCTTTTCGCTTTATGGAAAGACTGAATGAGGCTTGCACACTCATTCTTTGTGGCCGTTTACGCCAACAACTGATAGTGGACGCATTCACATGCTTGCAACAAGTGAGGCTGGATTTTATACGCAACAACCAGAAGACAATCAGAAAAGATGTCCTTTGCGGGTTGACTGATTCTGTTTCCAGAGGTGATACAACACCGGCTTCAATAGGGCGAAGAGTTGTCTTACCTTCTTCATTCACTGGAGGACCTAGATACATGGTGCAAAACTACCAAGACGCAATGGCCATCTGCCGTTGGGCTGGACCGCCTGACCTCTTCATAACATTTACATATAATCCGAAATGGGAAGAGATTACAGAATTCCTAGCAAGCATACCTGGACAACGACCAGAAGATCGTCCGGATGTGGTGGCTCGGGTTTTTAAAATCAAGCTTGATGAATTAATATGTGATCTCACTGTGAGAGAACACTTTGGGAAGACACTGGTAGGTGTATATAAATAGATATTATGCTTTGGGTTTTTATAATCAAGCTTGATGAATTAACTAAGACTCCTTTTCTTAATCTTATGGCAGTCATATACACCATTGAATTCCAAAAGAGGGGATTGCCGCATGCACACATTTTACTCTTCTTAGATTCGGAAGATAAGCCCTTAACACCGAAGACATAGACGAGAATCATATCGCAGAGCTACCGGACCCGAAAAATGACCCAATGGGATATGAAATAGTGGTGCAATCGATGATGCATGGACCTTGTGGATCAATGAATGAAAAATCTCCATGTATGCAAAATGGTCAGTGTTCCAAATACTACCCAAAACCGTTTCAGGCCAAAACAACGCTTAGTGAAGAAGGTTACCTAGTTTATAGAAGGCGTGATAATGGTCAAACAAAGAACCAAAAATGGTCACACTTTGGACAACGAGTCTGTCATCCCTTACAACATCGACTTATTGGTGAAATTCCAAGCCCACATTAATGTAGAATGGTGCAACAAAGACCGATCATTTGAAATACCCGTTCAAGTATATGAACAAGGGGCCCGATATGGCCCTTGTAAGGATTGAACAAGTTACAAGTAATGATGATGGTGGCACCACGAGAATGAACAAGAGCAAGTCATAGATGAGATTAAGGATTACTTGAAGTGTAGATATGTGTCTGCCTCTGAAGCATGTTGGCGATTTTTTGCATTCCATATTCAATACAAGGATCCCCCCGTACAACGACTGACCTTGCACCTAGAAAATCATCAGGAGATCATTTTTGAGGACCATGAGCACTTAGATGACGTCCTCGAAAGAGTTGGGACAAAGAAAACAACACTTACAGAGTAAATGACAGCTAATAATGAATTTGAAGAAGCGCGCGCATTGACATATGTAGACTTCCCAACAAAGTGGGTATGGGTGAGTGAGAAGAAAAAATGGAAAAGGCGAGAAATGGGAAGAAGCATCGGAAGGATTTACTTTGCACACCCCGCCTCTGGAGAGAAGTACTACTTAAGGATGCTCCTCAATATTGTGAAAGGGGCCACATGTTTCACGGACATCAGAACTGTGGGTGGAATCATCTACCCTACATACAAGGCGGCATGCAATGCCCTCGGACTCCTTGATGGAGATAATGAATGGCATGAGGGACTCTTCCAAGCAGCCACATGGTGTACTGGCGCACGGTTACCGGATCTTTTTGTGACAATCCTACTTTTTTGTGAAGTGTCAGAACCAAAAGATCTATGGGAAAGGCACTGGAAAGACTTATCAGATGATATCCTCTTCTGGCAACGTCAAAGGCTGGGTATTCCAAACCTAAGTTTGACTGATGAGCAAATTCAAAACTACGCATTGTTTGAAATAGAACAAATCTTAAACAGGGAAAACAGAACCCTCACTGACTACCACGAATTCCATTACCAGATGCGGCCCTAATGCAAGATACTGGAAACAGATTGTTGTTGGAAGAGCTAACTTATGCCACTGAATCAATGACTCAAGATTCAGCTAATCTGGAGCAAGGCTTGAATGCTGAGCAGAAACAAGTTTATGATAACATCCTTGATGCTGTCTACCATAACAGAGGTCAATCTTTCTTTGTCTATGGTAGCGGGGGCACCGACAAGACTTATTTATGGAGAGCCTTAATGTCAAAGTTACGCTCTCAAAACAGCATAGTACTTGCAGTGGCATCATCTGGCATAGCAGCACTCCTATTAGTGGGTGGGAGAACAGCTCATTCCCGATTCAAGATACCAATTGATCTCAACAAGGACTCGTGCTGCAACATTGAGCAAGGATCTGATCTCGCAGAACTCATACGACAAACAAAACTAATAATATGGGATGAGGCCCCAATGGTACATAGGCATGCATTCGAAGCATTAGGCCGCACAATTAGAGATATAATGCAGCTATATGACCCATCAGCAAAGGATAAAATATTTGGAGGGAAAACACTCGTCTTAGGAGGGGATTTCCGGCAAACACTGCCGGTTGTCCAAAATGGAGGAAGAGAAGAAATAGTTGATGCATCGATTAGCAAATCGACAACCATATGGCCACAATGTACTGTATACACATTGAGGACTAACATGCGGCTCAGACAGGCCAACAATGACGAGGATAATAGAGAGCTCGCAGACTTCTGCAAATGGGTGCTAGATGTAGGAGATGGAAACATAAAGGCAGAATCAAAGGAAGATGAGGAGGAACCTATGTGGATAGAAATACCTGAAGATCTATTGATAAAGAGTGATGAAGATCCCATAGTTGCATTAGTGCAGGAAGTTTACCCTGGAATATTGGAAAACCACATGGATCCAAAGTACCTCCAACAAAGGGCTATACTAGCTCCTAAAAATGACACAAAGGGACAACATAAACAAGCACATTTAAGCACCGATTCCGGAGAGGAGATGGTTTACAAGAGCGCGAGATAGAGTGTGTCGAACAATGACAGGAGGAAGAAATCTCGAAGCATTGTACCCAACTGAGTTCCTTAATAGCCTTAAGTTCCCGGGGGTACCAAATCATGAGATACACATAAAGGTGGGATGCCCTATTATGTTGTTGAGAAACATCAACCAAAGAGATGGGATGTGTAATGGCACACGCCTTATTGTCACAAGATTACAACAAAGAGTCATAGAAGCACGCGTCATTACGGGTACAAAAGCGGAGAGAGCTGGTAACTATACCAAGGGTGGAAATGTCACTATCTGATCAGAATTTGCCGTTTACCCTAAAGAGGCGTCAATTTCCCATAAAAGTGTGCTTTGCAATGACAATCAACAAGAGCCAAGGCCAAACATTTGATCAAGTTGGTCTGTACTTGCCAGAACCAGTCTTCACCCATGGGCAGCTATATGTAGCCGTCTCAAGAGTAACTGCACGTAAGAATTGAAAATATGCATCCCGAGGATAGAAACCGAAGATCAGCATATTGCAATGACAAAAATTGTAGTCTACAAAGAAATATTTAGAGATGTATAAAGATGAACTTATGTCAGGAGTATCTATTATACAAAAGGCGATGCCTACACTACATTTTAATAAAATCGTTCCCAAGTTTGTTTACTATATAGTGTCACTCCCATATATACTTCTACATCTCCATATTCTTTTCTAAAGTATCCATGTTGTCCAGTTTACAATTAAACAATTGAAATTTGATAATGCTCATCCTAACCCTTTCTCATGCAGGAATCAAAACACTGATAAATGGAATCAAAAAGACAACATATTCTTGACATGAAGCCCACATTCAGAGGGGGACCATTGGTGGCACAAGTCATAAGAACATGGGATGTGGTGTACAACCAAAGCAACCCAAGTTCGTTTGACATGCTACTCTATGACGAACAGGTAAAAGAAAATTACAGAAAAATAGTACTCTTCCTTGAACATAACATGTTCGGTTGTAATGTATTGAAGTTACGACTCATGAATATGGTTCTACTTTGCGTTCCGGAATTAATGTAATGTACCAACACAAACTGTAGGAGGTTGATATTTTTAAAAAGTACAATTTATAATAAGGCCGTTAAAGTGAAAAAAAATCCAATGAGTAACGGAAACAATGAAAAACCTTATTGTTTAATAAACTATACTACAGAAAAATTCTATTGCTAGGATTATTTTGTGGCAAACGGTTAAGTGGGGGAGATGAATGGAGAGATGATAAATGACTTGTGTTTATAGCAAGGGGGTCATTGGTATTATTTTTGCAGTTCACCCTCCAAATTCATGTTTATGTCGCCCAAAATATATATTAAATGTTCTATTTGCATAATGCAGGATTTTGAGTTAGTAAATGATGATATTAAAGATGAGCTTTGGCTTGATAATAATGCTTTGTACTGACTTTATTGTTCCTGAATAATAAGTGGTCTGACCAAATACTTTTTCACCAAAGCAATGTTATGTCATTTCAATCACAAGTAATGTGACTTTGTATTAGAGCCATAAACTATTCCAAACCTTCGTTTATTGTGGTCAACTTCTTTTTTGTTTTTCTACCGTTGACTTACACAAATAATACTTCAATAAATAATTTATTCTTAGTAAGTTATTCTTCTGAAGGCTGAAAGTAACTTCTCTTCATTTCGGAATGGAATCAAAAAGTTGAAGTTCTTACTGCCCCCATCATATAAGTCGTGTATATATAATTTGAGTGAGATTCTCTAGCTACATTATTGCAATCCTTCATTTCTCTTTCGTTCTGAAGTTTAGTCACAATAATTTAGACAAAAAATATATTAAATATGTTACCTTTTTCACTATACAGATAACTAACATGAACAAAATATACAGGGAGGACTCATTGTAGCAACTGTGAGAAGAGACTTGATACAGGCTTACAAAGACCAAATCTCAGAAGGAAAAATACACACTCTAAACAATTTTGAAGTTGCTAGAAACAACAAATTAAACAACACTTGCCCGTGAAAAATGACCTAATCATCAGGTTTACACCATACACGACTATCTTTCAAGAACAAGAAACTCAAGCTACAATCCAAGATGAAGTATTTATGATACACCCACTTGATCAATTGAACGAACGAAACAACAAAAGTGACTACAGCATAGGTAATTACTTATTAATGTATTAATTGCTATGCTAAGCAGAAAACTACTAAATTAAACTAACCACATCTTTAACAACTTATATTCATTGGTTATTGATGTGCAAAATGCAGATGTTGTTGGCTTGCTAACTGGAGTTGAGGAAAAAACCTGGGTCAATGTAGGAACAAACAAGAGTCCAATAAGAAGAATTTATATCGAAGATCCAAAGTAAGACACCCTCTTCCTTTAGTAAAAACAAGGATTTTAAACAAGAGATTGACTACCCTAATGTACTAATAAACTCATACAATAATTTGAAGGTGACGGTCACTTTGTGGGGATCAAAAGCAGATTTGATCGACACCGAGAAAACAAAAGAGAAAACCTGCCAAGTAGTAATCATCACTTCGACAAGGTAAGAGAAAGAAAAACTCAAAACTAAAATATAATCAAAACAATAAATACGTAACTGGAAATAATATGGTCATGAGCGATGTAAGCATAACTTCTATACAATTCGGTGAAACAAACTATGCATTAATGACACGACTTACATGTCTTACAGGAAGATACCAGCTGAACTCAACTAGCGCAACAAAAATATACTTCAACAAAGGCATTCCATAATCAGAAGGCTTCAAACAAAGGTACGTCATAAAAAACCCAAAAATCATTCCAAACAAGCATTGATGCACACAAAAAATCACTTACCAAATCATGCATGAATAAATAGGGGGGATGAAATGGAACCAATTAAAGCGTTGCAGCCATACCCACATGAACCACCAGAACAAGCCATGTTCCGAAACAGGAAAAAGCTAGAAGACATTTTGCAAAAGGACCCGGGAGAAAAGGTAACATATGACTCATAACACACTAATCTAGGGTAGTTTAAAAATACTTCTTTACCAAATACCTCAACAAAAAAACAACATATCTCAACTAAAAATCAAAATCTGCAGGAGACTTTCACTTGCAGTGCCACAATTACAAGCATAGATCTTAACAAAAAATGGCATTACAACTCTTGCGACGCATGCAAGACCAAGATCGATGAGACTTCATACTGTACCAAGTGTGACGTTGTGGTCAAATACCCAAAGATAAGGTAAACAACCACTAACAAAATGATGGTTGACAATAAACTTTCTTACAGTCTTATCCAAAGCATTAACACTAATTACTACAACATAATGTTACTAAACTTAAGGATGCGTTTCTTCATAACATTATGATCTTATACAATAGTTATTTAACTGATGTTCTATGCAAAGCTTGACTTTGCTTGTTTGACTTGCCTCTCCTCCAATCTCATGACTGATAAATTACTATGTTCACCTCCTCACAACTACAGGTATCTTGTAACAGTTGACATCGATGATGGGAGTGCATGTGTTCCACTCGCATTATTCGATAAGGAAGCTGAAAGAGTTATTGGGAGCCCAGTGAACAAGTTGTTGGACTTGCAAAAAAAGGTAATATGAAAAGTAGGAAATATTCCACCAATCCCTTTCACGCAAATGACATTTCACAATTACTGACATAAAAAATACATTGCAGGAAAATGGCAATGAGAAGGTGCTAGACCGCCTGCAAATTTGTATTGGAAAATAATTTGCGTTCAGGGTCAAGCTCAGCACAAGGAGTGAGACACCTGAGCTGATTTGCCAAAGGACATTTGATACAAACTACCAACTGGAAAAATCGTACGAGGAACAGCAACACAAAGAAATGGCAAGCATTAAAAAAGTTTAGACCAACAAAATAAATTAATTATTGCCGTAAACGATTAACACAAACATGATATTTACAATTGCAGGAGAAAGGTCAAGATGCTGACATCATAAATGCAAAAACTCTTACAGTCGTCGAAACGGGAAGCCAAGGAAGCCAAGTACTCGATGACAGTGGTGAAGACACACATATAGAAAGTCAATTCCTTGGTGAACCAACCCAAAATGAAGAAGCAGAAAATAGCACAAAAAAGAGGAACAAAAACATTGTGTAAGACACTACCCTCACAAAATCAATAGAAAGAATTACCATAACAACCATTACGAAAACTAACACTTGTATTATACATATAACAAAAATGCAGGGATGTAGATCAACAGGACAACCCAACCACCAAAAAGTAGCCGACCAAGTATATAACCTAGCTCGAATCGAAGCAGCAACCGAAAAGATTATGATGCTTAGCAACTACAATAAGAGCATTGTCTGCCAATAAAAAATTAGTTATGCACTTTACGTTGTTTTCATTATTGGTTTAACATGCACTTGACATATTTCAACCATCCCAAAAGTAACAATAGCACTGAATTTTAGTCAAGATTATCCACTGCATAACGCAACTTACAAACTACATGGTATTACAAATGATTTCCATACAGATATGTTAACAGTAACACCCGGGGCATCGCCCGGGCCACACACTAGTTCTTTCTTAATATCACACCATTTTCGCTTTCCACACATGATACATTGAAGAATTTGGGAATCGATTTTTCTTGCTATTGTATTACTATATTATCAGTTCTAGAGTAGGTCTAAATAAGAGTAATTACAACATTGCGTCTGTTGGGCAAGACTAGTCGAGAAGGGGGGTAAAACTGATAAGTTTGTTGAAACTGATAAGTTAGCTGAAACTTATAAGGTGCTGAAACTTATAAGGTAGTTAATTAGCTTAACTGTTTGGCAAAATTAGTTGCTTAAGTTGATAAATTATTTACACTTTTAGATACTTCCCAAACACTACTAATTATTTTAGCACTTAAAATATTCTAGCAACTTATCATTTAAGGTACCTAAAATGCTTCCCCAAACATAACCATTGACCTTATTTACAAAAATAAACCTCAATACCTCTCAAGTTGGAGCATGAAGGTTAAGAATGTCCAACTTGCGAAGTAGGTACAAGAATTGGCGCTTCCCCAACGCTTTCGTGAAAATGTCGTCAAGTTGTTCATGTGTCGAGACATGGTGAGAAGCAATAAGACCAACTTGAATCGCATCCCGGATATAATGACAATCAACCTCGATATATTTCGTGCACTCGTGAAACACAGGATTTCAAGCAATGTGTAACGCATACGACTATCACAGGATAAGGCCATATCACTATTTCCCGTTCTTCAGCTAAGGCCGAGTATCGCTCCATGGCGGCACCAAGCTTACGAGTGCAACCCTTTTGGTTCTGCTAATACAATCTACGTCTAATAAATCTGTGGATATCATCTATACTAATATTTTAAAAGGCGTTCCTAAATAAGGAATAACGATGCCACGTGGCACTTTCCTTTAGAGTGTTTAACTCCCTATAATCCACATATAATAAAAAAAATAGAAAATGCATTGTATAAAATTCGACCCCGTAATCACAATCATATATACTAAAGTTTTAACCACTAAACCAGTGATACTTGATGCTATTGTTTTGAAGTAAAATATTAATAAATGAAAGATATAATTACTCGGGGCGTAGCCGGGCCTAAAAACTAGTTGTACATTAAACGTTGACTATTCGTAATTAGGGACTAGTAACATGATTATCAAAAGATAATAGCCATAAGCCAAGGGATTTTAATACTTGTACCATTGATTATTGATTATTGGTTATTAAGCATAACTCAAAAATTATACAAAGAAGTTGTTAGTGAGGTCATTAATGAGTTGGCTTCCACAGTTCCAGGAAGTCGACATCATGTACTGTACCTTAGATCAGTATTTAGTAGTATATTAGGACCTGTTCTCCCCAGCTTATTTTCGGTCGGCCGGCGGTTCGCGTTGCAATAAGTTCGGCCGTTGGTTCGTTCGGTTCGGTTGCGTTCGCTTCGGTTCGGTTCGGTTCGATAATTTTATTATATGATAATAAAACAATGATAATTATTATTATTATCATTATTATTATTACTACTATTACTATTACTATTATAAATATTAATATCATCATTACAATTATTATCCGAAAGTTGTAAGTATTTAATTCAGCTATAGTATTGCAAGTATGTAGCTTGGCAGATATGGTATTGTCTTCATGGAATTGTTAGAAGTACACGGGTCAATACCCACTCATGGCATTTCTCTCGTTTTTTCCTTCATAAAGATTGTCCTTTGTATTTTTTTCTTAAATTGAAAATTGTTAAATATAATGTACACATCCTATTAAATTTCTAACATTCTTTTTAAGCGTTTGGTGATAAAGTATATTCTATATTTCGATATTCTAATTTTGTTCGTCAAATTATTAGTTTATCTGTTTATTACGGACTACTCCATCTATATCACAAAATTTATTATTATTATTTAATTATTATTATTATTATTATTATTATTATTATTATTATTATGTTTAGTGATAAAATTATTATTAATAAATCATTTCATTCGGTTCGCCCGCTCGGTTCGATTCGGTTGCTTTTATGCCGGAAACGGGCCCTAGAAGGAATCGACAAACTGTCATGTAAGCTCAACTAAATGTCACGAAGTTTTAAAAAACTAAATGGTTTGAAGAAAAGACACTCGCTGATTGCTAAATAGATGGAGTAGATCATGTGATTGGAGAAAACAGAGCATCATGGTCAATTCATCTATATATACTAATCTTTTTAAGTAGGAATTTCTTTAGCCATGTGTCAGTGTTACCCTCTTGTCCATATTGAAATTTTTTTTCTCAATTTTTTTTAAAATAAAAGTCCTATACACACGGCACACACGGCTTCACATTTCTTTTGCTATTCCTAAATCCGAGGATGTTAGATAAATAACCTCTATTTATATATTACTCTCTTAAAATAATTTTTGTTTAAATGACTTTTTTGTTAGAATACGTTCTTTATCCAGCGCCCAGCGTCCTAAGACACCCGTTAACAAGATCGTTCTAATATTTCAAAAACAACTTTTATAATTGATCTACTGATGTATCAACAGTTATAGACTTATAGTTGACTATTCCATTTTTCTCACTACTAGCACAATGACAAAATTACTTAACTGTTAGTAATTTGATTCAAACTAGCTAACTTTTTGCCCATGTGATGCCTAAGTCACTCTACAATATAACATGGTCGAAAATAGTAAATGCGAATGATAAATAGTCGGAATTGTCCAGAATGATTACAGTTGAGTTTTTTTTGGCATAAGTTAAGACTTTTACCATTCTTTCACAATGATGTTCTCATTCTTGGATAAGATTAATCGATATTATAAAGCTGCAGTTGCACATTCAATTATTTATATTTTTATCGGTTATATTTTTTTGTGAAGGGATATTTTGTTGATATACCCGCTCAATATGATATCACAAAAGATCCTACAAAATCTCGACCAAAACAGACACAAAACCACACGTTCAGGCAAGCTTGCCTGAGCTGCTCGCGCAAGCTAGTCTGTCTTAGCTCTTGAGTCTTGATGCTAGCTTGGCCGAGCTCCCGCTCCTTTGTCGACTACGTCACTTTTCACCTACGATCTTATATCCTCATCCATAGCTCTTACCGGAGCCCATCACATGTCTCGAGCGTGTTGGACTTTTGGGCTTGTCAAAACTCAAAACCCTTGTATACTAAAAACCTACTCCATCTATCTTATAATCTTTACACCACATACATGCTAATTACTAAGGATAGTGAAAAGTAAATACTTGCTGTTTGACAAAACTAATGGTTTAAAGTAGTCATGAAATGGGGGGAATGCTAATTATCAGTAGTAGTTGTAGTTGTTGGGGGTAGCTGCTAGGTGTCTACTAGTAGCTGTTAGCGATTAATGCCTAAAGTAGTTGTTTAATTACAAGTGTTTGACAAAAGTAGCGGTTGAAACTGTAAACGGACAATAAATGACATTTATTCAAATATAAAATGAACTACAACAATTTCATTAGTTAGTTCGATAGTTAAATTCAATATTTATTATTCAAAGAATTTACCTAGAAAAGGAGTATACGACTTTTTAATTACTCAAAAAAATATATAAATTTAATATAATATTCAACCTTCAAAAAATTTATATTACCTATTTTAACAAAAATGCTTGTGGAATTTAGAGTATAATATATTGTGAGATAGTAGTTATATATATCTTCTCTTTAAAATAAATATTTAAATCATATACCTGCTATTGTACGTAAAGGAAAATCAATGAATTGCCATAAAGCAAAGCAATTAATAAACAAAAAAAAAGAAAAAAAAATTAAAAACATTGGTTACAATTCTACTTTATGCTATTATATAGTGTTATTCGCTAGATCGTTACCTATAAATCTCAAACGTTACTTGTAGTAACGTTCTACAACCGCTACCCATAATCTACTCCAACCGTTACCCGCTACACAACTATTATCTTACCAAACCCTTATAATCATCTGACATAGCGTTTTTTACCTTATTCAACTGCTACCCACCACCTAAAATACTAGTGCCAAACAGGGCCTTCATTCGCTCCAAAATTAATCAACACTTGCTATTGACACAAAGATTATTTAATTAGGAGGGAGTTGGATGTGAGATAATGTGTGAATAATTATGTTAAGAGAGAAAAGTTATTTGGTGTAAAACGGTCCCAAATTCGGTTTTCCATATACAAAAGTGTTGCATTATTTAAAAAACTACTAAAAAACGATAGTAAGTACTAGTTTTTGAGTGAGTCCAATAAAAACAAGTTGGTTGAGTTAGAGCTAATTTTCTTTTGAAATTTATCAATTTTGGGGGTTTTAATTTTGGATATTTCGATTATAATAAAAAGATGGCCATAAAAATCTAATAGATGAGAATGATTTTATGCTAACTGGCATTTGGACAGCTACATAGCCTATATTTCGGTCTATTCCAGATCCCTTTTATTTATAATATTCCTACCTCGTGGAGTACATTAATACTGTTAAGTTAGACTTTTTGATTTAGATTACGAAAGATTTCTTGCCTAAGGACAGGTGGCATAGGTATTAAAGAAAAATCGGGATAAAATTATGTAAACTCAACTAATATGTTGAGTTGTAAAAAAAAAAGAAACTAATATGTTGACTTCATACAGCAAACCCAATACCTGGCTGTAATCTTATCTTATATAAAAAGGGAATTGGGGTTTAGGTGCACAAGGGTATGTGCACCGACCCATCTTTCCACAAAATTTCAACTTATGCCCCTGTGTCCCACTCTGTCAGGTACCTGTTTTTTTTCCCTTCAAATGCGTACTTTCTCTTTCTCTCTCTCCTCCAACTCAATTTCGTACTTTCTCTCTCTTCATCATCACCACCATCATCGCCATTATCATCATCACCTACGACATCTTTCTCTCTCTTCATCATCGTCATCATCGCCGGAGCTTTGTCTCACTCCCCTGTTCGCCCCCTGCTCGCCGCTGCTCTTGCGTCGGCAGCCTGCTGGCGCCACCTTGTCACACTCCCTACCAAACTCAGGAAGTTTCTTCACAAATGGCATACCAAAGTTTTTTTTTAAAAAAATTATTCAAAGGTACCCAACAAATCAATAAGAGTAAAATCAACCAGAATATCAGAAAAGCGATTCAATAAAATACAATAGTCAAAATATGTTCTTGCAAGAATTTCTAAACCAAACAATCTTTCAGAAATGGAACAAAATCAAAATTGGCAACTATAGAAATTTGAGAAAGAAAGAGAAATACAACACTTACTGTTGTTGGTGGTGGTATAACAGTGCGGCAAAAGAGTGGAAGTTCATACCTTTGTTTTCTTTATTTTCTGATTTTTTTATTTAAAAGTTTAACACTAGAAGCTCAATTACTACCCATTTTTAGTTAACTTTAGTTTGGGTCCCAAACTGATTTAATTCCCCAACCAAGCCCTCTTAGTTAAGTTAAATAATCATAATGCTTGGGCCTATAAACTGATTTGTTTGGTTAAACCATGTTAACTTAATTAGTTGTTAATTAATCATACTTCTGGGCCGAATCAGATTACTTAGTTAATTTGTTTAATTGATTAGTTGGGCTAAGTTTATATAAAACTAAAATAGATTTGGTTTCCTATTAAGCCTTCTTCGTTTAGATTATCACTTCTTGTTGTTGGGTCCAAATTTGATTTGGTTAATAAGGCTCCTTAAGTTTGGAATCTCATTTGATTGATGGCTTGTGACTTGTGGTTTCATAAACTCCTTTTTATGGGTTTTCGCTTTTCTTTACACATTTAATTCTATGTAATTTGGTTTTAATGGATATTGTTTGTGGGTTTTAGGCAAGATTGTATCCATCCGTATCCTTATAATATAGAGTCCGGATCCTCTAGAGTTTTAATAAAACTCTACAAGGTAGAGTTGTATCTGAACCATACATTTTAATATCAAGGGTTCATATTGGTGGAAGGAGAATATTAGGGGGTGGATTTTGATGAGAAAAAATAGGGGGGATTGTGGAAAGATAATATACGAGTCATTGATTTTTTATTCAATGGTTGATATTACTCAAACTCTACCTTGTAGACTTATTTTAGAACTCTAGAGGATCCAAACACTAATATAGTATAACTTCTTTTCCAACTTCTCTCATTCATTTGAATCAGTTTATATTTTCCTTTTTTTTCCCTTCTTTCGTTCCTTCTTCTCACTTATCCCCCTTGGGTCCTCTTTCTCATTTTTGGCTTAGAGGAAACAAATAGTATTACGTGCACTAGGTGCACAATTAATTCATTGTGATGTCACTTTACATTTTAGCTAAAATATTCACCTTTTAAGTTAAAAAGGATAACATTTAAATAAAGAATAAATTTTCCAGTTAATTGGGTCACTTATATATACGTGAAAATATCCCTTCTAAAGTATAAAATTACCCTTGTCTCACAATAATTTATTATACACCTATCTTATTAAAGAATTTGTGTAGAGGAAAAGGGTATTTTAATTTAAACAAAGTGTAATTGATTGCCTTTTATACTCTTTAATTGAGGTATATTCCTACTTCTCTTTGTTCCAAGTCTTCCAACTCGGTAGGGCACTTTATTTTATCTATCTAAGAAATCGTTCGAGAGTTTACATATGGTACCTATGTACAATTGACTATTTTGCAGTGATAACATCCGAAGTTTTTTATTTCACGTGGTACACCTCACTTATTGACGTTTCTATGATGGTACCATATAGAAAAACCAATAGTACTACAAGGACACTATATATAATTCCATCATGTATTATATTATTTTTCTTTTTGGTTTTCTTAGTTTGGTTTACTTTTCATGCATACACTTTTATTACTCTTTAAAGTGCCAAGAGCTAAGATTGACACCATTTATCAAAAAATTCAAATATATGGATAATTTGATTTAGTTCTAATCCAGTTATTTGGATATTCAATCCGAAGAAATTATCCAACCACAAATTTTGGATATTGCATTGGATAACGTTTCACATCTTGATTTTTCAAATCATCGAATATTCTATATTTGAAGATATTATCATATAATATTATTCAAATTTCGGATATCCAATTCGGTGTTAGAAATAATGATTATATTTGCTTCAAGTATATTACCTTTTATGAAAAATTAAGACAAATATGACAAATGTTTTGGATATCATATATCCTCTATATTTGGTACCAAAATATTTTTATATATCCAAATTTTGAAATTTTGAGGTCGGATATGGATGACATGGATATCAAATATTGGCAATTTCGAACATCCTATTTCTTCTTCCGCCACATTTTTATTGCTTCTATAATTTGTAATATTCATACAAAAAATTGAATTTTGTATGTTAGAATTTATGGATTATTTTTTTAGATGATAACATATTATGGTAATATTTTTAAGTTATATGTAATTTTGCAAGGAAACTTTTGTACTCATGTTCATGAAAATGCTTTTTCACTTCCAAATATACTTCTTATTCATAAACTTTCATTATTGTACGTTACCATTCCACTACAAATAATAATATGGTAATGAGTAATAATAGAATGTCATATGAAAAGAACACATGTTTCGGATGAAGATTCATTATTATGGACAAGAGTTTGAGACTTTCTCTTAAAATGCAAATTCTTTACCGCACCTCCAATGGTTACCACAAATCGAAAAGCTGTGAATAGACAAACTCACAAAAGGAAAAAAGACATAGGAGTGAAAAATATTCGTCTACACCCAAACTCGGCGGAGAGCCATAATTTTTTTTTTTATGAGATGAGTTCAAACTTAATATAGATGATTGATTCTCCCATAACTTTAAATATGTAATCTCTTTGTTCTTCAATAGTGACTTTCATGATCTTAATGGACATATTTTTCCATTATTATCTTCGACTATGTACTTATTAGTTAAAATATGAAAAAAATTTCTAGAAGTTGACAAATTTTTATATTTATATCCCAACTTTAATAAATGCATCTAAATAAGACCCATCACCAAGACAAGTGTGGTGATGAGTCTTATTTAGGTGTTGTTATTAGAGAAATTATGTCATTAAGTAGGGAGTTTGTGTCTATTTCTTTTTCTCATGTTTTTAGGGAAGCTAATGTAGCTGCTCATGGTATGGCTCACCTTACACCTATGGATTACTCTACGAGAATCTGGGTGGGGGAATGTCCGAGTATTATAGTTGATGTAATTGCGGCTAACGTTGTTCTAGCTTCTTAACAAAAGTTACGTGGCTTCGGCCTTTCCCCTCAAAAAAAAAAATTTAAAAAATGCATATATGTAGTTAATGGTTGCGTCAAAGTTGACAAACTATAAGATTCTAAATTTTAGATACTATTATGATGTTTTTCTTAAAATCATATTGTAGAAATTTATAAATAAAGACATTGTAGTGGAATAATTTAGTAGATTTACTAATGTAATCTAATAAGTTGGAAAAGCAAAGTCCATTATCCCCTTAGAGAAAAAATAGTGACTTAATCTTAATAAATCGACAATATACTCCCTTCCTTTCTTTTTAATTTGGACTTTACTTTTGCACATGGAGTAAAGAAAAACCGCAAAATATAGAGGGAAGTAAAATAAAAGTTATGAAAGGTGAAAAAAATAAAGAAAAGGAGAGTAAAAGTAAAAGAGAAATGGTGGGCCAACCTACAATACATTGAAAGGGTCAAATGTCCCAAATGAAAAAAACACCCGGAATGACAAGTTCGTTAATTAGAAATAAACGAATGTAGTCTTTGCATATATAATTACAAAACAATTTTTTGTAATGGTGGCTAAAAGAGAAGAAATTATCATTTTGGTGTTAAGTTAAAAAAAAATTATACATTCTGGTGTTCGTGTAAGTTTGGATGTTGGTTCGTATTAATGATTTACGGAAATATTATCTAAGAAAATTATCGCAATGATGCTAAGAAATAATATTACTTAAAAAATAATTTCATTTATTAAAATGATGATTATAGTAGCTATTATGGTATTTATTCAATTCTTAATCATATTGAGCCTATTTCTTACCTAAATCATTCTATGAATTTTTTTTTCTTCCTAAAATTGTTATAGTATGCTATAAAGTAGAAAATGCAAAATGAAGTTTTAAATTTCTTCTCGTTAGGCATTTCCTCCCTTATACTTATTTTTCGGATTTCCATATTGAAAGATAAATTTCGATTTTGTGTTGGTATTTGATGATTTTTTTCCATTTTCGTCAACTTATTTGTTTTGTTCCCCTTTTTTTGTCCCTTATGCAGAAAGTAGATGATTTACAAGTAAATCTGATTGATACTTGCATAATACTAATGGATGATATGGCAAAAAAGTAATTTTGGATGGAAACATATTTAATATCAAATATAATTTAAATGACTAAAAAAAGTGATGTACTATCTTCCTGGTTTATAAAAGAGTATTTACATTCTGATTAGCAATATTTTTGTAGGAAAATGCTTCTAAATCTAAATGTAACAAACGAAGTTGATTCAATAAATCAGAAAAAAATTCTTCATGCCAATATATGATTTTTTCCAAATAATAATATTGTGTCAATATTTTAATTTAATTATAAAGAAAAGATTGTAATATGATTTATATAATGGTGCCCATATTTATTAACTACTACATCCAAGATTAAAGAACTTCACTGTGTTATTTCTTTGAAAAATATATGTTGACATGCAAATCGATATATATTATAACATATTAGCTTATCTTTTTTTTTTTACTTATATCTTAGTTATTACATAATTGTATTGAAAGTTTATATATATTGCATACACAAAATATTAAAAACCATTAATAGAAATTCATGATGGCTAACGCGTGCATAGCAATTGGGGATTTCACTTTGCAAGGTGCAATAATCAAACCCTTGTCACAAGAGTGGAATGAGGGCCTCCAACCAATTAGGTCAACCTTGATTCTTATTTTCATCCCAAATATGTGTTTTCCACTAAGATAAGATATTATAACTGAATACCACATTTATTACAGTGGTGTGTGACGTATGATAATGGAATTTTTGAATAGAAAGAGTATTTGGGAGTAGAAAAGCATTGTCGTAAACATTGGTACATCACCTTTTCTCAAGACATTACATATAAGTTCAAACTACTATCATATATATGATTTGTAAATTCTAAAATGTTGAAATTAATAATTCGATATCTCAAATTTTTTAAGCAATACAAACGCAATGGAAGAAGAAAAATGTAGAAATTCAATATTATTGCATACAAGTTTGGAAACCATAATTAGTAATTCATGTTGGCTACCGCGTGCTACGCACGCGGTGGTCCAACTAGTTGTTAATTAAAGTGAGGACATCAATGAGTTGTCCCCGAAGAAAGTCCACATTATGTGCCTTTAAATTTTTTTTGTGCATATACACTTACGTAGTTTTTAAGATTGAGGTGGTGGAGTAGTGATATCACGTACTTCCCAAGTTTCCAAACAATCTCGTATTTCTAAGATTTAGGGATGAAAATCTCATGGGATTCCCCTTATCCCCTTAAGGGGTGTTTGGTTCACAAAATATAGGTATGAGGTATGGGTTTAGAATGGGTTAAACCCATACCTAGTGTTTGGTTAGTAAAATTTTAATTTTAAAACCAATACCTTAAACCCATGAGGTATGGGGTTTAGAAACCCTTGGGGGGAGGTGGGTTTGGCTTATACCAACCCTAGGTATCATCAATTATTTTTGATAAAACATCTTGCCACACAAAAATAAAAATAAACGTTGGTTCGTCTTCTTCCATGTATACAACCGAGTGGCCTAAACTCCAGGTAATCCATTATTCTCTCTTCTACTGCAAATTTTTTTTCTATTGTAATTTTCTCTTTTCTACTACAATTTTTTTCTACATAAATATATAATTGTTAATAACAAAGAAAACGAGATAAACTTATGTGGTGTTTTAGCAAATTTTTCCTTGATCCAAAAGATATTTCGGTAGAAAAAAACAACTGTAAGTATTGGTTAATTTGTTGATAGTAATTGTGATTGTAAATTTGTAATTTGTATACTAAAATATGCAAGTATTATAAAAGTGACAATCGTAACTGTATTCTATACTTTTTACCATTCCACTATTTGCAGCGAGTAATAAAGTCAATGTATAAGAAAGAAGGGGAGGAGAAGAGGGCTGTTGATAAGAAATGGTATTAATTGGTACTAATTACTTTATACTATCACATTTGATTTATTCAAAACAAGACATAAGACAAAATAAAATAATCTTAATTTCATTCTTGATTCCAGAGACATTTTAAACCAAACACTAAGTATAGGGATCATTTTGATTCTAAAACTGAACCAAACACATGGTATTAGGAATCAAGTTCCAACCCCATACCATCCTTATTTGATTCATGATTCCAAACCCATACCAACCTACGAACCAAACGCCCCCTAAGTAAGCCCCTCCTTTAATTATTGAAGCATGAACAACACATAGAGATTTGAGGAGAATACTTATGGCCATTCGTTCCGTGTTCGGAATTTTAAATGTGTATTTGTAGCAGATCATTTACCCATTACCTAAACAATATAATTATTGAAGTTGTTTGTATTTGTTGCAATAATGATGGAATGAACATTATAAAAGCCGACGACAATTGGAAAAAAGTTGCACAAAGACCAAACCTTAAAAAGTTTTCTCTCGTTGCCTAAAGAAAAGAAAGCTCTTCTCTAATCATGACATCTCTAGAGGAAGAAAACGAAGATCTAAGAATAGCAGCATGCCGCGGAGATGTGAAATTCTTGAGAGATTGTGTTGCCTCTAAAAAACCTCACAGTTTTTACTTAACAGTGTTCCAAACTACTCAACATCAGTACATTCCTACAGGCAATATCTTCCATATAGGAGCCTTGGCAAACCAAGAAGAGTTCATTAGAGAAGCAATAGAATTATTGCCTCCTGAAATCTTACAAGAACTCATCCAAACAGTGAATCGAGATACGGATAATCCTCTTCATTCGGCCGCCATCATAGGCAATCTAGAGGTTATAAAGATGTTCCTAGAGATCTTCCCTTCGCAATCTCTTGTAAAACCTTGGTTACAGAAGAATGGCGTAGGATTAACCCCTTGCCACAAAGCTTTAACTTATGGGCACGAGGAGTTCGCGTTGGAATTTTTAAAGAAGGATAAGGAGCTCATGAACATTGTTAGCAATGTTGGTAGCAGCCTACTCTTCAGCGCTGCTTTGGAAAGGAATAACAAAGTTGTTTTGGAGATATTGAAGTCCGACCATCCGTTTAGCACAGACGGTCACAGCGGCCAAAATGCCATGCAATACTTGCCAAGATGCTCAGGTAGGTATCCAAATTTATTTTGAGAGTTATTGGAGCTTTTTATATTGGAAAATTTGTCAGAAACAACCTTTTCAATACAAGTTTTTGCAAGAAACAACATTTTAAAAAAATCTGGCAAAATAAGACCTTAAGAAGAAAATATTTTGCAAGAAATAACCTCGACCTATTTTCTTGCATTGACCAAGCATTTTTCAATGTTGACTCGTTAAAACCAAACATGTGGAGGGCACGCCGATTTACCGCCTTTTTGTTTTTGCTTCATTCAGTGGTTAAACATTAGAGTTTAGAGGGAAAGGTAGACAGTAGACTTCATTCCAGTTTGTTTTTGCAATGGCCAAATCGACCCGAACTAACCCGACCCGATTAAACCCGACACGATGTAACCCGAATTTTCATGGACCCGGCCCGGCCCGACCCGAACCCGCAGACAAAGTTAACCCGATTATGACCCGACCCGTATGACCCGTTTGCCACATCTAGGCACGTAAACTATATCTCTTGTGTTTCAACTATTTTTTCTCCATTTTTCGACATTGACCAAATATTTTCCGACATTGAATTCATCAGTATATGAAGGGAAATGGGATTGAAACATGATAAATGTGGATTACGTGCCTTGCCATGTTTGGTTTTAGTGATTCGAAGCCGCAAAATACTTCGTCAATGCCCAAAAAATGGGTCAAGGTTGTTTCTCGCAAAAAAATTATTGTTAAGGTTTTATTTTACCAGATTTTTTCAAAAGGTTGTTTCTCGCAAAAACTTGTATTTAAAAGATTGTTTCTGACAAATTTTCCTTTTATATTTCATTCTTCTTTTTTCTAATTAAACGAATAATAACAACAACAACAATATCTCATTATGGAGGTATTTGTGTAGAGAAATGGGAATCAAAGGGATTAGATAATGGGTTATGGGATGAGATAGGAATTAGTTATTGGATATTTTTTATTAATAATTTTCGTCATCTCTTATTTGGTATGTCATGGCAATAAGGACTTTTTCTATTAAAATGAGTAATCCCACTGGTAGAGTCTAGGGGTTAAAGTTCTTTGGATGATTTGGACTTAGACTTAATCCAAACCAAAACGAACTAAATTTGAATTTGAATTTTTCCAGTCCAGATTCAAACCAAGTAGGAATTGAGTCCAATCTAACCAATCCAAATTTCCATAATTGAATCAAATTCGAAATATCCGAATTTTCTAAACTTTCTTCTTTCAAGTGATTCGTTAATAAGAGTATTAATAAGAGTAATTTATACAATCCCACACAAAGTGATTTGTTAATAAGAGTAATTTATACAATCCCACACAAATTCTAGAATAATTATTTATAATTCTTATAATACCATAACTTTTAGCCATAAAATATATCGAATGCTTCATTTCGGCTATTTTTTTAAACATTTGGGCCTTTATAGATAACTAGATAAGTCAGCACCACACTAATACATCTTGTGTAGGAATTTCAATTAATTTGAATTTTTGAATTCAATCACCCTTAGTCCAAATCAATCCAAAAAACGAAAATTTCAGAAAAACTCAATCCGATTCCAATTCGATTCGAACATAGTTCGAGTCCAATGCAAATTTCTATTTTGATCTGGATAAGATTGGATTTTCAATTTTATCCGAATAACTTTCACCCCCACCTGCCGGTAATATCTCGCTCTCCTCCAAGTATTGTTTTGGTGGGATTAATGGGCTTTTACAGCTTATCTCATTCCCTCATAAACAATCTCATGTCATTAAGGGGGTAAATTGGATGGACTTGATTGGATCTTGCCAAATCCAAATCCAGTCCATAATAAATTAGACTTGAATTTTTGAGTCCGAGTTCCAATCTGATCCGTTTCAATCATATTGTCATATGCCCAAATCCAATCCACTCCAATTCAAAAATGTGAACGTGCGACATACTATTTTCTACCTTTTAGGTCAAACAAACCTTATCTTTATCTATGAAAAACAAAAATAAACCCATGTAATTCAATAAAAGACCATGACGTGAAAAAGCAAATCACACTTTCTATGTCTTACGCATCAAAATATTGAAGTAAAATAAACATATTACAATTGTTAAAAGACACAAATTCATTATGATACGGTCATTAACAAAATGTTATGCTCCTTTTAATACCGAATCGCTATTTACCGTCCGTATTTACTTGAAATCATCCGTATTTTTTTCATTATATACCCCCCATGCCCCTCCCCCTTTCACCTCACTTTACCCTCTCCACTCTCACCAAACGTAAGCTCTCTCTCTCTCTACCATCAAGCACTAACACCACCACCACCTTCCGAACACCACCGCCGGCCGACCACCACCCACCACCGGAGCACCACCACCGGAGCACCACCGACGCAAAATGTCCGATGAAGGACCGTCAACGCCGCCGGAACGAAATGTGGTAAGTTGGATTTTTTTTTTTTAAGTTGCCGGAAAATTTTTTTTGGCCACCGGAGCAGGGTAACGGATCGAAAATCCGTTACCCCAGTGGAAGAAACGGATGTAAAACCCCGTTGCTTCCACAGAACCAACGGACCAAAAATCCGTTGCCTCTGTGGAAGCAACGGAAAAGTGATCCGTTACCATGGTAACGGATCACTTTTCCGATACCACCACAGAGGTAACGTAGATCTGATCCGTTACCTCTGTGGTGGTAACGGAAAAGTGATCCGTTATTGGAGGCGGTGGTAACGGATTTCCTATCCGTTGCCCCGCATTTTCGAAAAAAAAAATATCTTTTTTAGCCTCGTGTTTTCCGGCGAGGGGTTGGGGGGGAGGGAGTTTGGGTTTTTTTTTATTTTTTCTTTTTTTAAAATTTATGTTTTGTTTATGTTTGTAGTAATTTATGTTTTTTAATAATTATATATTTATGTTTATTTAAAATATTTTATATTTGTTCCTAATTTATTTATTTATTTATTAATAATTTCTGTTTGAATTAAAAATAATAATTTGTGTTTATTTGGGTTTTTATAATTTATGTGAATAGTTAATTTGAATATATTAATTAAATGTTAATAGTTAATATGTTCCATTTAGTTAATATTTGATTTTCCGTCATAATTAGTATTGATTTTGTAATTAGCGAATAATAGTACATCCGTTTATGTTAATTTTGTTAATGAATATTTAGTTAATATTTTTTGATATTGTTTTCAAATATGTGAATAATATTATTGATTATATGTTGTCTAATTGAAAAAATGCTAAAAATTATAGGCTTATTTGCCGGACTTTGGGGGTGATTATATAGATTATAATCACATATTTTATAATGAAACACTATGGGCTGAGAAAAAGGAACTACAAGATTGGGTTAAGAAAAGGGCAAATGAAATCGGGTTTGTGATGATTATTATGTCAAATCATAAACACGATCCTAGTGGACGAGAATATGTATATATGAAATGTAACCGGGGCGCACCATATAGGGGTGAAGGTAGAGATCTTAGTGTAGCAGACCGGGTAGCTACAAAGACAAAAGCCTCGTGGGCGTAGAGCGGGAGTTAAGGTTGAGTATTTGGAGTACCCGGATCGAACCGGATGGGTGATCAAAGCGTAACGGGGGATTAGGGGCATGCACAATCATGAGTTCATTCATTACCCCGAGGGCCATCGACCCATCGGCCGCCTTAGTCCGGCGGCAAAGGTATTCGCTCGCGATATGATAAAGTCGCACGTTAAGCCTCGCTAGTATAATGAAAGTCGTGAATGAAAAATTTCCCGATGATCATCCAAATATGAGACACTTGTACAACCTGAAGGAAAAGGATAGAAGGGAAGCAATGGATGGTAGAGACGTGATGCAACACTTCCTTCACCTTGCTCGAGAGAGCGACTACCTTCACTGGATTAGGCAAGACGAGGAAACAAATGCAATGACTGCAGCATTCATGGTGCACCCTCGTTCGGCAAATATCCTCCGAACTTATCCACTTGTTGTTGGTATGGATGCAACATATAAAACCAACAAATATAACATGCCTTTTCTAGAGCTCATTGGGATGACGCCGTGCAACAAGAATTTTATGGTTGGGTATGCTCTGATGGCCAACGAAACAGCTGATAGTAAAAATTGGGTGTTGGACAAGTTTAGGTTGCTTATTGGAGTGAATGTTGTCCCTGTTACACTCATTACTGACCGTGATTTGGGCCTTATGAAAGCGATCCGGGAAGTGTTTCCTAACTCTGCACATTTGCTATGTAGATGGCAGATCAACAAAGACGTGCAGGCTAGAGTGAGTAACATCATGGGCAACACCGATGCGGGTCCGAGATTCGTAAGCCGAACTTGGTATCGGATAGTCAACGCGACCGACGAGAGGAGTTATGAGGCCGAGGTTGCTGTGGATTTCGAACTGTTGCAGATTGTTTTTTAGGGAGTGAAGACCATTGGGGTTTTATCCGCCAAAATATGGCAAATGAGATTGCTGCTCATCGGGATGTTTACACACGTATTTATTATGATGGGATAGACGCAGCAATATGGCGCATTATTTGGAATGGGGGGGCAGCATCTGAGGCTCATTGGATGGTTACTTCGCAAGACTTGTTTCCTATTGCGCAGATGTTCAATGCCGCAGTCATTTTAGTAGGACTTGGCCCAGATGGACAACTATATCCGTGTATCACTGTCCTTCCTTGGCGTGCTTCTGAATACACGGTGGGTCCAACTAACGAACTCGTAATTGCACATCTTGGTACCTTTCAGCATTATATTAGACTGGAGTTACTTCCCGGATCACCGGTACCACCTATTCATAACTTGTGGCATAACATGCATGAAGATAGTGTTGATGGTTGGGATCTGTTGTATGGTGTGCGACGCGCTTTATGGGATGAGTTACTCTCTTCTTAGTATATAGTACATAGTGTGATCTATTCATTGTAATATTTTATGTAATGTATTTGATAAATGCATTTGTAATTATTAATACTATTTGATAATTGAATTTGAGCCGAATAAGTAGTATTTGATATGATATTAATTTATAATGTTGGATCATTTTAATTTATAATGTTGGATCATAATAAGTTGCAATGATTCAAATTGAAATAATATGTTGCAATGATTCAAATTGAAACAATAGGTTGCAATGATTCAAATTGAAATAATAAATATCATCATAAAACCAAAGTCATATATACCTAACAAAGTAATATCATCAAAAAATGTAACTACATAATACACCCATGCATAACTAATGGAATGAGAACACTGAAATGCAATGACTACATGTCATGATGATGCTCGTCCTCAGCAGCGTCCCGTGCCCGATCTAGACGCAATGCAGCATCCCAATCCCGAGCGAGGTCGGCCAACATCTCATATGCCAAAGAAGTGTTGGGTCGCTGGTCATTGTGCCGATCCTCCGTCAACGCTCTCGTGGCGTCAAAATGTCGGGCCATCCACTGCAAAAAGTCAGTTAGTTATGTTATGTTATGTATCAATAATATAATATATAAAATAGTAAACAAATAAATGATTATATTGCGTACATAGTGGGTGTTTGAAGTGTTGGCCCGGGGCGGAATATGCGTCCTATCTGCAGCAATGAGGGTAGGATGGGAATATGTACAAAACCAATCCATGTACTCCCTCGAACACTCTCCGCGACGAGTAACCCATCTCAACCGTGATACGTTGAGACCCCAAAGATATGGCGTGAACCGCCGCCATGCGGACTCGGCCTGCGAGACCGAGAACCGAACCTCATACCTCTTCGGGTTGCACGGTGCGTATGCGAAATCGGGCTGAATAGGAGGGGTAGGAATGACTCGAACAAAACCCAACCTGTCGCAAGTACACGATCCGGGTTGTACGGCTCAATGATACCTCGATAACGTATGAAACCGACATACAACGTCCTCGGAATCATGGCGGCTGGTCATCCCCATATGGCGTCCAATCGACACGAAAATGGATAAATGTAATAATTTCATGTTACTAACGTAGTAGTAATATATGAGAACATAATAATATATATTCTACTAATGCATTAAATATTCGTACCTCCGAAACCCGAAGGTTGTCCAAGCGTCTACGAATGGACTCCGATCGGACGAAATCCTTGCCGACGATGTGATAATCCCACTTCCGTGCCCAGGGATCATGATCACTGAAGGCCAGCCCCTCTCGCTGTGGTCGGAAACACGGGAAGTACTCGTATATCCAAGACCTTGGAGGAGCGTAAGACACCCTAAGCAACTCTGTTTGCTATCCGCTCTAGACGCAACCCCTAGCTAACGGTATAGGTACGCCAAAGCAGCTGAGCCCCACGAGTAAGTATGAACTGAATCAAGGTCATCCAGCTCAGTTATGTTCTGGGGCATGAGGCGGGAACCACTCTTATCAGTGAAGAGGGTACACCCAAGTGTCAGGAGGAACCATGCGCGAACCTGCACGTCAGCCGGACGGCCCTGATCCATGCAGTGATCGAAAATCTTCTGAACGGTAACGCCACCGTTCCTCCAGACCCGTGACTGCTCACATAATAACTCCTCACGAGTCAAGCCGAGGAGCTCCTCAAACCGTACATACAACTCAGAAGTCGGCAAAACAGCACTAACAGTCCGACCCTCAATAGGAACACGTAGGATCTGCCAAACGTCATGTAACATGATCGTCATCTCTCCAAAAGGCATGTGAAACGTGTTCGTGTCGGGCTGCCAACGCTCTACAAACGCTGTAAGCAATGGAAAGTCAAGGTGCCCAAACATAATCCCTGGTAGCTGGGCAATACAAGATCAATCCAAGCGCTGCAACGACTGCTGCGGGAAACCCCAAATCGGCAACGGATCAAATGCATTGGAGCGGTTATGGCACAGCATAACATCCCTAGCACGAGTATCGAGGTATATACGGGAGCCGACGTGCCCCCGCCAACTAGGAATCAGGGTACCGTCAAGTGGGCCCCCAGGCATCGCCTCGGTAACTAACCACGAAGTATCCCTAGCGGCCACCCAGCCCCGCTCGACGCCTACTAGATCCGGAACTCGACCCCAAAAACAAACCTCCCTCTACTACCCTTCCTCACAGGCACATGGGAGGCGGCTTCACCCACATCGGCTCCATCGTCATCTCTCATAGCATGATCTAACTCCCGCTCGTCCCCAGGTATCTCATCCAAGCCTATCGGGCGCGTCCTCGGGAATAGGCATCCGGCTAGCTCCGAGCATCGATCCTCGCCCTCCTACTAGATGCATCAACACCACGAGATCTAGTGTGTCGTGGCGTCGATCCCTCAGGACCATCAAGACCCTAATAATACATTATGTTAATTATTTATTATTTATTTAATGTCTACGTTATTATATTGTAATTACTACTAATCTATAACCATTGACACTCTAATAATTACTTAACTAAAATTATAAGGAAAACTAATACTAAGATGCATTAACATTGGTGATGGTGTTAACATAATATTATTAAAATATATTAACATGCGCAAAGTAAGTAAATTAGGGCATTATTATATAACTATTCACTTTCTAATAATTAATTAACTAAAATTACAACAATAAATCATATTAACTTGCTAATATCATTAGTAAACATGCTAATAAAAACAAATACCCTACATAAATTAACATGTTAATAAAAACAAATTAACATGCTAATATCATTACAATAAATAATCGTAATATGCTACTAATATAAAATAATAACATGCTAATATCATTGAAATATTTTAATAATATAATAACATGCTCAAATCAATGTATTAACTTATTATATAATAACTATTAAAATTAAATAATACTATTATCACATGCTATTAAACAATTAAATAAATTAAATCAAATAAATTAAATAATACTACCATGTTACTAACATGCATTAACATAATAATAATAAAACCTAATTACCATATTATCACACAAATTAACATATTAACTATTCCAATTAAATTAATATATTCAAATAACTATTGACATTAATTATAAAAGCCCAAATAAACACAAATTATTATTTTTAATTCAAACGAAATTATTAATACATAAATTACGAACAAACATAAATTATTTAAAATAAACATAAAAATATAATTATAAAAAAAACGAGAAATTAATAAAACATAAACATAAATTAAAAAAAAGAAAAAAAACCCCAAAATCCCCCTCCTGCCTGGGAAAACACAAAGAACAAAAAAAATTTTTTTTTTTTTTCCGTAAATGCAGGGCAACGGACGGAAATTCCGTTACCACCACGGTGGTAACGGACATCTTCACCGTTACCACCGCAGAGGTAACGGTTTAGATCTACGTTACCTCTGCGGCGGTAACGGAAAAGTGATCCGTTACATGGTAACGGATTTCTTATCCGTTGCCCTGCATTTACGAAAAAAATTTTTTTTTTTTTTGTTCTTTGTGTTTTCCGGCGACGAGTGGGGCAATTTTCCGGCAAGCCTACGTTGGTTTTGACCACAAATAACTACAAAACTAACTTTGATTTGAAGATTCCCCGATTTCCTTTCCCTTCTTCCTTGGGCCCATTCTTTTTCCGGCGTGTTGTGGTGGTGGTCGGCGTCGGTGTCTTCTTCGTCCTCGCTCCGGTGGTCGCCGGTGCGGCCTTCCTCGCCTGGTGGTGGTGGTTGCCGTGTGGTGGTGGTGGCGGTGGTGGTGGTGGTGGCTTTGGGGCGGGTGGTGGCTATGGTGGGAGTGAGGAGTGAGAGTGAGAGAGTGAGAGAGTGAGAGAGTGTTAGAGTGAGAGAGTGAGAGAGTGTGGGGGGTATGGGGTAGTATTTGTAGGGGGTAGTTTAGGAGTATTTTAAAAAAAATACGGGCGATTTCAAGTAAATACGGGCGATTTCAAAATATTTAAGTAAAATAAACATATTACAATTGTTAAAAGACACAAATTCATTATGATACGGTCATTAACAAAATGTTATGCTCCTTTTAATTTTAAAACAAAAACATATATTTCCTAACTTTTACTTGCAACGTTTCTCACTTTTGGCAATTCTCTATTACTTGCACCGTTTCTATCTTTAGTAATATGTTTTTTTTCTTCTCTCTCCTCTCCTTGGTCCTTGTGCAAACCCATGCTACTAATTTCTACTTTTTGGCTATGATAATTATATGTATGTAACTCGTATCTCGGAACAAAAATAACTTATAACACCCTTTAAATTAAAAAACTTTGTATTAGTAAAAAGGGTTTAAATAATATAATCATTCACTTTTATGACCCTATCAGAAGGCAAAGATGATTAACAAAATTAATGGCAGCACTTCATCTTCAAACATATCAACCGAATACAATTGGCTTAATAATCAAATTGAACTCACTTATGTGTTTGGTGGCCGAACTTCCATCAACCATCTCAAGATTAAATAACAACTGACGCATCAAATACATCTTGTTAATTGTCGAGGGCTTCTAATACATATTTGATAGAATTTGCATCAATGCCGCTGTTGTTTGCTTTTCCTTGTATTGAAAGCACAGTCTGGGCCAATGTCAACCTCATCACTCCAAGAGCTTAACGAACAAACACTCTCCATTCTTCCTCAAGCGTGCCACTTGGTCTTTTCCCCTAAAGAGGCAAGTAAAGATTCTTTTGATACGAATAGTCCTCCATTTGTATTTTCCAAAAGTCAAAATCTTTACCATCAAACTTTTCAAGTCTAACCTTCCTATCCTCCATTATTGAACATCAACCAAAATTTATTACCACAAAGCAAAAAAAATTGAATTCCAACAACAAATAACTAGTTTGCACAACAAATCTAACTTAACCACATCAAAATCAGACCATGACTCTAAAACCAATTGTTGGGAATAAGACTAAGAAAATAGTAATTACTTGTAATTAAGACTAATCAAAAATTAATAAGAAAACTTAAAGGAAGCTAAATAACATAGAAAGCACAAAGAAGAACACATCAAGTAACATGTAAAAACCCAGGCACCAAGAGAAAAAACCCCAACCAAGTTCACTTCTTTGATTAATAGAATCGATGGATGATGATTTACAAGCAGTAATGATGAGTTAATGTTATTTTCTCTTTCCTGTCTCACTAAACTCCAGGAAGATCACATATTTGTGTGAGTAGTACCTAAAACTAGAAAAAGGGGGGCTTATATAGTCTAATCATTCTCAACTTTCACAAATCGCAATTAACATTAAGTAAATCTCTTATTACATTTCCATGCAGCAAAACTTAACTCATATCTCGATCCTAGGCCTGTGGTTCAAGGCCCACAATATAATAACCCAATATATACATACACTGAATGGATCTATACAATAATATGCCATAAGAATTTTCTGAGCTAAACTATATAATCTCCACCATTATTTATCGGAATATCATTTCACATAACGCCTATAATCTATTATCCATTATGGCGCTTTTATAATACCCGCAAAGTCACTAAAAATAAACACTGCCCCCACCAGGTTCCAAGAACAAAGTCAGCGAAACTGAGTACCCACTGCCCAACCATAAAATCTTTTTGGTGGCTTAAAGCGTATTTACAGATTTAAATTTATCTTACAAAATATTAGAAATCAAGCCATAGAGAAATCATAATGAACGAATAATATAGCAATTACTTATAGACAATTTCCAATGTTACTCGTTTTAAATAATAATAAGAGTATCTCACAAAATGAATATTATAAGCTTTCAATTAGAGAGACCTCATAAGGATTCCATAGGATCTAATACGATATCCAGAAATCAATTCTATTTGACATATACTATGACATAACAATATTTCCCACTTTAGGATTTCAAAAAGAATAACGTCTAATCCAAATATGTGCAACATAGCTAATTCCATTCATAGATTCCTAACGAGTTTCTTAGCAATTCATCCCCACACTTCGCACATGAATTCCATAAAATTGGGTGAGTAAAACATTACTTCGGAACAAGTTTAACTTTCCACAAAACCAATTACATATTGAAATACATATATATATTTTCTTTCGAAAATCATATTATCCTTGGGAAGAGAACACGAATAGAGTTGCCTTCCGGTGAATTCTCTAAACTTTTACAAAGGACGTCTCCCTCTTTCGTTATGTATCGCTTGCAAGGCTTTTCAGGACATGTCCCCAGAATACAGAATATAGAATATACAGAATATAGAATATACAGAATACAGAATACAGAATGTTGTTCATCACTGCTCCGGCGGCTTCTTCCCCTTACAAAACGAAATCAAAATACATAATTCACAATTCAATATTTTTGTGAAACTCAAATTCATAATTCTCGAGTCAGATATATCAAAATCTCGTAACATAATCGTTTTTGGATACCTCCAACACCTAGAATTGTTTGCACCGGCCGTTATATTACATGCGCTATATAGGTAGAACATTTCTCCGTATTTAAGGTGCTTAGCATTTATCATAAGAGTCTGATAAATGTGATAATTTGCAAGATGGAACCTCAATTCTAGGCGACTGTTTTTTCTTTGTCTGATTAAAAACGTTCATAGGACTTGCTGCGACAGTTTCTAAACATATTTTTCTCACATTTCTTATTTGTACTGTTATCCCCACCCCCAGTTTATTGTACTGATGAACGTGCACATACATTTCCATGTGGATTGCAGATGACAAAGAAATTTGTCGATTGTTTCTTATAAAAAAGCCAGAGCTTATCTATACAAAGGGATTTTCAGTACTAAACAGGTGGGCTGCGGAAGGTAAAGTTTGGCCATTTGAGTATCTATTAATGTGTGATGATATCATCCCAAATATAAAGAGGGTTGTATTCAACATATTCTTGGAAAAAGACCCGGAATCAGGTGTAAGGTGTTAACCTTTTTCATATGCTTGCTCTTCATTCTAGTAAAGAAAGTATCCATATAGCAAAGCTCCTTATGGATGTGTACATGGAAGAAACATCAGCAACACATGCATTGCCGACGTTAAGCATCCCGGAAGACGAGTTATTTCCATGGTTATTGGCGGATAAAGATGGAATAACTCCTCTGTTGATGGCCATAACTCTTGGAAATGAAGATTTTGCATTGTATATCTTGTCACTAGATATAAACGCTGTAATAGAGTCGCCGTGTAATTGCCTCCACGCAATCGCCGAGGAAGTAAATCCTAAAACTACATATCTTAAGAAAAAGAAAAATTTAGAAAAAATTGCATTAGAGATTCTAGAAGTAATACATTGCAAAGGCTGGACTCACCTTATACTTGATGGTGATGAAGTGGAGATCACCATACATAATGCACCATTCTGCGGAGGTGAGTAATTAATATCTTTCTACAAACCCAATTTATGTTTCCCTAGACTAAGGTCCCTGTTATATTCAATTTATTTTTGTTTATTAGAAGCTTATTAATCCTTATTAGGCCTCATCCGAATTTATTGGACTTTTTATTTTGTAAGAGTGTCGAGCCTTGTTTTTGCTTATATTTACGGAATCGAACTTATCGAGTTTGTTAGACCTTATTAATCCTTATCTAAACTTAGCTGAAAATAAGGTGAACAAAACATTCCCTACTTCATTTTCTACCTTTCTCTCTTGGGTAACATGATAAAGTTCCCGTCAAAAAAAAAAAAAAAAAACATGATAAAGTCCCGTCAAGAAAAAAAATGATAATCAATTTTTTGGAAAATGCTACTCGTAATATAAACCCCAAGTATCCATGCATGTATATGTGGGGCACCCATATGCCATAAATTTTAATAATGCATTTGGATCACTAACGACAATATTAGCATAATCCTAATCACTCATTTTGGTTGTTTAGTATTGAAGAACTTTAAGCACTAATTACACCTATCTATGAATCATTTTCGCATGCATTCTAAAATCATTTGATATATGCACGCATGCTGCTTTTAGGGTTGCAAATAAGCATAAACTACGTTTCCTAAAATAGTACTATTTACGGAATTTATGATACAATCACACGTCAATCGATACAACTAATTCTTATTTATTCCTTATTAATCTTTCTATTTTTTAACTTCTTATATGCAGCCCTATTATTTTCCAATTAAAATTGCATTAGATATTGACAAATTTTATTATCCTGAAACAGATTTTTTTTTGAACGGTTAGTTACACTATTTCCAGAGCTATTGGAAAAAGTGAATGAAGCCACGGAAACCGTGTTACACACTTGGATAAAAGAGGTAGGTGAAGAATGGCCGTTTAAATGCATATTTGAGAGCAAAAATATCGATCGAAAGTGGAGAAGTCGTCTTGTGAAACTTATGTTTGTGTATAACAACAATCAACACAACCCTTTCCATGTTGCTGCAATTTCTACCCACAAAGAGATCACTCTCCAAATTGTCAAGTTCCTAGTAGAAGCTTACAAAAAGGAAATTCCTGATTATTATATCTATCCCTCGATTGTGCTTCCTTGGATACGAATTAATTCAAAAGGTGAAGCACCTCTTCACTTGGCCATACTACACAAACACGACGACCTTGCAAAATATATAGTGTCACAACTTGGTAGAAGTAATATGGGTGAAATGATAGATTTTTACACCCCGGAGCACGAGATACTCTTTCTTGCAGTAGACAATGATTGTTGTCAAGTGACTAAATACATAATGGAAAATTTAGATAAGGAAAGCTGGATCAAATATATCAAGAATTCGATTGACGGACGAAATATCTTGCATATTGCTTTAAGTTGCAAAGGTTAGTTTTGCTATATCCAATTCTTTTAGATTCGATACTTAAAGTCCGTTCTTTTCAACTTATTTTTACTTATCTTAATATATCTAGTAACTTAATATATGCAGCTCACGATGAGAATCCAAGTATCCCTGCCAAAGCCATGCTTTTCCAAGGATAATATATAGTAAAAAGTCCCATTATTGACCAATCAATGATATTTTAACTGTTGAGCCATTATTGCCTTCCTTGCCCTTTTTAGAATGTAGAACTTCAGTTGCCAAAAGTGTAACCAATTTTAGTTCCTATACCAGGTTGGAAGCTTTTTTGTTTACTAGAGATCATCTTAGTGAGCAAAGTCTCATTCTTTGAACCAAAATCTTCATTACACGAGTTTGACCACATACAAGGTTGGCATAGTTCCATCCTAAAACCAATTAGTAATAGGTGGAGTAATCCACCAATGTTTACGCTAATCAGTCTTTCTCTATTTCTTCACTGTGGGGACAATTACTCCCAACTCACATGTGGGTTATATTTTTAACACTTCTCCTTAAGTTATATTTTCAACACTTCTCCTCAAGTTACCAGAAGAAATCATTATTGTTTGGTTCCAGTTCTAAGGTTTTCTAGGTTCCATTAAGTAGGAAAAGTTTTCTATCTCTAAAAAAAAAAAATTGAGAATTAATATTGAAAACATTTTTATAATTAATGTAGGAAAAGTTTTTTTTGTGACAGCTGATGGAAAAGTTTTCAGACAAACGTTTTATAGTACTTGTTGTGTTTCTTTTTCAGTGCAACACTTTGACTTTTGCATTATTCACACTATTGGTGATACTCATACAACACCTCCTACATCAGCTTAATTAATTTATTTATTTCTCTTTCTGTTTCATTAGATGACAAGTTGTTGTAATAAGCTTGCATGGCAAGTTAGTTAGAGATTCAGTTAGAAGTTTGTTAGCTCTTCTTTCTTTTCTTTCTAGCTCTTGTATATAAGAAAACTCTCTCCTGTATTTTTATTTTATTCATTCAGAAATACAATTCTAAAACGTGAGATATTTTTCTCTCAAGTTTCTCTCTAGTTATATATCTTTTGATTGAAAACTTTCATGGTATCAGAGTTTACCTCAAGCATTATGAGCTGAAATCCGCAATTTTGAGATGAAAGTCTTCTTTGAATCGAAGAATTCCTACGAAATTACGGAAATCGGGTTTTATTATTTACGAAACTTCTTCTTTCTTATCTGAATGTTAATGATCTTCTTTTCTTGTCTCATAATATCTGAAATTTTCTCTGAAACTCTTTCATTTCTTGATTCACTTTGTCTGAATTCTTATCTGAAATTTTTCTGATAAATCGTATGGTTTATCACTCGATTGATTGAAATCGTGTAGTTAATGTCGTGATTGAACGATTAACTTCCTTTGATTGAAAGATATTGAAATTACGAGGTTGATTAGAAGAAGTCGTGATTACTTTGCATTCTAAGCTGTTTGATAAAATCTCTCAAAGAAATTCCCGATTCTTGATAAATTTTCTCAAAGAAATTCTTGATTCTTGATTCATTTCTATAATCTTTGCCTAAACTTCGGTGATTCATCATGCACGAAACACAAAATCTACCTCCTAACCAAAATCCTACTAGTATCTATTATATTCGTCATCCATCCGATGCTAATTCTACACAATTAGTTTCTGTCAAATTCAATGGAGAAGGTTTCTCTAACTGGAAACGAGCAATGATTCTTACTTTATCTGCGAAGAATAAGCTCGGATTTGTTACCGGTGACATTCCTAAGCCTGCTGAAACATCATCTGAATTAAAGGCTTGGGAGAGATGCAACGATTTGGTTTGTTCATGGCTGATTTTTAATCTTGATAATGCAATAGCAAAGAGTGTCTTGTTCTTAACAACTGCAGCATCTATATGTAAAGATTTAGAAGATAAATTTGGTTACTCCTCCATGACTCAAGTATATTCATTAGAACAGAAGCTTACTGAGATTTCTCAAGGAAATCAAAGCGTATCTGAGTTTTTCACTAACATCAAGACTATTTGGGATGTACTTAATGATGCTCATCCACTTCCTACTTGTACATGCAACAAATGTACTTGTAATGTGACCAAGAAGATTTATGATAGACAGTAGGAGAAGATGTTACTACAATTCATGATGAAGCTGAATGAACAATTCTCCACTGTCAGGGGAAATGTTTTGATGTTAGAACCAGTTCCTAATATCTCTCAGGCTTATAGGCTATTTGCTCAGGAGGAGAGACACAAAGAGATTGCTGCCACGAATAATCAGTGAATCACTAGCTTTTGTTGCCGACCAACAAAAGGTCAACAATCAGAACTCATAAAATCAGAATTCATACAACAAAGGCTATAAACCACCACAATCTGGTTACAATAGTTCAACTCATAGAGAACTTATAACAATCATGGTGGTACTGGTGGATCAGCATCTGGAAACAACTATTGCACTCATTGCAAAATTCCTGGACATGGCATGGAAAGGTGCTTCAAGCTGAATGGATATCCTTCAGGCTTTAAAAGCTTCAAGGACAAGAGAGCTGCTGTTGCTTTTCACACTGTTGAAGATAACTCTCCTACTTCTTCTGAGTCACAGAACATCACTGTCACTCAATATCATCAGCTTATGGACATGCTCAATAAGCACAAAGTGGATTATCAACATTCCGGTACTCAATTTACCGATGGAGGTCACAATTCTCATGCTATGCTTGCGGTACTTATTGCCTCATGTCTTCTATTAATACTAAGTGGCTTCTTGATAGTGGAGCCATTGACCATATCCGTTACGATTTCTCCAGATTTACTTGGATTCACTTAATCAAAGCTAAGACTCGATGTTTTGATGATTTCTCCGGATTTACTTGGATTCACTTAATCAAAGCTAAGACCGATGTTGTTACTGTGATGCATAATTTTGCTACTTATGTTTCTATTCGGTTTTCTTCAAAGATTTTGTGTGTTAGATCTAACAATGCTAAAGAGCTTACTAAGGGAGCTATGAAATTTTTCTATCAAGAGCAAGGTATTGTGAATCAAACCAGGTTGTAGTGATACACCCCAACAGAATGGGGTTGTAGAAAGGAAGCATCGACACTTATTGGAGACAGCTAGGGCTCTCTATTTTCACTCAAAAATTCTCGATAGATTTTGGGGTGCATGTGTTTTGTGTGCAGCTTATCTCATTAATAGAATGCCCTTAAAACCAATACATAATGCCCCCCCCTATTCTCTCTTATACAATTCCACTCCCTCCTTGACTCATTTAAAGACTTTTGGATACCTTTGTTATGTCTCCACATCCAAAGTTAACGAACCAAATTTGACCCTAGAGCTTCTCCATGTGTCTTTCTTGGCTACTCTCTTAGTAAAAAAAGCTATAAAGTCTTGGACATTAGTACCAACAAGTTGTTTGTTTCCGTGAGATGTATCTTTTCATGAGTCATTCTTTCCATTTTATCTTTCTTCACCACAAACTCCTATTCCATCTCGCCATATACCTTCCTACTTCTACATCAAATCCTTCTTATGAAGACCACATTTTCCCATCTCTATCTACACCTACACCTACAACCTCACCTATAGCCTCACCTACACCTACAACCTATTCCCATAACTCTACACCTTTTCATTCTTCTTCTTCTCGTTTCTAATTCAACATCTTCTTCCCGTTCTTTTCCACTTTCTTCTGCCTCCACTCAGCTTCTTACAGCGACTCCATCTAATCCAACTAATATTGTAGATTTTTCATCTACTATTTCTCAACCAAAGAATCGAGACCCTCCGCACAACACAAAACACCAGCTTACCTAAAGGATTATCTCTGTCACACTGCTTCTTCTACACCCATCACCTATCATTGGTGTAATCCGGTATCTTATTATGCTTATTCTACCTCTCATGATGCCTTCTTTTCTCACTCATGTGACATACAAGAACCATCCTGCTATGTTGAAGCTTCTACTCACCCAATTTGGTTGAAGCCATGGAAAAGGAGCTTCAAGCTCTCCATGATAATCAAATATGGGATTTAGTTGACCTGCCAGTTGGGAAGAAACCTATAGGAAGCAAATGGGTTTATAAAGTGAAGTTGAAGTCAGATGGCTCTTTGGAAAGATGTAAAGCCAGATTAGTAGCCAAGGGATTCAATTAGAAATATGGGGTGGATTATGAAGAAACTTTCTCCCCAGTTGTGAAAATGAGCATAGTCATATGCTTAATTGCCTTAGCAGCTTCTAGAAACTGGCCATTATTCCAACTTGATGTGAATAATGCTTTCCTACATGGAGATTTATCAGAAGATGTCTACATGAAGGTACCTGATGGTATTGCTAATCCTAACAAACAAGTATGCAAGCTCATAAAATCACTTTATGGCCTTAAACAGACCTCAAGGCAATGGTTTGCTAAGCTACTATCTCGCCTTGTCTTCTCAAGGTTTTTCTCGGTCAAAAAATGATTACGGTCTTTTCATAAAGAAAGATAATGGTTTGATATGCATAGCAGCAGTCTATGTTGATGATATCATCTTGACTGGGACAGATTTGGTTAGCATTGAAGCTCTTAAAAGTCATCTTCATCATGCCTTCAGCATCAAGGATCTAGGAAAATTAAACTATTTCCTAGGCATTGAAGTTACATATGTTCCTGATGGTGTCATCCTTAGTCAGAAGAAATTCACTTCTGAGTTACTAAAGTCTGCTAGTGTTGATCTTTCTAAAAAAAGCACTTACACCCTTGCCTCTCAATCTTAAACTTCAAACATCTGAAGGTGTTTTACTCACTGATCCTGAAAGCTACAGATCACTAGTTGGCAAACTGAATTTTCTTTGCAATACTAGGCCAGATCTCTCCTATGCAGTTCAATCATTAAGCCAATTTATGCAATCTCCTCGCTCTACACATTACCAAGCTCTCCTCCATACCCTCAGATATCTTCACTACATAGTAGGACAAGGTATCTTATTGAAAGCTAATGATGAACTTAAGCTTCAAGCTTACTCGGGCTCGAGATTGGGCCTCTCCCGTATTGATACTAGGAGATCCAAGATCGGTTATGTCCTCTTGCTAGGTCACTCACCTATCACTTGGAGGTCTAAGAAGCGAAATACGATATCTAAATCCTCTTTTGAAGCGGAATACGAGCTATGGTCTCGCAACTTCGAAAGTTACCCGGATGGTCGATGTTGGAGGAGCTTGATGTTTCTAATCTCAAGCCTATTACACTTCATTGTGATAATCATTCAGCCCTTTACATTGCAAAGAACCCCGTCTTCCATGAGAGGACAAAACATATTGACATAGATTGTCACTTTACAAGAGAGAAGGTTCTTGAAGGCTCGATACAACTCACCTATCTATCTACTCAATCTCAATTGGCAGATCTTTTTACGAAGGTTCTTCCTTCACCTCATTTCGAGAGAACTTCTTTCCAAACCTGGGAATGACCGATCCTTCATCTCATCCATCTCCCGGTTTGAGGGGGGGTATTAGTGATACTCATACAACACCACCTACATCACTTAATTAATTTATTTAATGTACTTCTCTTTTCTGTTTCATTAGATAACAAGTTGTTGTAAAAAGCTTGCGTGGCAAGTTAGTTAGAGATTCAGTTAGAAGTTTGTTAGCTCTTCTTTCTTTTCTTTCTAGCTCTTGTATATAAGAAAACTCTCTCTGTATTTTTATTTTATTCATTCGTAAATACAATTCTAAAACATGAGATATTTTTCTCTCAAGTTTCTCTCTAGTTTTCTCTCTTTTGATTGAAAACTTTCACATGCACCTCACCTTGACCGTAATTTTTTTAATAATATATTAAAACAAAAATGATCATATAAAATATTGGATTTGTTTCAATGAATATTTTCATAATATGAACTTTTTATAATTTTTATAAATACATAGTAATTAGAGATATCAATGGTCAAAGTTGTGCGTTGGCAAGCGTGAATAAACTGTTGCAATTATTTAGAAACGGAGGTTAGTATAATACTGATTTATTCTCTATTAAAAACTTGAAAGCAGATACAGAATTAGGCACATGGCTTATTCACCAAACACCAGAGTTCATCATTGAACCAGACAACGACGGATATACACCTTTGGATGAAGCATTTGGTGTTGGTGCTACATGGTTTATAGAAGAAATCCTGAAAAAATATCCTTCAATATTTGATAGTGCACCTTTATGTTGGGTAACAGCATGTGAGTATGGTAGATATGATACGCTTAAATCATTCATTACAAAATATCCAGGAGATTTTAGAGAACTTTGCATACAAGAGGAGGACTCACCTTTACATCATATCAACAAACTTCGAAGTTTAAAAGAGTATGAATCATTTCTCACCTTATCAGACATGAAAGGTCTTATCAACCTTCAAGATTCTGAAAAGAATACACCTTTGCACAAAGCTATAGAGAAACACAACATACACTTGACAGAAGCATTACTTGGCTTGGAAAAAATAAACTACACCATCGAGAATAAGGAGGGGAAAACAGCAATGGATATGTTGGCCGAAAAATGCAATGGTGGTGATGTTATAATTAGATGGGTATGGTTTCTTGTTCCGAAAAGTTTTCTAATCTAGATCGATCATAATCTATAATAAAATGAATCACTTGTTGTTCTTGTTTTCAAAATAGTTGCACCATCTGCTTTCAGCTTTTTCAAGTACTCCAATACGCTTTTTAATGTCTAATTGTGTGTAAATAAAAATTAGGGTTTTTTGTCAGAAAGGACCTAATAAAATACAAGTTTTGTAGGGAAGGACCTAATAAAAATTTTTTTGTCTAAAAGGACCTATTAAAATACTTCCGATTGTTAAAAGGAACCAATTTATGAATTTCAAATCAAAATTACCATATTCCGGAATTGACTTTTTTTTTTACCCCAATTGACTCTTTCAATGCTTCAATGGAGATTTCAAGTTTTCGATGTTGGGAGGAAAGTTTATGTCAAATGTAGTTTTGAAGAAGATGAAAAGTGAATGAAGTAAAACAGAAACAAAACATTGAAAGAGTCAATTGGGGTAAAAAAAAAAAAAGTCAACGCCGAAATATGGTAATTTTGCCGTGAAATTCATAAACTGGTTCCTTTTAGCAATCGGAAGTATTTTAATAGGTCCTTTTAGACAAATTTTTTTTTTTTTAGGTCCTTCCCTACAAAACTTGTATTTTATTAGATCCTTTCTCACAAAAAACCCTTAAAAATTATAAAAAGTTAATATTTGGAATTCTCGCATTGGGACAAATTTAACAAGATCCCACTTGACTATGTTTATTTTTATATAATTTAATTGATGAATAGTGCCCAAATGGTGCAACTATTTTAAAACAAATGAAGTATCAGAAAGCTTTGTAAACTTCTATAATTGGAGTAATGAAATTTGATAGTAATTTTCCTTTCAAAAAAAAAAAATTTGATAGTAATTTTTAGACTCTAACCATTTCTTGTGAAACATTACATTATAGGATGAGATGTGCCAAAGAATTGGAATCAATCCAAGGATAAATACATCATTCTTTCAGCAACGCACTGATTTACTAGAAGTGCGAAATTCGCTATTTGTGGTGGCGGCTTTAATAGCTACCATTACGTTCGCTGCCGGATTTACTCTCCCTGGTGGATTGAATCAAAACACCGGAGAAGCAATGATGGCGACGAAGGCGGCTTTCTTGGTGTTTTTGATGGCTAATACACTAGGCATGTGTACTTCCACGTTGGTGTTGATTTGCCTTTTATGGTCCTTGGTCCATAATAAATCTCCAGAGGTTCCGCTACTATTGATTGAAAAAAGCATGTATTTGCTCATGGTATCAATTTGCTCCACCTTATTGGCTTTTATGACTGGAGTCTTTGTTACTATATCCCCACAGAACTTATGGCCAACCATTGTTGTTATCATCATGTGCTCTCTCATTGGAATTTTAGTTGAAAGGAAACTATTGCAGAAAGTGTTAAGAATTCGTCCAACAAAACAAGGAGTGATGGAGCACCAACAACAACAGAGGATCTTTCGGTAAGTTTCAAATTGGAATATCTAAATTCAATTCTTATACTTTTTAAATAATTGATTTCATTTTGAATTAAGGCTGAAATATAACATCACTATATGTATACCAATACATTCTGAAATAAGTGAAACACTTGTCTCTTTTATGTGAGAGTTTTTTGAGATAATTGTTTCACATATTTCATAATGAACGGAGTATATTTAATCAAATAAGGTATCAAGGAATATTAATTATGCTATTTCTTTTTTTTTTACATCAAGAAAGTGTACAGAATAAAAAAACTAAAGAAGAATGAGTATGACGACAGAATGCTATGTCTTAATACATACTCCCTCGATCCTTGAACATTCTTTCCCGCGAGAAAATGTACAGAAAAAAAAAACTAAAGAACAACAAAAGAAGAACGAGTATGACGACAAAATACTACTAGCTCCGTTCCTAAATAATTGTTGGACTTCGACTTTTGACACTATTCACAAATTTCAATTTGGCTGATTTATAGGTATGAGAAAATATAGTCATGTGGGTTTTGTTTGATTCGTCTCGATATGTACTTTTAGGATATCAACTTTTTATATTTTTATAAATATAAAAATAGAAATATAAAGGCTCAAAGTATTGCATCGACATGTATGAAAAGTTTAAGTGTAAATATTATTTAAAAAGGGAGGTGGTATCTCTTAATGCATACTCCCTCTATCCTCTAATATTCTTTCCAGCCTTTTTGAGCATAATCTAAAGAAATTGGTTCTATAAAAACATGCTTTTTGGTGATATTAGAATAAAATAAACAATAATGGGTGTATGGGAAATCAACTTAAATCTAGTTGTATTTGTGTGTATTGCAGGGGCGTATCGATTGTGGATGCTTGCGCAACCTTCGTAAAAAAAATGAAATTCCAACGGATAAGGAAGAAGGAAGAACGTGAGGAGACTTCGAATCTTGTCTGAAACATAAACGTGAGCAAACTACCGATTGCTTCTTGTTGTGACTCTAAGTCAATGTTATTTTGATGATGATAAACGCTTTATGCTATATCATGTATGTATGTAACAGTGAAATAAGAAAGCTATTAAGATTGGATGTTCATGAAAGATCAAGAACTTGAAGATATGGAAGCTTAGGTCTAGTTATGTTCTTAGTCATGTTTATGCAATGTAATTAACGTATTGGAACTTTGTGCTAAAATTAGAAATATGAAATTAGGATGATTAACTATTTTCTTAGAGTTAAGAAAATAGGTGATTATATTACTTTCATGTTTATATGGTTTAAAAAAGTAGGGAGAGTTTTATTAAAACAAGGATTTCGAAAATCAGTTTTAGAAAGAAAAAGATTTTTTTTCGAAAATAATTTTTGAAAAGAAAAAGATTTTAATTTTCGAAAAACAGTTTTAAAAAGAAAAAGAATTTTTATTTTCGAAAAATCAGGTTTTGAAAAAGATAAAAATTTTGTTTAAAAAAAAAGAGATAAAGAAAACGTAGTTGAAGATTTTCGGAAAAAAGGGAAGTGTTTATGAAAAGAAAAATCTGATTTTTAAAGAAAAGGATTTTGGATAAAAAAATGATATGAATAAAATTGGGATAAGATATGGAGTAATCCTTATCTTACAAGGAGTAAAGGAAATCAGTTTTTATAAAAGATAAATTTGGTTTTTGAATAGGAAAAGAATTTTATCCCTTTATTTTAGGAATAAAAATTGTTCAAAAAGATAATACAACTTGGAGAAGGATTCTTATTTAGTTGATGGAATTATATACGGGATATAAATCATTATAGCAACAGACGTTTTCAGATTTGGAGAGAAAAAGATTTTGAAAGCTGAAAACGATCTCCCAGAGCATAGTGTACGGCACAGAGTTCTAGTAGGTTAAGGTCTCTAAATAAAGCTTGTAATGATCCTCTATTTGCTTGAATAAGAAGCACGCCTTTGAGGAATCTTTCTTTCTGTAATTCTTATATTATAGAGAGTAGCAACACTTAGGGTTAAGTGTTGAGGAGCACTACTAGAGTTAGTAGTGGGGGAATCGAATTGTATCAAGGGTTTGGTATTTTACGATTCAAATAATAAAAGAGTAGTTTGTGTGGACGTAGATCTCAGAGGTGAGATTGAACCACGTTAAATTCCTGTGTCTTATTATTTGATTTCATTGTTTTATTGTTTGATACAATTTCGTTTGAGCAAAAACACCAATCGGAGAATTTACGAGTGAATAACACAGTGCACGGCACTGTGCCATAAGAGTATTTTCGCGAAAATCGATTAGTTTTAGCCACTCAATTCAACCCTCCCTTTTCTTGAGTGTCACCTTGTGTTCCAACAAGTGGTATCAGAGCAGGCTATTCTCGAAAGGCTCATCCCTAGAGAATAGAAGTCATGAACATGCAAGATGACTCTCGAGATAGACACATCAAGTGTCCGATTTTCAACGGAAAAGACTACAGATGGTAGAAGGCTAGGATGAGGATCGACATCCAAGGATTGGACTATGAATGCTGGAAAGTTATAAGGAAATGACCAATCCTTATCCAAGCCAAAAATGCTGAAGGAAAGATGGTCGACAAGGATGAAGACGACTACAATTCAGTTGATTATGCAAAAGCCGAAAAAAACTTCAAAGCTATGAGTATTCTCCAAGATGGAATTGGACCTGATGAATACCCAAGGATCTAAGCTTGTACTACAGCAAAAGAAATATGGGACACGCTGGAGTTGGCCCACGAAAGTACGAATGAGGTAAAACAATCTAGAATAGATTTGCTTGTCCAACAATATGAATTGCTTACTATGAATAATGACGAATCTATTAAAGAGATGTTCACTAGATTTACACTAATCACTAATGAATTACGTTCTCTAGGCAAAACATATACTTCTGAAGATTTTGTGAGAAAGGTGTTAAGAAGTTTAACAAATCGATGGCTCCCAAAAATAACCGCTATTCAAGAAGCTAAAGATTTGACTAAACTTTCACTAGAACAACTTATTGGATCGATAATGACTCATGAACTTGTCTTAGATGCTAAAACTAATGAACCAAAAAGTAAAGGTATAGCCTTGAGAACTGAATTGAAAATTGAAAATAGTGATAGTGATGATGATATTGATTTTCTTACTAGAAGATTTAAAAAAATTCTCAAAAAGAACAAAAACAACAATCCTAGAAAAGATGAAAAATTCAAAGGTAAGAGCACTACATCTAACTTTAAGAAAAGTGCTACTAATTCGGGCTGTTTCAAGTGTGGAGAGTTAAATCACAGGATAAAGGAATGTCCCTTATGGAATGATGAGAAGCTTAAAGAAAAAAGGGATCAAACAAAGAAGGAGTTCAAGAAAGCAATGATTGCTGCCGTTTGGGGAGATTCGGATTCTGATGAAGAATAGTCAGAGGCACAATGCCATGAAGAAAAATTATGTCTGAATGATGTACATACATCACAGAGAAGGGCACAGTGCCATTGGGACTCTCACTTGTGTCTAATGGCGAAAAGTTCGAACTCCCAAGATGAAACTGAATACAGTGAGGTAAGTCTTCTTTCTCTAAAACCTTCAATACATCTTCGTTCAAAAAACCAACTTGTTACTTTGCTGGGAAATATCATTGATGATTGTCAAGAAATGAATGATGATTTTTCAAACATGAGAAAAGAGGTGAAAAATTTAACTAAGCAAAAGATTGGGTTGGAATTGGAATATAAGGATTTATTTAAGGATTGTGAAAAATTGATGAAAAAGAATGATGAACTTCAAAAAACTATTGAAGAGAAAAATGTTGAGTTAAATGCTTTAAGGTGTGAAAAGTCTCTCGCAAAAGAAGTTGTTAATAACACTGTGCTAGAGGCTAAAAATTCGGATCTTGAAAATCAAATTGAATCGTTAAAACATGAGTTAACTGAGTTGAAAGAATCAAGACAAAGATACAGAATTGTTCCACTTATGCTACCTCATGATGCTAAGTTAAGTGATGAACTTGATAAAGTTAAAAGAGATTTGGAAATTTCGAGAAAAAGAAATAGCGATCTAAACACTTCTGTTGAATTCTTAGAATCACAATTGACTATTGCTCGAAAAATGTATGAAAAATGGTTAGATGGTCAAAAAGCCTTAGAATATATCTCCAGTACAACTAGCAATCGAAATAGAATTGGTTTAGGATATACAGACCAGAGGCACAGTGTAAGGCACAGTGCCAGAAATTTCGAAAGAGACTTTCGTAAAAGAAAATATGCTGATCTACCTGAATATTTAATTTGCAACTTTTGTGGAAAAAATGGACACATTATGGATAACTGTAATATCAAGAAAAGGAGTGTTGCAAAAAATGTAAAGAACGTAAATCAAATATGGGTTAAAAAGGACTTGTTAGAAGCTCAACGAAAGACAAAGGGACCCAAGCAGATCTGGGTTCCTAAAACTAACAAGTGATCTTTTTGCAGGCAAACGTGAGAGGACGCAGCCTATGCTGGTATCTCGACAACGGCTGCTTAAGACATATGACTATTGATAAATCTCAATTCCTCTCACTAGTAGCCTACCATGGAGGGTGTGTTACATTTGACGATAACAAAAAGGGATAAATAATTGGTATTTGAAACGTCGGCAAATCCCTAACACACTCCATAGAGAATGTGATGTTGGTAAGTGGTTAGAAAAACAGTTTGTTAAGCATACCATAATTGTGTGATCAAGGTAATTATGTTGAAATTCATGCATGAATATTTTATAAGATAATTTGTGGCTTTGGGATTAATTTTTGAAAATTAGTTGAGTATTATGCTTGTTGTCCTCCTTTAAATACGTTAATTAGAGTGTTGATGCATGTCTTTGTGAAGCTTTGTGAGTAAAGGTCTACTTGATATAAAAAGGACTCGTAATGGTCTAATGATGCTATCCTAATGTCATGATCCTAAGTTGCCGAACTAATGAACTTTTATAATCCTAAGTTGCCGAATTATTGAGCTATGAAATGTTAATTCTTTCTCTTATGGAAAGCTTGATCTTTATCCCGATATTCTGATTTTCTATTTATGAGTTTGACATTTGTGCCTCATTATTTCTTTCTTTCATATGTCTCACCTTATCATCATTTCCCTATTATTATCCTTCTTTTCTTCACCCATTGATCCAAAGTTCAACAAGTGTTCTTAATCTTGATTAATGATAATTTATGGGGCAAGAACATCTTGATAAGATGATGGAAGAAAAAGACGCATCAGTTAAGGGGGAACATGAAAAGGTTGGAATGAAACACAAATACGTGAAAGAATGAAAGGTACTGATTCACACTGTGCAAGGCACAGTGCCAGGGGATGCATCAAAAAGAAAATGAGGTCCGAATTAACTTATTATCTTTGATCTCTTATTGATTGACTCTAATAATATTGTATGGTCTGCTTTTCCTTCATAAAAAATTAAAAAAAAAAAAAAAAGAAAAGAAAAGGAGAGTAAGACACTTATTTTAGATAAGTCCTAGAGTTCAATTCAAATGTGAAAACAATTATCGAAGTTTTGAAGATCATCATTTTGGATTCCAGTATTCCGAATATTAGTTATATTTGGAAGGGAATAGATTGTTCACTGTCACAGAAACACACACAGTGCCACAGTGAAGAAAGTTCTATGATGCTTATTTGCGGAAGTTGAAAATTTTTAAAGAAAGGTTTAAGCACTTGTTGAGCCAATTGCCATTTCAAATCTTCAAGCTTGCATTACTTTTCTTTATCTTACTTTCTTAGCTATCAGCCATGATCTTTCATGATTATTTCTTGCTTCATAATTTCGGATTGTGAGTTGGATTTTTTTTGCTTAATGACTTCGGATTGTGAGTTGAATTATGACATAGCACCAGCATCCTTAGTATTTATTGCTTGAGCTACTTGCATTATTTTGCTGACTATATCTCACTTTGACTCGTGAAACATGTTGATGCTCTCCTTTTTGATAATGTCAAAAGGGGGAAAGTGGGTATAATACTTAGACTAATGAATAATTGGTTATCTTGGTTACCATGTTACTTGTGAATGATGTTGAGTTATTTTTCCTTAATGTGATTAATGGTGCATATTTTGAGGGGGAAGTATTATTTGTTTGTCATCATCAAAAAGTGGGAATTTGTTGTGACTCTAAGTCAATGTTATTTTGATGATGATAAACGCTTTATGCTATAACATGTATGTATGTAACAGTGATCTAAGAAAGCTATCAAGATTGGATTTTCATGAAAGATCAAGAACTTGAAGATATGGAAGCTTAGGTCTAGTTATGTTCTTAGTCATGTTTATGCAATGTAATTAACGTATTGGAACTTTGTGCTAAAATTAGAAATATGAAATTAGGATAATTAACTATTTTCTTAGAGTTAAGAAAATAGGTGATTATATTAATTTCATGTTTATATTGTTTAAAGAAAAAGAAGGGAGAGTTTTATTAAAACAAGGATTTCGAAAATCAGTTTTAGAAAGAAAAATATTTTTTTTCGAAAATAATTTTTGAAAAGAAAAAGATTTTTATTTTCGAAAAACAGTTTTAAAAATAAAAAGAATTTTTATTTTCGAAAAATCAGGTTTTGAAAAAGATAAAAGTTTTGTTTAAAAAAAAAGAGATAAAGAAAACGTAGTTGAAGATTTTCGGAAAAAAAAGGAAGTGTTTATGAAAAGAAAAATCTGATTTTTAAAGGAAAGGATTTTGGATAAAAAACTGATACGGATAAAATTGGGATAAGATATGGAGTAATCCTTATCTTACGAGGAGTAAAGGAAATCAGTTTTTATATAAGATAAAATTGGTTTTTGAATAGGAAAAGAATTCTATCCCTTTATTTTAAGAATAAATATTGTTCAAAAAGATAATACATCTTGGAGAAGGATTCTTATTCAGTTGATGGAATTATATAAGGGATAGAAATCATTATAGCAACAGACGTTTTCAGATTTGGAGAGAAAAATATTTTGAGAGTTGAAAACGATCTCCCAGAGCACAGTGTACGACACAGAGTTCTAGTAGGTTAAGGTCTCTAAATAAAGTTTGTAACGATCCTCTATTTGGTTGAATAAGAAGCACGCCTTTGAGGAATCTTTCTTTCTGTAATTCTTATATTATAGAGAGTAGCAACACTTAGGGTTAAGTGTTGGGGAGCACTACTAGAGTTAGTAGTGGGGGAATCGAATTGTATCAAGGGTTTGGTATTTTACGATTCAAATAATAAAAGAGTAGTTTGTGTGGACGTAGATCTCAGAGGTGAGATTGAACCACAATAAATTCCTATTTCTTATTATTTGATTTCATTGTTTTATTGTTTGATACAATTTCGTTCGAGCAAAAACACCAATCGGAGAATTTACGAGTGAATAACACAGTGCACGGCACTGTGCCATAAGAGTGTTTTTGCGAAAATCGATTAGTTTTAGCCACTCAATTCAACACCCCATTTTCTTGAGTGTCACCTTGTGTTCCAATACTTCTGTAGGAGTGGGAAATATTCCTATTCAAGATTGGATGCTAAAAAATGAAGAAGATGCCGGTGTTTTATATTTCTACATCTGGGATGCGTTTTAAAGGTCCTAGACTAACGAGGACTAACTTCTTGTATAATTAAGAACGCGAGGAAAAAAAACTTTGTCAACCCACTAGGTAATCTACCTACTAGAGATCGACATAATAATTAGTGCAATCCAACTCAATCAAACGAATTATTTTTTAATAGTCTATTTCTTGCGGTGGGTAAAGTCTACCTAGTGGGTAGATGTATCAATCTCCCTTCTTATACTTCCTCCATTCTTAAATATGTGTTACATTGAGTAAATTGACACTATTCATCAACTAATTTTAGCTTTATTTTTTCGGCATATAAAGAAAGAAGATAGTCATGTGGGAATCTTGTTAGATTCGTCTCGATGTATGGTTTCAAAATATCAACTTTTTGAGATTTTTACTTGTGCACAATAGATATTAATGATCAAATATGCACATTGGTTACGTGGAAAAGTAAATGTAACACTTGTTTAAATAAATGGATGTTAAAAGTAACCTCATCCGTCAGAGTAACAACATTTATTCATACGAGTAAACTCTATTCGTTTATAAGAATAAACTCATTATTAGTATCTCATTTTGTTTATAAAAGTAATTCAATTTGTTTACAAGAGTAATCCCCTTTTAGTGAAATATAATGTCACGTAATCCTTAATAATAGAATTAGTAATCCTGATTGATATGTAAAGTAACTCGAATATGGGAGGAATGCATCTCGAAAAAGAAGAGAAGGATAAAACAAGGAGGAAAAAGAAGGATAAAAAAATTAAAAATGGCATAATGAAGGTACAAGAATTTAAACTCCTGACTAAAAGAGCACAAAGCTATACCTAAGTATGTAGGTTTATGAAGCACAGACTTTTTTTTATTTGGGCCCCCTTTCAGGAACCCGTGGTAAGATGAATTTCCTCTAGGCTGCCCTTGCATATGGCCACTCACCCAGAGGGCCAACAAGCCCCAAACCCTCCTCCCCCCAACAATATTGAAATTTTGCTTCCACGAAGATTTGAACCTTGGTCTCCCATGTGGGAGATAAGAAGCCATACCATTGGATCCAAGGGTCCTTGGTTATGAAGCATGGACTTGCACGGGTTTACGAAGCATAAACTCTCATATTTGAATACAGTGTGAATGCGCCACACGGTTTGCTTTTTGTGTGGTGCGCCTCACGTAATACGATTATAATGTCATCAAATGAGTGTCATACTAGCAAGTAACAAGTAGTAGCTAGTGGACTTAATACAAATGAGTATTTAGTAATGTGTATTTGTGTAAATTGTTGTCTTGCTTTTCTGAGATTTATCACAATGTTTTTTTGAGGTTTAGAAAAATTCATTGCGTTCATTGAGGCAAATCATAACAAATATTAATGTTTTGTGTGTATAATATTATACATGGCCAAGAAACAAAAAACTAGAAAATCAAAATAAAGATTAAAGAAGAACGCAAACTTTACGTATTTTACCAACAATGTGTTTGTTTCATAGTTTCATCCGTAGGCAAAGGAGCTTTATTATTTTGAGAATAATAAAAATAAGAGAATTAGTGGCTAAAAACTATAGAGTAGGAGCTTATACTACTCATAATAAGGAAACAGAAATTATCTAAAAATTGAAGGCATTTTCTAACTTAGAGAAAGTAATATTCATTTTTTACAAGGCACCTATGCATTTTCATTTCATAAACATAATTTTGGTGAATTTAAGAAAGCAAAAAAAAAAAAACTCTTTAATATGGACACTGCACCAGGACTCCAGGAGTCCATGTGAAGAAGTACGTGTACAACTGTACAATCTCTCAATTATGCTAATTAATCAGGACAAAGATAGAATGAATATATAATTATTCTTTAGCCTCAACTTTCAGTCTTTCACCTCAATTTCATCCGAAATGGAAATACATGTAGCCAAGTAAATTATTTGTCGATCACTCATAGAGGCAGAAGTAGGGGTTTTAGACCCGACCCGCATTACCTGACATGATAACCCACCGACCCGAATATAAATATATACCAGGTAACAATTTAGCAAATCTTTTTTGTTTTTATTGGACCGGGTATCCGACTCCGAAAAAGAGTCATGTAGCCGGGTCGGGTCATGTGATAACCCGGAACTCGCTCAATCCTCAACTCAAAACACAATCAGTTTCCAATTTCCATATTAAAAGATCGGAATTTATTTCTGGGTTGTAATCCTTTTCTTTGAGTTACTCCCCCTGTGATCCCCTTTGGATTATCTTGTTTCTTAATGTACTGATGTAGACATGTAGAGATGCTCTCTTGAGCTATTACAATGAATGAATGATTTAAAATTATCTGAAAAAGAAAAATCAGGACAAAGAACTGATCTCAATTAGTAAGTCATCATAAATAATAATAACCATTCTTTCTTAATTATTCTATCCATTGAATGCAGTAATTTTCGGCTTTCACTTTCTATACATGATATATTGATACACCAAAATAACAAAGTGCAACCCTTTTGGTTCTATTAATATCCGATCCGTCTAATAAATATGTGGATACCTTCATACCATTGTATATCAAACGTTGACTATTTGTAATTAGGGGAGAGTAACATAATCATCAATAGAAGAAAGCCAGTAAGCCAAGGGATTTCAGGGCTTGTACGATTGATTATTGATTACTTCATGCGTTATTTAATAATTTCAATATATAGGGGTTGCACATTTTTCAAGGAGAAGAGAGAGGTGAAAAAAGAGACCTATGTGATAAGGAAAGAGATATAAAGAAAACATAATCAAATTTCATAATGTTGTAATTAATATAAAACTCTAAATAAGAAAATTGTTGCAATAATAAAAGAATGGATGGAGGAGTAAGCATAACTCAATAATATACTCCCAAAACAAGTTGTTAAGTATGTGAGGTCATCAATCAATGAGTTGGCTTCCAGGAAGTCGACATCATGTACTGTACCTTAGATCAGTAGTATTAAAATAGAGATATTGGAAGGGAATCGATAAATTGACAAATTGTCATGTAACTGCAAGATTCAACTCAACTGAAGTCACGAAGTTTTAAAAAACTAAATAAATGGTTTGAAGAATAAGACACTATTGCTATTTGCTAAAGAGATGGAGTACATCATGTGATTATAGAAGACAGAGCATCATGGGAAATTCATCTATATAGTATATAGTAATCTTTTTAAGTATTGCCCTATGGCCTCTTGTCCATATTGAATTTTATTCCCTTCTTTTCTTATTTTAAATAAAAGTCCTGTGCGCACCTCTTCACATTTCTTTTCCTCATCAATAGATTCATGTTTTGTTTAACCACCCCTACTTTTTAATATTCTAATATTCCAAAAACAACTTTTACGATTTTTTTAACGTAAAATGAATATCCCTTACACAAGTGTAGGAGGGAATTTGGAGATCCTACTTTATAAGGGGCAAAAATCGAGCCATTGTCATAAGGATGGAAAGAGGATCTCCAACCAACTATGCCAATCTTGATTCTCTAAACAACTTTTATAATATGTGATAGCTATTTGCCGATCATATTTTACTAACATCGCCTGTATTTTTTTTGTACTATATTATTTTTCTTCTTTCTCCCTCCTTCACTTTGTAAAATTAAGCTTTTTCCTACTCTTCTTGTAACCTACCATAACCACCACCTACACGACTGACATTACTACCACTGCCATCACCACCAATGCAGCCAGCCACCCACCTCTTTCTTCTCCTTCTTCTCCCTACTTGTCCTTCCTCCTATCCTTCCTCATACCCTTACTAGCCCATTCTCCTACCCTTACCAGCCCTTCCTCCTCCCCTAACCCCTACCATTCGCAACCCTTGCTCCTCCTTCCCTGCACATGCCCTTCGCAGCACTGCAACTTCTCCTCGCCCAGCCCCCTGCACCATCTTCTCTATCGCACCACCACCTCCTTTCTCCTCCCTCCTCTTCTTCTCCCTCCTTTCTCTTCTTCTTCTTCTTCCTTCTGCGCTCTTCCTTCTTCAGTTCACAACTTTTTCCATCCAATTTTTTTTTTCACTTTTCACATGGAACCGGACCATTTTTTTGATTTGGTGCAACCCAAAAAATGGGGAGTTTCCAGCATTAGTGGAACCACCTGAATTTTGTAGTTCCACCATAGTGGAACCGGAAAAATGGACCGATTTTATGTCAAAAAAATTCTTAAATTTTCATATATTTGAGGTAAAATAAGGAAAAAAAACATAATACGTATAAAAAGATGGGCGGTAATAAATAATTTCTCTATAGTGTTTTTAGTTTTACAAGATCCACAATCCCGACAAACACATAATGGGTTAAGTTTGACCTACAATTCTCTTTATCTAAATATATGTTGTTAGAAATAGAGGAAGGCTGGAGGCATAAACACAAACAATCGACAAGGTAACATGACAAATTAAAGGTGCGAAAATAAGAACGTACAATAGCAAACACAATATTAACGTGGGAAACCCCTCCTCAACAAGTAGGGGGAAAAGTAAACTAGTAAACTCTACTAACCATTCAACGAATATAGTTTATGGTTTTCTAAAAAAAAAATGGTTTAATTTTTTTTCAGTGTTTAGAGAGGTCACAAGAGCAAGATGAGAATCGATCCCAAGATCTCCTGAAACCGGAAGAGAAGCTCTAACCAATTGAGCTTGATGATTTGTGAAGAATCACAACATTTTGGTTTAGAGAGAGGAAAAGAAATAGAGAGTGAAATCTATAGAACTTGTATTTCAGTATAATGAGATGAATAATATACAATAGGAGAGGAGTAGAGTATTTATACAAAGAGAAGATTGAGCTTAGCTTAACAAACTCAAGTAACTAACTTCCAGCTGTCTAACTAACTAACAGAAGGTGAATGTGACTCTGGTAAACTGGTAACCATAGTTCCAATATCCCCCTCAAGTTGGGAGGTGGGTGAGAGTTGCTATCAACCAATCCCAACTTGGACAAGAGCAACCTCAAATGAGGAGATGATAATTGTTTTGTAAACACATTTGCCAATTGAGAAGTGGTAGGGAAATAAGATTGTTGTAGAAAACCTTCTAATTAAGACGTTATCCCTTGTAAAGTGGCAGTCTATATCAATATGTTTTGTTCCCTCATGGAACATAGGGTTCCTGGCAATGTGTAGAGCACTCTTGTTATCATAGAAGAGGGTAACAGGTTTTAACTTGAAACGACTAACTCCTCAAGCAATCTAATAACCCATGTAACTTCAGCAGCAGCTGCTGCCATTGCCATGTATTTAACCTCTGTGGAAGACTTACTTATTGTCCATTGTTTATTTGATTTCCAAGAAATGGGAGATTTGCCAAATAACAAAATATTACCAATGATGGATCGTCTAGTATCACTGCAAGCTGCCCAATCAGAATCAAAGAAGGTCTGGAAAGTAAGAGAATCATGGCCAGTGAGTAAAATGCATTGGCCTTGATTATTATTAAGATATCTTAGTGTGTATTGTAAACCTTGTAGATGAGAGGTCCTGGGAGCTTGCATAAATTGACTAAGAGACTGAATTGTATAGGCAAGATCAGGCCTGGTATTGGTTAAAAAATTGAGCTTGCCAACCAAAGATCTGTATATCTCTGGATCAGGTAAAACATCACCAGTAGAGGCTTGTAATTTGATTGAGAGGAAGAGGTGTAGTAGCTGCTTTGGAAGTATCAAATTTGCAATAAGCAAGCAACTCTTTAGTGAACTTTTTTTGACCGAGAAGAACTCCTTCATTAACATAACCCACTTCAATGCCCAAGAAATAGTGAAGTGTTCCCAGGTCTTTGATGCTGAAAGTGGAGTGAAGGTGTTGTTTGAGTGTAGTAATAGAGTGAGAATCAGTCCCTGTAAGTACTATGTCACCAACATAGACAACAACTATGGTGATGTGTGCTTCAGTCCTCTTTATAAAGATACTATAATCATTTTTAGACTGTAGGAAACCTTGCACACACAGTGAGTTCAGAGACAAGCTTGGCAAAACATTGCCTAAGGGCTTGTTTGAGTCTATAAAGGGACTTTTTTCAGCTTGTAAACATGATTTTTGGGATTAGGAAATCCAACAGAGACCTTCATGTACACCTCCTCATGCATATCTCCATGGAGAAAAGCATTGTTAACATCCAATTGGTATATAGGGTATTTTATTTGTGTAGCTAATGCAATAATGCATCTAATAATTGGTATTTTAACTACATGACAAAATGTCTCCTCATAGTCTATACCATATCTTTTGTTGTATCCCTTGGCAACCAACCTAGTCTTGCATCTTTCAACAGATCCATCTGCATACAATTTAACCTTATACACCTTCTTGTTGCCTATAGCTTTCTTGCCAACAGGTAATGGAACTAAATCCCAGGTGTGATTGTCTGTGAGAGCTTGTATCTCTTTGTTCATGGCAAGAACCCACTGAGCTTGATCAGAAGCTTCTATGTATTTTGCTGGTTCTTTGATGGCAAAAGCAGTAGCAGATACAAAAGCTTGGTGATAAGAAGGATAAGATGAAAAATGACCAGGTTGCACCAATGATGAGGAATAGATGAATGACTAATGGAATAATGGCAATGATAGTCATTCAGGTAGGTTGGTGTTTTGATGAATATGATGGATGTTCTTAGTGGTGGGTTAGGAGGTGCAATTAGACTTAGATCAACAATATTGGAAGGTAAAATAGGATCAGTAAAATGTGTAGAAGCATTAGTAGATGAAAGGGGAGAAGTAGACTGGATACCAGAGGTTACATCAGGGGAAGAAATAGAAATTTCATAATTGTGAGAAGGTGATTCTGGTGAGCTGTGGGAAGTATGACTAGGATAATCATCAGCATAGAAATCATGTGGAGGTTGGAAGATTTCTGCAGAGAAATCGTTAGTAGTATGTAGAAGTAAGTGAAAAGGAAATGTCTTTCATAGAAATTGACATCCCTAGTTATGACCACCTTATTAGTGGTTAAGTCAAGAACCTTATAGCCCTTCTGAGTGACTAAGTAGCCAAGAAAAACTCCACGATGTGCCTTGGGATCAAATTTAGATCTATGAACCCTTGTAGTATGCAAATAACATAGGCAACAAAAGACCTTCAGATGATCTAGGAGAGGAGGTTGTTGAAATAGCTTTGTATAGGGAGTAGTGTTTTGAATACTTTGAAGTGGCATGCGGTTGATAAGATATGCTGCACATATAAGACAATCTCCCCCAAAAACTTGCTGGTACTCTAGAACGAAAAAGAAGAGCTCTAGTTGTCTCCAACAAGTATTTGTGCTTCCTCTTAGCAATGCCATTTTGTTGAGGAATATCTGCACAACTTGTTTGGTGATGAATTCCCTTTCTCTCATATAATTTCTTCATGTAGCTCTTTTGCATTGTCAGACTTCACACAAACAACTTGTGCTTTAAACTGTGTTTCAACATAAGTAAAGAATGTTTCAAGCACATGAACAGAATCTGACTTATATTTCATAAAATGCACCCAAGAAAACCTTGTAAAATCATCTACTATTGTCAAAAATTGAGTACAACTTGAATATGTTTTTGTCTTATATGGACCCCAAACATCTATATGTACGATCTTAAATGGCTTAGTATTTTTGATACTACTAGTGGGAAATGGATTTTTAGATTGTTTGGCAACTGGACAGACTTGACAAACAATGTCATTAGAGCAAGCTTTTACATTGCAATCAGGTAGAATATGACTTGTTTGAGAGAAAGGTAAGTGTCCTAAACGAAGGTGCCATAGTTTGGCTTTATCTATGATGGACAAACAAGCAACATAAGGTGTAAAAGACTTCACATATTTCTCAGTAATAACATCCACATTGCATAACCCACCCTTCAATTTACTAAGAAACATTGAAGGACCTGTCTGTCCCTAAAGAAAAAATTGTTGTGAGTAAAGGTCATGTGACAACTCAGGTCATTACATAATTTATGTATTGACAAGAGGTTGAACTAAAAATCAGGGATGTGTAGAACATTATTTAACAAGATATGCCTTGGTTAATTGAACAGGATCAACATGAAGAACAAGGATTTTCCTGCCATCGGGTATAGTAATGTGTTTATGTGGATCACTTATTGGTGTATAGTCAAGAAAACATTCCAAGTTAGAACAAATATGGTCAGTAGCACCACTATCTAACAACCAAGTATTGTTGAGACAAGTTAATTAGCAGTATGTACCTGCCAGTATGTCTAGCTGATTCATCACCAGGAGGCACCTTGGATGAAGAAGGATTGTTCTGTTGTTGTTGAAGCGAGTTCATTAACTGATTGAACTGATCCACAGATATAAAATCAGCTTTGATTTCAGTATTATTTTGTCCAGAACTAGAAGGTTCAATGGACTGAGTCATAGCAGCAACTCTCTTATCTTTGAATCCTTTAAAACCAGGTGGAAAACCATGCAACTTGAAACATCTCGTTGCTGGCGTGCTATAGCCAAATTGACTGCAACTTGGCCTACAGAGGATAAGAATTGGCTTTAGGCTCTTGAAGATGTAATTAGATAGTTTGTGTTTCTTGTTTTTGGTTGTTGTTGCTGTGTGTTCTCTGCTGTTGTAGTTGGGTTGTTATGGTTGTAGCTCAGGTTGTAATATTGGTGGCTTTTCATGCTTTGGTAATATATTTCTTACATTTTACCCAAAAAAAAAAAAAAAAAAGCATCTCTCTGCACTATGACTTGGAATTTTGCAATGAGTACAATAATAATGTGCTCCAGGTCTTTTGTTGCCTGTAAGGGTTTGTGTTTTGTTGTAGGTAGAACTTAGAAGGATAGGTGGTTCTTTGATTTTGTGAAGTGTTTTGGTAAGGCTTGTATGGTATTCTGTCAGCAACAAAAGCTAAGGATTCTGAAGTGGAAGAGAGTTGAGCAACCTCTTTGTGTCTTTCTTCATGTTCAAATATTCTGTAGGCATGGGCTACTTTAGGAAGGGGTTGAGTCATAAGAATATTTCTTCTCACAGTGGAAAAACATTCATTTAGTTTCATCATAAACTAAAGTAACCTTTGTTCTTGTTCTCTTATATATATTTTCTGAGTCAAATTGCATGTGCATTTGTGCCAAGCAGGGGCGGATCCAGCGTGGGTTCAGTGGGTTCAACTGAACCCACGTGGATCCGGGTAAAAAACAGGAAAGAAGCGGAAGAAAAAGGGAAATAGGTATATATATGATAAAAGTAGTGTTGTTTCACTGCATTGTAATGTAGCTCAGTGGAAGTTTGGGTTATTCTTTGTATTTTTTAGTCGGAGGTCGCCGGTTCGACACTCTGTGGAGGTACTATTGCATTTTCTTCTCACTTTCCCTTTTCTTTTTGTCCCTTTATTTTTTATTTTTATTTTAATGGGTAGAAAACGAGCAAATTATATAGCATAATTATATGAGTTTGCAACCTGGCCTACTGAACCAAGATAGCTAATGTTTACAGGTACAATAGTGCAATACTTTTTCTCCTGTTATGGTTATGTTATATTATTGTTTTCTTTTCTATTCTTTATTCCTTCCTTTATTTTTCAGCTCATTTTTTATCTATAAATCTTCCTTCCCACCAAGTAAAAATACAGTTGAAGCTAATGAATAAGGTTTCTTTTTCATTCTCTTCCCATTTTCCTTGCTTAAGCAATCAAATAATCATGCCCTAAGTATAATTAGTTACTAAAATTTTACATTGATTACTATATTGATTACTTGATTTATTAATAAGATATTTGTATGATATGCAATGAGAAGTTTGTTAAAATGAAAAGGAGTAATGTTCATATATACAGAAATTTTTATATGTGCATTTATAAACTAAATGTGCAAATATTAATGTTTGAAATGGAAGAATTTAATACATCACTTTCTAAACAAAATTATTGACAGAGCTCATTATATATTACTCAAATTAACATACAAAGAACTTATTAATGTTGATTCGTTGTTAATTAGTCATTTTAGATTTCATTTTTGTGCTAGTTGTTCAAGTCTCATAATTTGTTTCATCATTTCATATCATATTTAGTTTTAACTTTTAGCACTTAATTGATAAGTTGATTTAATGAAAAGTTTCTTAATTGATACTCTTTCTTAGTTGAGTATAACTCTGTAGTTTATTACAAGAAATTGATAGTCTTTTATTACTGCATGAATCAATTAGATTTTTTTTTGTAATAATGTAATCAATAATGAAAGCTCCAGTAAGTGCAATTGTTAAAAGTTTCCCTTTTCTTTAAAAAATTGTAACTCCTAATAGTAAAAAAATTCAAACTACTCCGAACCCACGTGGCTCAATTCCTGGATCCGCCACTGGTGCCAAGTACTATAAGGCAACGGATTAGCATTATTAATCTCATCCTAGATTAATTTGAGTTGAGTTTAAAACTCAGAAATAGTAGAACTTCCTTCGCTAATTTTAGCAAGTTTCTGCTCTAAAGCATACACTTGAGTCATAGATGAATAACCAAATCTTTCCTCTAAGTCTTTCCATATTTCAGCTACAGTCCCAAAGAATAATACACTCTTCTTAACAGTATTATCCAAATTAGCTAATAACCAGGATATCACCAAGTTATTGCATCTCTCCCAAGCAGTAAACTCAGCTGTTCCAATATCAAGTATTTCAAGGCTTCCATTAACAAATTTCAGTTTATTTTATTAGATAAGGAAATGATCATTGAACGTTTCCAATCATTAAATGCATTGCCATTAAATTTCACAGATACAATCTGAGTTGTATTTGCATCAAAAGGATGAATATAATACACACTACTATGATCTTGATTTAGAGGTAAGGAATTTGGAGTGGAATTTGGAGTTTCTAAGTCAGGCCTTTTTGAGAGAATTGAAGAACAATGAGCTCAGTTTGAAGAGAATCAACTAGATTGAAATGAATCAGATTAAAGAATTCAGAGGTTTCAGATAGAAGTTCAGGAAAGAACTTCAGATTAGTTCAACTTTCAATTAATTGAACTAGTATGAAATGATCAATTCAAAATTATAAAATTAACATATCAGATTGTAGATTGAATCAATCTCAGCAAACAATCTTAGATTCTAACAATCAGTATTTCAATCACAGCAATTGAATTGAAAAGAAAAACGAATTTCTCAAAGGATCAAGAATAACACCTTATTTCAAAATTTCTAGCTATTTTCGGATCTTCAGAATGAAGATGTTCAGCTGAAATTGTAATCTTCAAATGCAGAATTTCATTGATTGCAGAAAAAATCTGCTTTGTTACCATGATGATCTGTGAAGAACCACAACATTTTGTTTTAGAGAGAGAGGAAAAGAAATAGAGAGAAGGAAATCTATAGAACTTGTATTTCAGTATAATGAGATGAATAATTTACAATAGGAGAGGAGTAGAGTATTTATACAGAGAGATGATTGAGTTTAACTTAACAAACTCAAGTAACTAACTTCCAGCTGGAGTAACTAACTTCCAGCTGTCTAACTAACTAACAGTAGTAACAGAAGGTGAATGTAACTCTGATAGACTGGTAACCATAGTTCCAATAGAGCTATCCCTTAGCTAAAAAAAAAAATTTGTTTATGGTTGAGCTGTACGTTGAGGGCATTTGGAGTTTGGACAGCTATGTTTCGGCATATTCCAGATTCTCTTTTCTCTGCTAAGTAATACTTCATACATTAATTAATAATGTTTTTTTTGACACATAATTAATAATGTTAAAAGTCCAGACTTTTTCATTTCGATTACGAAAGTGTTGTGCATGTGCATGTTAAGTTTTGATGATGAAAAATAATATAATATGTTATAGTATGAAAGTTTGTGACAGATGGTTGAGAAAGGAATAAATAAATGAAGACTTTGAAGAAGTGAAGAATCAAGATTGAAGTCCAAGTTTATATTGAATTCCAAGTTTAGTTACTATATGCAAAATGTAATATGCTAGAACTCGATGATATATTATGTGCCAAATAAAGAAATATAAAATTAGGATAATTATTATTTTCTTAGAGTTAAGGGAATAAATAATTATGTTAATTTTATATATCTATATAAAAAGGAAGTTTAGTTTTAAAATAAAAAAGGATTTTATAAAAACTGATTTTGATAAAACGTTTTGTATATAAAAGATAAAAGTTTTTTTTCGAAAAAAAATCATAAAACGTTTTTAAAGAATTTTGTTCAAAGATAGAAAAACTGTTTTTTCAATATGATAAAGTTTGTTTAATAAAAAAACTGATTTAAGAGTTGATCTAGTTAATATAAGATATGGAGAAATCCTTATCCTATTAGGAAAAGGAAAATCAGTTTTTTATAAAAGATAAAATTGGTTTTTAAATAGGAAAAGAATTTTATCCCTTTATTTTAGGAATAAAAATTGTTCAAAGATAATATATCTTGGAGAAGGATTTTTATTCAGTTCACCAAGATATATAAGGGATTGCAACTCAGTTTTATAACTCACGTTTTCAGAGAGAGAAAATCGGAGATATTAAGAGCTGAAAACAGTTTCCTAAGGCACAGAGTATAACACAGAGTTCTAGTCAGATTAGGAAACTAAACAACGTTTGTAATTGTCCTCTATTTGCTTGAATAAGAAGCACGTCTTTGAGGAATCTTTTTTTCTGTAATTCTTATATTATAGGAGAGTAGCAACACTTAGGGTTAAGTGTTGGGGAGCACTACTAGAGTTAGTAGTGGGGGAATCGAATTGTATCGAGAGTTTGGTATTTTACGATTCAAATAATAAAAGAGAAGTTTGTGTGTGGACGTAGATCTCAGAGGTGAGATTGAACCACGTTAAATTCCTGTGTCTTATTGTTTGGTTTAAGGATTTTATTATTTGATTTCATTGTTTTATTGTTTGATACAATTTCGTTCGAGCAAAAACGTTAATCGGAGATTTTACGAGTGAATAACACAGTGCACGGCACTGTGCCATAAGAGTGTTTTTGCGAAAATCGATCAGTTTTAGCCAATCAATTCAACCCCGCCCTTCTTGAGTGTCACCTTGTGTTCCAACAAGTGGTATCAGAGCAGGCTATTCTTGAAAGACTCATCCCTAGAGAATAGAAGTCATGAACATGCAAAATGACTCTCGAGATAGACACACCAAGTGCCCGATTTTCAACTGTAAAGATTACGGATGGTGGAAAGCTAGGATGAGGATCTACATCCAAGGATCGGATTATGAATGCTGGAAAGTCATTAGAAAAGGACCAATTCTTATCCAAGGAAAAAACGATGAAGGAAAGATGGTCGACAAGGATGAAGATGACTACGATTCGGTCGACTATGCAAAAGCCGAAAAGAACTACAAAGCAATGAGTATTCTCCAATATGGTATTGGACCTGATGAATACTCAAGGATCTCGGCTTGTACTACAAAGAAAAGAAATATGGGACACGCCTGGAGTTGGCCCATGAAGGTACGAATGAGGTAAAACAATCTAGAATAGATTTGCTAGTCCAACAATATGAATTGTTTACTATGAATAATGACGAATCTATTAAAGAGATGTTCACTAGATTTACACTAATCACTAATGAATTACGTTCTCTAGGCAAAACATATACTTCTGAAGATTTAGTGAGAAAGGTGTTAAGAAGTTTAACAAATTGATGGCTCCCAAAAATAACCGCTATTCAAGAAGCTAAAGATTTGACTAAACTTTCACTAGAACAACTTATTGGATCATTAATGACTCATGAACTTGTCTTAGATTCTAAAACAAATGAACCAAAAAGTAAAGGTATAGCCTTGAGAACTGAATTGGAAATTGAAAATAGTGATAGTGATGATGATATTGATTCTCTTACTAAGAGATTTAAAAAATTTCTCAAAAAGAACAAAAATAACAATCCTAGAAAAGATGAAAATTTCAAAGGTAAGAGCACTACTTCTAACTTTAAGAAAAGTGCTACTAATTCGGGTTGTTTCAAGTGTGGAGAGTTAAATCACAGGATTAAAGAATGTCCTCTATGGGATGTTGAAAAGCCCAAGGAAAAACGAGAGCAATCCAAGAAAGAATTCAAGAGAGCAATGATAGCTGCCGTTTGGGGAGATACGGATTCTGATGAAGAACAGTCAGAGGCACAGTGCCATGAAGAAAAATTATGTCTGAATGCTGTACAGACATTACAGAGAAGGGCACAGTGCCAGGACGACTCTCACTTGTGTCTAATGGCGAAAAGTTCAAACTCCCAAGATGAAACTGAAGACAGTGAGGTAAGTCTTCTTTCTCTAAAACCTTCAGTACATCGTCTTTCAAAAAACCAACTTGTTACTTTGCTTGGAAATATCATTGATGATTGTCAAGAGATGAATGATGATTTTTCAATCATGAAAAAGGAAGTAAAAAATTTAACTAAGCAAAAGATTGGGTTGGAATTGGAATATAAGGATTTATTAAAGGACTGTAAAGAACTGATGAAAAGGAATGATGAACTGGAAAAAACTGTCGAAGAAATAAATGTTGAGTTAAGTGCCTTAAGGTACGAAAAGTGTCTCACAAAAGAAGTCGTTGATAACACTGTCCCGTACACTGAGCTAGAAGAGAAAAATTCGAATCTTGAAAAACAAATTGGATCTTTAAAACTTGAGTTAATTAAAGTGAAAGAGTCTAGACAAAGATCCAAAATTGTTCCACTTATGCTGCCTCATGATGCTAAGTTAAGTGACGAACTTGATAAAGCTAAAAGAGATTTGGAAATTTCAAGAAAAAGAAATAGCGATCTAAACACTTCTGTTGAATTCTTTGAATCACAATTGACCATTGCTCGGAAAATGTATGAAAAATGGTTAGATGGTCAAAAAGCCTTAGACTATATCTCTAGTACAACTAGCAATCGAAACAGAATTGGTTTAGGATATACAGACCGGAGGCACGATGTACGAAGACGGTGCCAAAAATTTTGAAAGAGACTTTCGTAAAAGAAAATATGTCGATCTACCTGAATATTTGATTTGCAACTTCTGTGGAAAGAATGGACATCTTATGGATAATTGTAATGTCAAGAAAAATAGTGTTGCGAAAAATGTAAAGTATGTAACTCAAATATGGGTTAGAAAAGACTTATTAGAAGCTCAACGAAAGAAAAAGGGACCCAAACAGATTTGGGTTCCTAAAATTAACAAGTGATCTTTTTGCAGGCAAACGTGAGAGGACGCAGCCTATGGTATCTCGACAACGGCTGCTCAAGACATATGACTAGTGATAAATCTCAATTCCTCTCACTAGTAGCCTATCATGGAGGGTGTGTTACATTTGGCGACAACAAAAAGGGAGAAATATTTGGTATTGATAAACGTCGGTAAATCCCTAACACGCTCTATAGAGAACGTGATGTTGGTAAGTGGTTTAAAAAAAAAAAATTGTTAAGCATATCCCAATTGTGTGATCAAGGTAATTATGTTGAAATTCATGCATGAATATTTTACAAGATGTTTTTTGTGGCTTTGGGATTAATTTCAAGAAATTAGTTGAGTATTATGCTTGTTGTCCTCCTTTAAATATGTTAATTGGAGTAGGATTGCATGTCTTCTTGAAACATTGTGAGTAAAGTTCTACTTGATATAAAGAAGGACTCGTAATGGTCTAATGATGCTGTCCTAATGTCATGATCTTAAGTTGCCGAACTAATAAGCTATATGATCCTAAGTTGCTGAATTTTTGAGCTATGAAATGCATATACTTTCTCCTATAGCAAGCTTGATCTTTAGCCCAATATTCTGATTTTCTATTCACGAGTTTTATATTTGTGCCTTATTATTTCTTTCTTTCATATGTCCCACCTTATCTTTAATTCTCTATTATTATCCTTCTTTTCCCCACCCATTGCTCCAAAGTTCAACAAGTGCTTTTAATCTTGATTCATGATAATCTATGGAGAAAGAACATTTTGATAATTTGATGGAAGAAAAAGACGCATCAGTTAAGGGGGAACATGAAAAGGTTGGAATGAAACTCAAATACGTGAAAGAATGAACAGTACTGATTTATACTGTGCAAGGCACAGTGCCAGGAGATGTATCAAAAAGACAATGAGATCCGAATTAAGTTATTATCTTTGATCTCTTATTGGTTGACTCTAGTAATATTGTATGGTCTGCTTCTCCTTCATAAAAATAAAAATATTAATTAAGAAAAAAAAGAAAAGAAAAAAGAAAAGAAAAGAAAAGAAAAGGAGAGTAAGACATTTATTTTAGATAATTCCTAGAGTTCAATTCAAATGTGAAGAACATTATCAAAGCTTTGAAGATCATCATTTTCGATTCCAGTATATCCGAAGATTAGTTATATTTGAAAGGGAATAGATTCTTCAGTGGCACAGTGCCACACAATGTGCCACAGTGAAGAAAGTCTTATGATGTTTATTTACGGAAGTTGAAAATATGAAAAACAGGGTTTAAGCACTTGTTGAGTCAATTGCCATTTCAAATCTTCAAGCTTGCATTACCTACATTCATCTTACATTCTTAGCCATCAACCATGATCCTTCATGATTATTTCTTGCTTCATAAATTCGGATTGTGAGTTGGGTTATATTTTTGCTTAATGACTTCGGATTGTGAGTTGGATTATGACATAGCACCAGCATCCTTAGTATTTATTGCTTGAGCTACTTGCATTATTTTGCTGACTATAATATCTCACTTTGTCTTGATGCTTTCCTTTTTGATAATGTCAAAAAGGGGGAAGATGGGTATAATACTTAGACTAATGAATAATTGGTTATCTTGGTTACTATGTTACTTGTGAATGATGTTATGCTATTTTCCCTTATGTGATTAATGGTGCATATTTTGAGGGGGAAAAAGTGATTACTTAATAATATTATGTTGAGTGTTTGTCATCATCAAAAAGGGGGAATTTGTTGTGCATGTGCATGTTAAGTTTTGATGATGAAAAACAATATAATATGTTATAGTATGAAAGTTTGTGACAGATGGTTGAGAAATGAATAAATAAATGAAGACTTTGAAGAAGTGAAGAATCAAGATTGAAGTCCAAGTTTATATTGAATTCCAAGTTTAGTTACTATATGCAAAATGTAATATGCTAGAACTCGATGATATATTATGTGCCAAATAAAGAAATATAAAATTAGGATAATTATTATTTTCTTAGAGTTAAGGGAATAAATAATTATGTTAATTTTATATATCTATATAAAAAGGAAGTTTAGTTTTAAAATAAAAAAAGATTTTATAAAAACTGATTTTGATAAAACGTTTTGTATATAAAAGATAAAATTTTTTTTCGAAAAAAAATCATAAAACGTTTTTAAAGAATTTTGTTCAAAGATAGAAAAACTGTTTTTTCAATATGATAAAGTTTGTTTAATAAAAAAACTGATTTAAGAGTTGATCTAGTTAATATAAGATATGGAGAAATCCTTATCCTATTAGGAAAAGGAAAATCAGTTTTTTATAAAAGATAAAATTGGTTTTTAAATAGGAAAGGAATTTTATCCCTTTATTTTAGGAATAAAAATTGTTCAAAGATAATATATCTTGGAGATGGATTTTTATTCAGTTCACCAAGATATATAAGGGATTGCAACTCAGTTTTATAACTCACGTTTTCAGAGAGAGAAAATCGGAGATATTAAGAGTTGAAAACAGTTTCCTAAGGCACAGAGTATAGCACAGAGTTCTAGTCAGATTAGGAAACTAAACAACGTTTGTAATTGTCCTCTATTTGCTTGAATAAGAAGCACGTCTTTGAGGAATCTTTTTTTCTGTAATTCTTATATTATAGGAAAGTAGCAACACTTAGGGTTAAGTGTTGGGGAGCACTACTAGAGTTAGTAGTGGGGGAATCGAATTGTATCGAGAGTTTGGTATTTTACGATTCAAATAATAAAAGAGAAGTTTGTGTGTGGACGTAGATCTCGAGGGTGAGATTGAACCACGTTAAATTCCCGTGTGTCTTATTGTTTGGTTTAAGGATTTTATTATTTGATTTCATTGTTTTATTGTTTGATACAATTTCGTTCGAGCAAAAACGTTAATCGGAGATTTTACGAGTGAATAACACAATGCTGTGCACCGTGCCATAAGAGTGTTTTTGCGAAAATCGATCGATTTTAGCCAATCAATTCAACCCCACCCTTCTTGAGTGTCACCTTGTGTTCCAACAGAAAGGTTTTTTTCCCACCTAAGGACAGGTGACTGACAAGGTATTAAAAAAAAAAAATCCGGATACTTGGAATGATAAAATTATGTACACTCAACTAATATGTTGACTTAATAAAGAAAGACCCAATGCCTGTAAGTAATTGTTAATTAAGGTGAGGACATAAATGAGCTGTCCCCGAACTCCGAAGATTAAAGGCCACATGCCTAACTCTGTAGAGATATTTTAGGAAAGTTAGTTTATTTCCTAAAATATCTATTAGGAAAGTTAGTCTATTTCCTCTACAAACTCATATCACAGATTTGATGATAGGCTGATAGCTTCTGCATGCCATGATGGAATGAAAATACTTCATCTGTTTCTTTTTAAATACAACGTTTTTAACTTTTACACTATCCACACATATCACTTTAACCGTACATTTTACTAATACATAAAAACAAAAATGATAATATAGAAATGATCGAGGTTATTAACTTATTATTATAAAAGGCGACGACAATTAGAAAAAAGTTGCACAAACACCAAAACTACAAAACTTGTCTCTAATTCTATCTCTCTCGTTGCCAAAAGAAGAGAAAAATCATGACATCTCTAGAGGAAGAAAACGAAGATCTGAAGAAAGCAGCAGTGAGCGGAGATGTGAAATTCTTGAGAGAGTGTGTTGCCTCTGAAAAACCTAACAGTTATTATTTAACAATGTTCCAAAGTACTCTATGTCCGTACATCCCTGAAGGCAATATCTTCCATATAGGAGCCACGACAAACCAAGAAGAGTTCATTAGAGAAGCAATAGAATTATTGCCTCCTGAAGTCGTACAACAACTCCTTCACACAGTAAATCGAGAAAGTCTTAGTCCTCTTCATTGTGCTGCCGCCATGGGCAATCTAGAGGTTATAAAGATGTTCCTAAATATCTTCCCTTTACTGGAGAGTGCCCAAGAATCAACCCCTTACAAGATGGCTTTAATATTTGGGCACGAGGATTGCGTGTTGGAATTTTTAAAGAAGGATCAGAAGCTCTCGAACATGGTTGATAATGATGGTAACAGCCTACTCTTCAGTGCTGCTTTGGGAAGGTATAACAAAGTTGTATTGGAGATATTGAAGTCCGACCATCCGTTTAGCACAGACGGTACCTGCGGCCAAAATGCCATGCAATACTTGCCAAGATGCTCAGGTAGGTATCCTGATTTATTTTTAGAGTTATTGGAGGCTTTTTATATTTCATTCCTATTTTTTCTAATTAAACGGATAATAAATAACAACAAAAACTCATTATTGGGGTATTTGTTTAGAGGAATGGGAATCAAAGGGATTAGATAATGGGTTATGGGATGGGATAGGGATTTTTAGCCATAAAATATATTGAATGCTTCATTTAGGCCTTTTTGTTCATTTGGGCCTTTATAGATAACTAGATAAGTTAGGATAATACTTATACATCTTGTATAGGAATATCAGTTAATTTGATTTTTGGATCCAATTACTTTTAATCCAAAGTCCAAACCAATCCCAAAAACCAAAATTTTATGAAAAACTTATCGTGAATCCAATGAACATAGTTCTAGTCAAATGCAAATTGCTATTTTAGTTTGAATCAAATTGGGTTTTCAATTTTATCCCAATAACATTCACCCTTACCCATTGGTAATTATATATGCCCTCCTACAAATATTATTTTGGCGAGATTAATGGGGTTTTAATGCTCATCTCATTTCCCAATCCCCACAAACAATCTCATGTCATTAATAGTGTAAATTTGATGGACAAGATTGAACCTTACCATATCCAAATCCAATCCATAATAAGTTAGACTTGAATTTTTGAGTCCGGGTTTGATCCAAACTTTTTAAAAGTCCAATCTGATTCGCTCCGGACAAATTGTTATAAGTCTGAATCCAATCCGATCCAATTCAAAAATGTGACCACGTGACACACAATTTTCTACCTTTTAGGTCCAATAAACATTATCTTAATCGATAAAAAACAAAGATAAACCCATGTGATTCAATAATAAACCATGATGTGAAAAAGCAAATCACTTTATATGTCTTACACATCAAAATATTTAAGTAAAATAAACATATATATACATAAATTCATTAAGATACGTAAACGAAATGTTATACTGCTATTAGTATTAAAACTTAAACATATACTTCCTCCGTTTTTTTATTTGCAACGTTTTTCACTTTTTGCGATTCTCTATTACTTGTGATGATTCTATTTTAGCAATATATTCTCTCTTATTCTCTCCTACCACATGGGGTTCTCCTTTTATCTCTCTCCTCTCCTTGGTCCTTGTGCAGACTCAAACATTGAAATAAACAAAATGGAGGAAGTATACTACTAATTTCTACTTTTTGGCTATGATAATTATATGTATGTAACTTGTGTCTCGAAAGATAAATAACTTTTTTTTTTGATAGGAAAACATATGGGATTTATTCATTCAACTTGGAAATAAAATACCCTTTAAAATATAAAACTCAATATAAAATCAAGACTTTAAATAATAAAGTCATTCACTTTTATGACCCTATCAAAAGGCAAAGATGACAACAAAATTAATGCCCGCACTTCATCTTCAAACTTAATTCATATCAATGGAAGAGAATTGGCTTATAATCAAACTGAACTTATTTATGTGTTCGGCGGCCGAACGTCCATCAATCATCTTAAGATTAACCAACCGATGCATCAAATTCATTTTCTTATATTGTCGAGGGCTTCTACATATTTGATAGAGTTTGTATCAACTCCGTCGTTGTTTTTATTGTCCTTGAAATTGAAAGCCACTTCCTACCCTTCATTGTTGAACATCAACCAAAATTCAAAAAACCCAACTTTATTACCACAAAGCAAAAAAAAAATTTGAATTCCAAAACCAAATAACTAGTTTGCACAACAACTCTAACTCAACAACAAAGTTAAACCTTGGCTCTAATACCAATTGTCGGGAATAAGACTAAGCAAACACTAATTACTTGTAATTCACACTAATCAATAATTAATGTGAAAGCTTGAAGGAAGCCAAATAACAAATAAATCACAAAGAAGACTACCCCAATTAACGTGGGAAAACGCGAGCATCGAGAGAAACAAAACCCACCAATAAGTTCACTTCTTTGATTAATGGAATCAATAGATGATGATTTACAAGCACTAATCATGAGTTAATGCTATTTTCTCTCTCTCCTGTTTCATTAACTCTAGGAAGATATCATTTTATAGTGCATAAAGCCAGACTAAGGGGGGTTTATATAGTCTAGGGTCATAAATATGATCCAAGGGTCGAGATTTATTCTAAATCCCGTAAACGATCGCGATAAACTAGGTTTATCCTCCCGGGCCCAGGATGGCCTGCTAGGCCAGGCCGCCTAGGTGCAAAAGTGTCCCAACATTCTGCCTTTACTTGCAAAACAGGGACTCTACAGAGAACAGGCATCCACCTGGAAGCACCGCCCGCCTTAGCTCATGGTCACATACGTGTCCGAGTCAGGGGTCGGCCCGCCCGAATGCTGCTAGTAGTTTCGTCTTCTTCGCATGTTCTCTTGGGTTGTCCAACTCCACACTCAACAAGTACATATCTGTAAAATCGAAAACTTATTTTGAAGAAAGCTAAGAACTTTGTAAAAGATCGGAGCTTTCTAAGCAAAACAATTTTGTTTTGAAGAGCTTGAGTTGCTCAATTTTCTCTCAGTCACAATAAAGGTTATGCCCTCTTATTATAACCTAAACCTAGGGAATTTCTATCTTTAGATATACACAATCTTAACCAATGAGAAAACTATAAATTAACAGCTGTACATAGCTAACAGAAAAAACTATATACATACAAAAGAAACAGTTAAAGGAAGGTGTATGTATGTTCATAGATTTCCTTCACCCCTTATCAGGTTGGACTTTGTCTATAATACAGAGGCCTAACTTGAGACATAGGTAAGAATGTTGACCTTCAGATAGAGACTTTCTCATTATATCATCAAGCTGGAGTGAGGATTTAATGTAAGATGTAGAGATAAACTCATCTTCCATGTGATCTCTAACATAGTGGCAGTCAAGCTTCAAGTGTTTGGTTTTTTCATGGAAGACAAGGTTTTGAACAATGTAATGTGCAACTTTGTTGTCACAATATACAAAGTGACAGATTTGGGAATGAAAATATGAAGGTCTTCAAGGATGTCATTCACCCAAAGAAGTTCACTTGTGGTCTGGGATATACTCCTGTATTCTGACTCTACAAAGAACTTAGACAATATGCTTCTTTGTTTTCCACGAGATGAGAGAACCTAGATGTATTATCCTGGTATTTCCACTAAATGAACAGGCTCCCCAATCTGCATCACATAACCCAGTCATTACAAGAGCAACATCTGCTGGGTAGAAAAGTCCTTGACTAATGCTTCCCTTTACATATTTGACAACATGGAGTGCTGATTGCCAATTTGGTTCTCTAAGGTAGCTCATGAATTGATTTAGCTGCTGAACTGAATAGGATATATCTGGTTTACTGAAGTTGAGATAGAGTAGTCTTCCTATTAGTCTTCTGAATGTTTCTGGATCCTTACACTAGTAGAATAATTGCTTATTGCTGCGGTCATTAAGTGCCATATTGCTGCGGTTTTGGCCGCGCAGCAATTAAGGGCGCAGCAATAGGTAATTACATATTGTTGCGGTTTTTAACCGCAGCAATATAGCAACCTATTGCTGCGGTTTTTACCCAAAACCGCAGCAATAGGTAGTGTGAATAGCCAAAAAAACAAGTGAAAAGTAACCTATTGCTGTTGTTGTTGGTAAAAACAGCAGCAATAGGTGAGTTTATTGCTGCTGTTTTTACCAAACAACAGCAGCAATAGGTTGTTTTTTTTTTTTATAATTTTTTTTAATACATTTATAATGTCATATACTAGTATACTACGGTCTATACCTACACAATATTTTCAAAACCACAACCAAATTTGTTGGAATTCATTCAAGCATCAAATTAATTGACTTTATAAGTTTTATGTTGAAATAAGAAAATACACATATAAGATCTAAAAAATATATACAAATGATATCTAAAGAAAAAACAAATTAATTTAATTCACCATAAACCTAATTTACAAATTCAATTAGATCTACAAAATTAACAAAAAATTAAATTGAAAAAAGATGAATACAATCCACAAAATCAGAAATAACAGCATCCTTAAGACTCTTAAAAAAATGAAATACAGATCTAAAAAAAAAAAATACAGAACGAACAACAAAAATTACAGAACGAAAAAAAAAATACAGAACGAAAAAAAATGAATGAATGGCGTGTCACCATTAATTCATCCATCTCGATCGAAGGATCGAAGGATGAGAGGGTCGAAACTAAAGAGGAGAGAGGATGAGAGAGAGTTTGAAAGAGGAGAGGCGTGAGGATGACGAGAGCTAAAAACCCTAATGGGCCGTTTATGTATGAGGCGTGAGGAAGTTGTAATAAGGGATATTGTTGCGGTTCCTTTAAGAAACCGCAGCAATATATCTGGTCAAAAAGTCAGCTTAAGTTTAAAAATTGTCTCCAAGTCTTAATGTCATGATTTTATCAAAAAAAAAAAAAAAAAAAAAAAAAAAACTTGGGTAAATTACTTTTCATTATTACCTTAACTTTTTGCACAAATAGATGAAGAGTAAAGTAAAATGGATTGAATCTTAGGTCTTCAGCTTATTATGCAAGTTGATCAAAGAAGAAAAAAGGACAATGAATTATGACTCTGTTTGTTTTGAAGGAAACATTTTCCAGCAAAATAATTTTTCCCCATTTTCCTTTGTTTGGTTGGACAAGAGATAAAAAAAGCTAAGGTGGAAAAGAGTTTTCATCCCTTCATAAACATTTTCCTCCACTCTCTCATTCCCAGGATCTCCATTTTCCCCTTCTTAGCTTAATAATTTTCCATCTAAACAAAGAAAAACTAATATTCATAGCGTTTTCCACTGGAAAACAATCCACAAAATCAGAAATAACAGCATCCTTAAGACTCTTAAAAAAATGAAATACAGATCTAAAAAAAAATACAGAACGAACAACAAAAATTACAGAACGAAAAAAAAAATACAGAACGAAAAAAAATGAATGAATGGCGTGTCACCATTAATTCATCCATCTCGATCGAAGGATCGAAGGATGAGAGGGTCGAAACTAAAGAGGAGAGAGGATGAGAGAGAGTTTGAAAGAGGAGAGGCGTGAGGATGACGAGAGCTAAAAACCCTAATGGGCCGTTTATGTATGAGGCGTGAGGAAGTTGTAATAAGGGATATTGTTGCGGTTCCTTTAAGAAACCGCAGCAATATATCTGGTCAAAAAGTCAGCTTAAGTTTAAAAATTGTCTCGTTGGAATTTATTGTTGCGGTTTTCTGCCAAAACCGCAGCAATAGGTCTATTTTAAATTTTACATTTTCTTTTGACGTGGTTTATTGCTGCGTATGGGTAAAACCGCAGCAATACCACCGCAACAATAAGCAAAAATTCTACTAGTGTTATCACTTCACCTTGATCAAGTATAAAGTTTAGCTCCCCTACGAAAGGGAAACTTTGCTTGTTTGCAACCAATTAAACCTGTGCTTTCTACAATGTCCATGGTATACTTCCTTTCATTAAGCATAATGCAATCAGAGTTTCTAGCAACTTTCAAACTAAGAAAATACCTCATTTCTCCTAGATCTTTCACTGTAAACACAATTTCCATCTCTTTCTTAATCCTAGTAATTAATATAGTCATAATCATTACCATTACCAATGATTTAGAGATCATCTACATAAACAAGAATAACACACATCTTCACATCTTCTTTATCTCTTTTTGATTGAGTAAAATCTCTTTCTAGCAAGAGTTTTTTCAATTGAATGTTCCATTGGCTAGAAGCTCATTTGACACTACACAAGCTTCTTTGAAGTTTGCATACTTGCCAATCCTTCTTGCTGTTGAGCCATGTGGTGGTCTCATATACACTTATTCATCTAAGCAGCCATGAACAAATCCATTGTTAATATCTAGCTGCTCCAAGCTCCAATTCTTCATGACTGCCAAAGCAATCAAAATTCAGAGTGTTGTGAACTTAGCAACAGGAGGAAAAGTATGTTTATAATCCTTTCCTTTGAGTCGCTTGTCGCCCCTTGCCACCAACCTAACTTTCAGCCTTTTCAACAGTTCCATCTAACCTCATTTTGGGTTTAAAAATCCATTTAATTTGCTATCAATTGCATTATTCCCAGTTAGAGGATCCGTTAGTTCCATGTTTAATTATTTTCAAGAGCCCTGGTTTCTTTGTCCATTGCTTTTACCCAACCTGAATGCTGAGATGCTTCTTTAGCTATTTGGTTCTTGGACTTGCATCACATTGTTCAAGGAAACACAAATAGTCTTTTGATTATGTATTTCCATTGGGGATCACTTAAACATTGAAAGTGGATCTTGCTAAGTATTCACATTACTAGGAGGCAATGTGTATGCATACTCCTCCAATTTCTTGGGAATTTGTCTTTCCCCATTAGTTCTTCTATGAACAATTTCTTCATTCAGATTTTCAGAGTCTTCACCCTCTTCTCCTCCTTAATTCCTTCCTTCTTCCAAAGTTTCAGGTTCAAAATGTCTTGAATCTGAATTGGATGTTTCACATATCTATGGTTCTGCTTTGTTCTCATCATCATTTGTCATCTTATAATCCTCTTCACTGCTTCTAACTTCATCTATGGTGATATCTAGCACATGATCATTAATACAAGATGGTGTCATGTTCAATTGCAATTTCATGGCATCTTTCTCTATTGTGGGATTCAACAACCAAAAATTCTTCTTGAAATACAACATCTCTACTCACAAAGAGCCTTTTTCTCTCTGGATCATACAATTTATATCCCTTTTGACCATAAGGATACCCACTAATATGCTTCTAATTCCCTTTACTCAAATTTATCTATTGTACTCTCTTAGTAGCTTCACTAGCATAGCATAAGCATCCAATGACTCTCAAATGCTTATAGATAGGTTTTCTTTTCATTAATCTCTCATAAGGTGTTTGCCAACTAATGACAGTACTAGGCAATAAGTTAATAAAATGAGTAGCAGCAAGAATACATTCTCCCCATAGATACTTAGGAAGATTAGCACGAAGTCTAAGAGATCTAGTAGTTTCAAGGAGAAAGTTGTGTTTTCTCTCTACTCTCCAATTTTGTTAGGGAGTACCTAGAACACTCTTTTGGTGCAGGATCCCTTTCTCTCTCAATGTTCCCTACATTCATCCTGAATCAACTCAGTTGCATTGTTACTTGTAATGCATTTCACCTTACCGTCAAAATGAGTTTCAACATGAGCAAGGAATTATATTAATACTTCTTTCACCTTTTCTTTACTTTCCAGCAAGTGAGTTGAAGTTACTCTATTGTAGTTATCAGCTATAGTAACGAAGTAACTTGCTCCTGTTATGGTTTACACCCTTTAGGGCCCCCATAGATCCACATGGATCAAATCAAAGATGTTAAAAGTAATATTTTTGCTAGGATAAAAGGTTAATATGTGGTGTTTACCTAGCCACAAGACAAGTATCATAATAAAACTATTTGATTCCTTTGCAATCACAAAATTCAAGGTGTTCCATTTTTGACAAAGACTTATGGCCAAGCCTAGCATGCATTACATTCAGCTTCATCTTTTTGTAGAGAAGTCTACAATTATACATCCACTTTTATTTTCTTCTTGCTTCCGAACCTTCAACTTCTTCTGAAACTTGTAAAGTCCATACTCCTTTTCTCCATATCCTACCTCTTCATTAGTGCGATGGTTATGAAAAACACATCGACTCTTATTATTCAACCTTCATATTACTCTCTTCGATCAATAATTTTACTTACAGAAAGAAAATTATGTTTGAACTCTAGTATGTAACGTACATCAGTGAGAGTTATCTTGGGAGTTAACTTCACACTTCCCGTTTGATTCACTCTTTTTAGTATCTCTATCTGGCAATCCCACCTTAATACTCTTTTTTAAGTATTTTTAAGTCACAAAACACTTTGATATTTCCATCCATGTGATCGCGCTCCAGTATTTACTATCCATGAATCACAAATGAAAGTATTATTGTACTTTCCAACATTATATGCATATATTTCACCTGCAAAGTTGCTGGCTCTAGCTGCATTTGCTCCATTGCTGCTTCCTCCTCCGTGACTTTCAGATAGAGCCTTCATCACTTCTTTCACCATAGCTGATATGATGCTTGCATCTGTCTTAGTGTTCTCATTACTACTTTGGCTTGCAAACTCATATACTTCATTATCTAGGGATTATCATGTGTTACGTATCCACCCTGCTTCCCACCATAGTTGTATTAGCTCCATTGCTGCTTCATCCTCCATGACTCTCAGATAGAGCCTTCATCACTTCCTTCACCATAGCTGATATCATGCTTGCATCTGTCTTAGTGTTCTCATTACTACTTGGGCTTGCAAACTCATATACTTCATTATCTAGGGACTATCATGTGTTACGTATCCAACCTGCTTCCCACCATAGTTGTATTAGCTCCATTGCTGCTTCCTCCTACATGACTCTCTGATAGAGCCTTCATCACTTCCTTCACCATAGTTGATATCATGCTTGCATGTGTCTTAGTGTTCTAGTTACTACTTTGGCTTGCAAACTCATATACTTCATTATCTATGGACTATCATGTGTCCCGTATCCACCCTGCTTCCCACCATTCCTTACAACCCTGTTCTCATTCTTCCATTTAAGCATTTCCTTGAACCATTGAGGAGATTTGATGAACTTGAAGCATTCAGACTTCGAGTGACCTCTCATTCCACAATGATCACATTTCATGCTCATTTTCTCCTTCTTATAGTCTCTTCTCTGGAAATCTCCTCCTTCTTGCCTTTTCACTTGAAAAGCACTCACATCTATCATCTCATTTCATGGGTTGTTCATCCCTGCATTCACTTCTTTATGTTTTTCCAGTTGTTGAATCATATGAAATGCCCTCTTCACACTAGGAAGAGGGTCCATAGCCGTAATATTCCCTCTCATAGTGTCATAGCTTAAGTTAAGCCCCATTAGAAAATCAATCAGCATGTTTCTCTCAATCATTTCCGTCATCTTCTTCTACAAATCACAATTGCACTTGCTCATCACTCCATACTCACATGGGGCATGGTTTCAATAGCTTGAATAGCATCCCAATTACTTTTGAGTTTACAATAATACTTAGATACACTTAGCTTGGGCTACTCAAGCTTAGCTACATCCCTTCTCAACTGATATAGTTGAGGACCATGACTATGACTATATCTCTATAATCTATACCATTTCATCACAATGCTGCTTAGCAAATTCCAGGACAATTCCAATCCAACTAAGCTATTACTTACTGGTCATAACTTATGTCAGCTTTATTATTAACTGCTTGTCATTGTCATAATTTCTCTGATTATTCGTACTCCCTCCGTTATTAATATAATAATTGCAACAAATGGGTATTATTCGTGAGGTATAGAGTATTCATTTGGTGCAGTTATTAAGTTATGGAGGAAGTATATAAATACAAATGACCTCCGTATTTTCTTTAATTATGTTCGTCCCTCTTCTTCTTTTTCTAATTAAAAACATTCATATGACTTGCTGCCAGAGATTCTAATCATATTTGTCTAACACTTTTTATTTGAACTGTTATATCCTCACCCCCCAGTTTGTTGTACTAACATGCACATTTCCATGTGGATTGCAGAAGAAATTCTTCGATTGTTTCTTATAAAAAAGCCAGATCTACTATATACAAAGGGATTTTCAATACTACACACGTGGGCCATGGAAGGTAAAATTTGGCCATTTGAGTATCTATTAAAGTGTGATGATATCATCCCAAATGTAAGGAGGGTTGTGTTCAACATAATTTTAGAAAAGGACCCAACATTCTGTGGTAACCTTGTTCATATGCTTGCTGTTTCTCCTAGTAAGGAAAGTATCCAAATAGCAAAGCTCCTTGTGGATGTGTACAAAGAAGAAACCTCAACAGCACATGCATCGTCGACTTCAAGCATCCTAGAAGACCAGTTATTTCCATGGTTATTGCCGGATAAAGATGGTTTGACTCCTCTGTTGGCAGCCCTAGCTTACACGAATGTAGATTTTGCCTCGTATATCTTGTCACTGGATAACAACGCTGTACTAGAATCGCCGTATAATTGCCTCCATGCACTCGGCTGTCTAGCAAAATCTCAATATGCAAATCTTCCAAAAAAGAATACATTTGAAAAAATTGCATTAGAGATTCTAGAAGTAATGATTAACAAAGGCTGCACCCACCTTATAATTGGCGATGAAGTGAATCTTATCATGCATAATGCACCATTCTGCGGAGGTGAGTACTATCGCTCTACAAACTCAATTTATGTTTCCCGTCTTCTCCTAGAGAAAAAAAATTAGACTAATTCATTTTCTACCATTCTCTCTCTTAGGTAACATGATAAAGTTAATTTCTTGGAAAATGCTACTCCTAATATAAACCCCAATTGTATCCATGCAGACCATGCATGTATGTATGTTTTCCACTTTTGCACATTTTATCTTACTAGTTAAGCACTCATTTTGTTTATTTAAAAAAATAAGTTTTTTTAGCCAGGGCCCAGCTAGCTTGCGTGATGCCTTATAATTAACGTAAAAGAATCCTTTCATCCATAACTCCTGCCACTTGCAAAATTTTAAACACGATTTACATTATTTAGTATTCCCTCCGTCCCATAATATAGTACTTGTTCCATTTTTTATTAGTCAAACTTTAAAATCTTTGACCAAATATTCTCATTAATACATATAAAAAAACATACTCATGTGGGATCTTATTAGATTCGTTTCAATGTGTAGTTTCATAATATCAACTTTTTATATTATTTATTAATAATCAATTGAAGATATAGAAGGTCAAAGATTCATGTTGGAGACCGTGTGAACAAGAAACAAGCACTATATTATGGGACGGAGGGAGTATTTAATATGTTGTAAACAATCTGATTTTTCAGTTGTCCAATAATGAAATAGCATGTCATAGAGAAAAATTATGTAATACATTATACATTTGGCTTATTGAAAAATTACCTAATAATTAGTTTTTGGAAAATGACATATAAAGGTCTTAGAGTTGCATATAAGATGCCACAAGTGACAATATTAAGTTAGATTAAACATTAATTACACCGATCTACAAATGATTTTGGCATGTATTTCAAAATTATTACTACCACTTTATGTAATATATTAATAGGTTATATGTTTTTTTATTTCTCTACCACAATGTCTGTTGGGCATACATCCCAAGTCCCACATAGAAGAGATATGAATGAGTTACCTAGTTTATAAGAGTTCATCAACTACATTAGTATGAGACCTTTTGGGAAGAAGCCCAAAACAAATCCGTGCGGGGTAGGCCCAAATCGAACAGTATCATACAAATTGTGGAGCTATACGTGGACTTGTGGGCCCTACAAATGGTTTCAGAGCCAACGGTTCGGCTGGGAGAACGTGCATACTATGGTGAACCCCATGGTTAGCTTACTCGAGCACATATCATTCTCAAAGACAGGTGACTCACTGGACTTACCTAGTTTATAAGAGTTCACCAATTACATTTGTATAAGTCTTTTGGGAAGGAGCCCAAAAACAAATCCATGTGGGCTAGGCCCAAAGAGGACAATATCATACTAATTATGGAGATGTAGGTGGACTCGTAGCTCTACAATGTCAAGTGAGATTCAACTCTTTAAGAAACCTAGGAGTTGCATTTTTCGCACATGTTGTGTTCAGCACAAAAACACTCAAAAACCCGATCGAGAAGACACCTTATCTCCGAGCCCAGAAAATATTATGGATAAAGGCTTCATTATCATTACCGTGTTGACATCCCTATTTCAACTTTAAATACTAATTTAAGGAACCCTTAAAAGTTGGCACATTAATTAAAACTTGAATTTAAGAATTTAAGAAACCATAACACGTAAAGCCTAAGTTTTGAAAAAGTTATTAGAAAACCTAAATTATTTGAACTAGGTTCTTGCTTGGATGATAGGAGTAGTGAAATTTTTTGCTTTAATGGAGATAATGCCTGAAGATCGATTCTCAGATTGTTTGTATAGGTGGAATTGAGGTGTCTTTAAAGGGAACATTTTTTTTTTGAAAGGAAACAACAATCATCGCATTAATCAAGGGATAGAACATCCGAGAGTACATATGGGGAAATCTCTGAAGGACAGTGATGTTCCCCACACTTGCTCTACACCAAAAGGAACTACTTTGGCAAGATGATGGACAGCTATATCCCCACCTCTCTTGACATCAGACCAAACTATGGAATTAAAATGACAACTAGACACCAAAATATCTTCTAAGACATTATCTAGATCAAAAAAATAAACTATTACTTTAGAAAGACAGTTCACAAGAACTTGACTATCAGACCCCAAGATCATGTCGTCATAGCCATGACTCTTAGCAAGCTTAATCGCTAGCAGAATAGCTTTACCCTCCGCTACTTCTAGAGGCCACCAAGCACGAACACGACGAGTTGCTGCAAAAAGTATCTCACCCTTCTCATTCCTCGCCACCACACCCATTCCCACCCACCCTTCTGTCGCCAATGATGCATCCTAATTGAGTTTAATAACACCCGAAGGTGGAGCTTGCCAACCGCTAGCACTCAACGCACTCCTCGGCACATTACACTTGTATACCTGTTGCAAATAAGCATTCTATTCGAAGGTTAATCTCTCGACACGAGCAAGGATTACGTCATTTGGAGTGGTCTTGCCATCAAACACTTTCGCATTCCGCTCCATCCTTATGCACCACGCAACGATCGCAACCTTTTGCTTCAACTTTGCATCACATTCCTTCCATCCTGCCTCCAAATCACTCCAATTCTCTCCCATATTCTCCACCACGGGATTGCAGCCACTATCATTCCACAAGTCCTGCACTCTCATGCAGTGCACTAAAGCGTGAGATCTTGTCTCATCTATGGCACCACACAAGTCCTGCACTCTCATGCAGTGCACCAAATCATGCAGTGCATTAAAGCGTGTAAGCTGTCTTTGTAGATTATAGGCCATCTTTGGAGAAAGCGCAAGTTAGGTAGTCATTAGGAGCTCTCAAAATTAGAGGAATAGAGAGAATACGTTGTTGGTCCCGCTCATGGAAATGCAAAGAAATTAAATCCAAATTCCACTCCGTTCTAGACTCGTTAATAAGATCACATACTTTATGAATACCTTCAACTCGCGGACTGGTAGTGAACCTCCCTTCTTCGCCAACCACCCGCTGATCACTCCAAACATTCATTTTCTGCCCGTTCCCTATGCGCCACAGAACCCCTTATTTGACCAAAGCTTTCGCACTCCAGATACTACTCCAAGAATAGCTCCCAGCACTCCCCAAAGAAGCATCTAAAAATGTTCTATTCTGGTAATATTTAACTTGCATCACACACCCCATCAGAGAGTCAGGATGCTGAACTAATCTCCACGCTTGCCTGCCAAGTAAAGCATCATTAAACACTTTCAAATCCTTAAATCCCATGCCACCCAAAAATTTTGGAGTACACATCTTTTCCCAGCTACTCCAGTGAATCTTACGATTCTGCCCAGTTTGGCCCAGAAAATCTCGCCATTGATGAATTAATCTTCTCTGTAATCGAGCCAGGAATCTTATACACGTCCATTAAATATGTCGGTATAGCCTGAGTAACTGATTTAAGAAGTATTTCCTTGCCGGCGCGAGACAACAACTTCTCTTTCCATCCCCGCAAATTTTTCCAAATTCTATCCATTAGAGCTTCAAACATAACTTTTTTAGATCTTCCCACAACTGTAGGAAAACCTAAATACTTGTTGTGTCTGTTAACTTGTCTCATACTTAGAACTCTCATCAATTCTTCTTGCTTTTCAGTACTTACCCCTCTACTAAAAGACAACTTCGACTTTACATAATTAATTTTCTGTTCGGATGCTTGTTCATATTGGTTGTGAATATCAACTATATTTCTGCATTCCTGTCGGTTAGCTCTTGCGAAAAGGAGACTATCATCTGCAAAAAGGTGAGAAATTTCTGGACCATTTCAACTCGCCTTAGCTCCATGTAACTGTCTTTCTACTTTTTTCTCTGTATCATGTGAGAAAAAGCATCAGTAACTAGAATAAACAGGTAAGGAGAGAGAGGGTCTCCCTGTCAAAGACCATAGAGGAAGTCACATCACCGCACACTCTTCCATTTATAATGAAGGAGTGTGATGTTAAAGAGACACAAGCCATCACCAGATTAACCCATCTACCATCGAACCCCATAGTGAGTAACAACTTCCGAAGAAAACCCCATTCTACCCTATCATAAGCCTTACTCACGTCTAACTTCAAGGCAATAGTATCTCTGTGCCCCTTAGTTTGTTTTTTCATGGTATGGAAAAGCTCGAGAACAATAAGTGCATTATCAGTAACCAGACGACTAGGAACAAAGGGTCTTTGATTTTCAGACACAACATGAGGGAGAATATGTTTGAGACGCATCACAAGAGTTTTACTTACTAATTTATATAATACGTTGCACAAACTAATAGGTCTAAACTCCACTATTGAGGTAGGGGATTTGACTTTCAGGATTAAACCAATATTAGTTATATTAACATGATCCGGGGAGACTAAACCATGCAAAATATCACTAAAATGTCTAGTCACATCATTGTCAACAATATGCCAGAATCTTTGGTAGAATATAGCGTGCATACCATCTGGTCTCGGGGCCTTACACGGGTGCATATGTAGCAACGCATCATGGATCTCCTTTTTAGTGTAAGGTTTTAGCAAGCTCTCATTGAATTCTGAAGTTATCAAACATGACACATGCTGAAGCACTTCATGAAGCTGAGAATGCTAAAGGATAGCCGAACCAAACAAAGATCTACAATATCGAACCACAATCTCCACCAATTTGTCGTCCTCATCCTGCCAAACCCCATCTTCATCATATATTTCGGCAATTTTATTCGTGCGCTGAGAAGCTTTATGATGAAAATAGCTAGTATTCTTGTCTCCATCTTTCACCTCCAAAACTCAATATCGGAGATACCAGTATGCCTCGTGCTTCCTGTTTAGATCATCCAGCATCTCCTCCAACTTTCCACACTCCTCACAACTTTCTCTAGTAATAGCCTTCTGTTGCACCTCTTTCAAATCTTTTTCTGCTTTCTCGATTTGTTTTCTGAAATTATCATATTTTATTTACCTTTACTCCACACCTGCAATTTCCTCCCTACCATACCCAGCTTATGAACTATATTTTCCCCAGCACACTCGCCCCACGCTTGTCGTAAAACTTGCTCACAAGTATCATCAAACAACCAAGATGTCTCAAATTTAAATGTTCTCTCTCTCTCTTCTTGCTTTTATTCGGACTTTGTTGCATATTCATGAGAATCGGAGAGTGGTTCGAGTTATATTTCAATAGATGCTCCATTGTTGCTTGTGGGTATAGATGAGACAAAGATGGTGAGGCTACAAACCTATCTAGTCTTTCCCGCACTCTAGTCTCCACAGTTTTCCCCCTCTCCCAAGTCCACCATTGGCCTACATACCTCATATCTCTAAGCTCACACCTGTTTAACACGTCTCGGAAGTTTACAACCTCACGTCTCTCCGTATCCGAGCATCCCTCCTTTTCTCCATGCTCCAAGATCTCATTGAAGTCTCCCCAACAAAATAGGAACTGAAACATCAACACACAATTGATCAATTAATTCCTAAGTGCGAAATTTATTTCCCGAATCAGCCCATCCATAGATACCAATGAAACGCCATGTTTTCCCGGCTTTGGTGACATCTCCACAAATATGATGGTTTGAGAGATAAACCAAATCAAAAATAACTCTATCATCTAGCCAATATAAGCATAATCCACCTCATCTTCCCGTACTAGCTACTCCAACATAACTGGAATAACCAATACGATCTTTAACTTTCTCAGCATCAACCTTACTAATCATAGTTTCATAGACGAAAACTAAAATCATGGGCTAATATAGTACTCCAACTCCGGAGCATCCGAACTGACCAAGGGTTGCCTATCCCCCGATCGTTCCAACACAAAATTAAAGGTTCATAATGCCGGGCGGGATTGGATCTCACCAATCTCCGCCTCGACAGAACTATCATGACTGCCATCATATACTTCAGGACCCTTGAGCTTTTTTGCCTCATATTAACATCTACTGCATCATCTATTAACATATCATCGGCTTGTTTCCTTTTCAGACCAGTATTAAGGATGATGTCACTATTCAAACAACACCCCTCTACACGAGCAGATATATTTTTATCATGTTTTTATAACGCTTTTTCTACTAGCAGCCCCCTTAAATTTTCGAGCCTTTTTTTGGTGAATTAAGCATCAAATGTTATAGGGGAAGGTGTACTTACTGTTGTTGGGATTAAAGTTGCAGAAGGGATCCCGAGTTTATTAACTTCTTCGCTTTACAACAACTCACTCCCCACCACAGAGGTGTGAATTTGCGTGGCAGTAAGGGCCTGAGTTTTAGTCACCACAATTCCTATTCCCTTCCCACCATCATCTACAGCAGGTGAGAAGTTAATGTTTCGAGCACAAACTCTTAAAACTCTTGGCTTCCTCCTCCATCTTGATTCGTCCCCCGACGCGGAGATGCTCTCAACCATGATCCCCAGTACTTCGCCTCCTCCCTATCCTCCTCTAAAATTTGCAGGCAATCCCTCTCTATATGCCCCAGTAATCCACAAGCGTAACAAAAATTAGGAAGCCTCTCATATTTGATCTCAATCTTCACTACTCTCCCCTCCTTGCTTCGTATCTGTTGAATGCGATGCAATGGCTTAGTCACTAATTCGACTTCAAGAACTTTGTTATTCTAGTATGGACACTAATTTAACTACAAAAGAAGGGTGAATTGGAGTTGAGGGAAAATTTTCGAAATTTTCGAATTTAAATTGTGGAATAGAAATAACTTAGAACGAAAGAGAAAATGCACACAAGATGTTTACAAAGGAAACTTCCTAGGCTCAATAGGAAGAAAAACCTTGACCCCAATGGATTTTTACTCAATACTTCTCTTAATATAATAGGCCAAAAGACTCTCTTTACAACCTATTACTGGACCCTTCTCTGTTCCTCTAGGTTCTGCTTCCCAGTTACTCAGTCCCCCTGAACTGATGGCACTCACTTAACTTCACTCGAAATTTTCTCTTTTTCTCTCTTTCTTTCTCTCACTTGATTACAAGGATATTCTCAAATTTTTCTCTCACCCATGCACTCAGAATATTACAATAATATGTATTGTAGGATAAGAGGAAATAATACAGAAAAAAACTTTCAAAGTAAATAATGAATTTGTAGTGCTTGAAAGTTGCGTTTTTTTCCCAATTCATAATTCTCCTCAAATAGTTGTTGCAACGGTCATGCGTCTTTCAATTAGAAATCCACGATTGCTTCAGCTAAACTGTAGGCGTTAATGTTCCATGATCTAGTGCCATCACTCCCACGATATTAGCAACCGTTTCCACTATCCGTTAGTGGAAGTAAGCAGCAGGTGGTTAGCATTTTATATGCGCTTCGTCCCACAATTGTAGCGCCATGCTTCTACCAACCTATTTTTGCACAACAATTAAAACAGCAACATCTCTAATAACTAAGAATCCTTTTATACAAAAGATTCTAAGTTAATAAAGCCGTTAAACATACCATATAATATAAAGAGTAAATATACACTATCTTTATTAGATTAATAACTATTAATCTTTCTCCACAAGATTATATATATATATAAGCATATTAATATTAAGAAAACAATGTTTTTGGAATTTTATAATTTTTCTCAAAATAAAAACTCTAAGCATTTGGCATCATCAAAATATGGAATACAACAATATTCCCCCTTTTTGATGATGGCAAATATAACGCATATAAAAATATTAAATCGACAAAAATTAACATAACAAAGAAAAAAATTGAAATAAACCATAGCAAAAGAATCAAGAGCTAAGATGGTTAAAATAAAAACTAGAACTAATTATGAAAGCTAACACTAATACTCCCTCCGTTTCTTTTTAATCTACACACTTTCCTTTTTGGTTCTTTTTTTTTTAATCTACACACTGTTACTTTTTCTATTTTTGGTAACATGTCACATCTATTTTCTCCTCTTTTTCCACCCATGTCATCCACTTTTTAATATTTTAACCCACTTTTTTAATTTCTCTCTCTCACTTTTCAATTTCTCTATCTACCTTTTCAATTTCTCTCTCATACTTTTGCACTTTCTCCTTGGTTCTCCCCCAAAGTGAAGTGAGTAAATTAAAATGAAACGGAACGAGTAATACTAAGCAGTTTGAAAACAAGGGAAGAAAAGTCAAAAATCATAACTACAGAAACTAAGGAGACTATAATCTTTTTATGTGCCACTTTACTTTCCCTTTTGTCATCATCAAAAACATCTAAGGAACCAGTAGTACTCTAAGAGTGCATCAAAGACAACAATATACATGCAAACTAGCTCAAACATATTATTTAATAATACTATCCATCCAGACAGTGTAATGAGCATGCAAGAGCAAGATAAATGCACTGAGACATGTGTGACGCACAAGCTGAGTTCAAAGAAAAATAAAGGAAAGAAGCAAATAAAGTACAAAGATGAATAAGAGAAGAGAAATGGAAAGAGATAAAAGAAATAAAAGATAATCAACAGAAACTGATGTGTAAGACACATCCAAAAAAATATCACCACACCACCATTGTTTAAGTACAACCCAAAAACCAAAGTATCATTGTTTTAATAGATTAAATTGAAGGAAAGGGAATTAGGGTTTGGGGCTAATAGAGAAAGAAGAGACAACAACGTCAATCTTCTCCCTCACAGCAGCTTCTCCTCTCTTTACAGCTGCAAGAATCTGCTCCTGCTGAAGATCCACCTGGCTACTCTGGCCTCCACACCCTGGATCCTGGTATATAGTAGGCACAAAGACTCCTGAATAGAGTGCATAATACCATGAAGACCGGTGGCAGAGAGAAGCGGGAAATCCACAGCAATAGATCATGGAGAGACATGATCTGCATCCAGATCTATTGTAACACCCTGACCCTGATCCCTTGGAGACTTAGTCTCTGCGAGTCTCTGACTCTTGGGACCTTGGTCCCCCAGCACTAACCTCCTCCACATGCTTTCTTTTTATCCCAGTTTCTCCCTTTTCCTTGGGTTCCTCTACCTCATATTCCAACTTACCACCCTGTACCCTCAATTTAAGTCTAGTGAGTGTTTCTTTAGTCAAGTAATTCTCAGGCTCTAGGTCAAAAGATGGACTGGCAGGAAGTTTTGTTCGGTTCTTTTGGAGAAAGGTAGAGATAAGGTTACCATACCCAATTTTGTTGTTATGGGAAATGCAATAGGAGAGGTGAGAAATCATCAAAGCAGGAAAGTTTATTTTTATATTTTTAGCAAGGCAGAACATTAGAGAGAGATCCATGAGGCTCGCTTGAGTCCTCTTGGAGGATCTTGGTAAAATAAAGCGCCAAATTAAATGAAACAGGAATTTATGAAAGGGAGAGAGGTCTCTGATCTAAGGACTTGTGGAGTTAGAAACCCCATTCACATTCAATTTTGCGCTACCCTTAATTTAATCCTTGTACCCTTCATTCGGTACTTCAAACCACTCAGAAATTTTCTTCTCATTAAATTTAACCAACTTCCCAGTAACAACACTAATGCATAAACCGTCATTATTCTCAAAATTTGAAATAAATTTTCACATTTCAGTTTCATATAAATCCTCATTAAAACTTAACACCTTAGTCCATTTTTGAAATTTCACAACATCAAGAAACTCGACCCACTTGATTTTCTTGCACCAAGAAAAATCAACACAAAATCTTATGAGATACTTAGAAGATATGGACTTCTTACCACGTTTTGTTGGAACCATATTTCTGTCTCCTGCTCGATCTGTTTCAGCGTCAGTAAGTTCTTCTTCCTTCTTGAGGAAATTACTTCGTTAGCCGATGAGTTTTCTTGAGAACCCAGAGAATCTTCATTTGAGTTTAAAGATTCATTCTCACTTTCATTGTAATCAACCAGAGGAGAAGATTTTTCAGCGGGAAATATTTTGGTTTCATCAGAGGTTTTGCGTTTGGGTGCCATGGAAGAGTTTCGGTGAAGAAGATGAAGATGAGAGGTTTTGGAGAGAGAGAAAAGGCGGTTTTGCAGAGTTGATGGGTTTGAGGTAAAAAGGTGATAATTTGCCGTGTAAATTTGGTTTGATGTGATGGAGGTTTATATTTGGGGGTAGATTTATGGGGGATGGTGAAAAAACATTTATGGCGGCTTTTCCCTTCCTTTCTCAATCCATTGAATTATTTTATTTTAGGGTATGTACTTGTACGCTGGTGAAGCGTTGAAAAAAAATATCTGTGGGGGATGAATGAAGAAGGAATTAAATTTGTGGAAAAATAAAAATAAATATAAAAACAAAAATAAAAATGAAGAGGATATTTTTTTTTTTTGGTAAGTAAGTAAGTATATTGCCCAAAAAAATATCATACAACCTAAGTCCAAAAAAAGAGGACAGAACAACACACAGGCCAACAGGCCAAAAAAAACACCCTTTACACTACTTACAAACTCTCTATCCACTCACAATCTCTATTACTCCATTTTCTTGAAGAACAATATTGAACTCTATGTTTAACTATACACTTTATACTCTTAATTACACAGTCGATTCTACTGACTTTGGAATGCCAGTAAGCTTCATTTCTTGCTGTCCAAATCCAATAAACAGCAGCTGCCAGAACAGCATATAGCACTTGTTTTCTCATCTTGGTTCCAGAGTAGCTCCTTCGGGTCCAACTGATCCATTGAATCAAATTTCTACTTCTAATAGGTATACCAAGCCAATCAAGCAATTTGCCCAGAACCTGCTTGCTAAATGCACAATCAAAGAAAATGTGCTTATGAGTTTCTTCTGCAATCCCACACAAACAACATAAGTTATCAGTACATACATTTATTCTATACAACTGATCTTTTGTTTTCAATCTACTCTGAACCCCCAGCCACATAATAAATTTGTGTTTAGGAATGTTCATCCTATTCCAAACCCCTTGTATCCACTGTGCTGTAGGTCTCCCTTCCACCAAAGAATCATGAATCTTTTTAATGGAGTAAGTTTGAGTGATACTCTATTGTGACATGCCAACTTGAAACAGCTCAGTTTTCACCTTGCAGAGGTACTTAATAACCCAACTAGCACTTGATGGGGCCTGAAAATCCCACCAATTCCCATTCTTCACATATATGCTGTGCACCCATTTAACCCATAAATCATCTTTTTGACAGCCAATATGACAAATAAGCTTGCCAATAGCAGCTTTATTCCACAAAATAATGTTCCGAAAAGCCAAGCCACCATCTCTTTTATGCCTGCACACATTATCCCACTTAATATTCCCACATCTATCTCCATTTGCAGACCCAGCACATAGGTAATTCCTGCAGATTGAATTAATCTTCCTCATGATAGCACTAGGGAGCAAGAAAATTTGGGACCAGTAACTATGAACACTAAGCAATACAGAATTGACAAGTTGAGGCCTACCAGCATATGAATGGTTTCTAGTGCTCCATGTTCTTATTCTGCTAGTCATCTTGTCCACCAGCAAGTCACAGTCAGCAGCTTTTAATTTTTTTGAACTTATAGGTACTCCCAGGTACCTAAAAGGTAAGTCTTCCCTCTTGAACCCAGACAACTGCTCTATTCTGGTAACTTCACTATCATCCATGGCAGTGCAATATATAGCAGATTTACTATTGTTAGCTTTCAAACCTGAGGTTTCAGAGAACAACTTAAGCCCTTGTAGCAAAAGGTAAGCTGATCTAGCCTCACCTTTACAGAACAGCAGTAAGTCATCCGCAAAGCTTAAGTGATTCACCTTTAAGCTTTTACATCCAGTAAAGTATTTAAACTCATCCAACTCACCTATGTATGCTAGAATTCTCGTTAGATAGTCCATACATAGTACAAAAATCAAAGGAGACATGGGGTCTCCTTGTCTGAGACCCCTTTTAGCTGCAAAAAAACCCTCTGTGCTCCCATTTATAAGTAGTGTAAATTTAGGAGTTGTAATACACTCCATTACACACTTTATAAAATGCTCAGGGAACTGCATAGCAACTAATAAATCATGCACAAAACTCCATTCAACTGAGTCATAGGCTTTTTTTAGATCAACTTTCATTAATAAGCCTTTGACTTGGTTATTATGTCTCCCAAACCTCTTCACAAGGTCCTGGCAAAGTAAGATATTGCTTAATATATGCCTGCCAGTAATAAATGCACCCTGTGTTTTAGAAACGATACCTGGTAGGACACCACTCAGCCTAGTGCATATCAACTTTGTGATGATTTTGTATAAAACTGAACAGCAGGCTATGGGTCTAAAATCTCCAACTGAAGCAGGACAACTGTTCTTAGGTATGAGAGTTATGGCAGTAACATTGATGTCTTTTAGAAGTTTGCCACTTCTAAAGAAGTCTTGCACAGCTGCAACCACATCCCTGCCAACAATGCCCCAAGTTTGCTTGAAGAAACAGCTAGAATACCCATCTAAACCTGGAGATTTGTCATCAGGAATGGAGAAGAGGGCTGCCTTAATGTCTTCAGCACTAAAACTGAGGGATAGAGCTTGCTTCTGAGTTTCATTCAAAACCTGCCCCTTATTAATTGCCTCCTCCACCCTCCTAACATGACCTTCAGAGCCAAGCAGACCATGGTAAAAATCAAGGAAAACACATGCCACTTCACTGGAGTTATTTGCCCAAGTACCATCTTCTTTTCTTATAGTATTAATTCTGTTTTGGATTCTTCTAAGCTTCACACTTTGATGAAAAAGCCTAGTGTTATCATCTCCTTCATTAAGCCATCTGACTTTGGCTTTTTGACCAAGAAACTGCACATAATTTCTGTGAGTAACTATATAGTCCTTCCTTGCATCCTGTTCCTACTCTCTCAACTCCAAACTTTCTGGATTACTATGCATCTCTTGCTGAATTGAAAGCATCTTATTGTATTTAAGAGTATTCTGTTCAGACACATCTCCAAATTGAGAGGCATTTAACTCTTTAAGATCTTTTTTTAAGCATTTCAGTTTCCCCACAATCTGATACATCTTAGTTCCTTGAATTGTTTGTTGCCAGCATTGAGTAACAATATCAAGAAACTTATCAGCCTTACACCACATGTTAAAAAATCTGAATCGTTTCCTTTTAGATTCATTCACAAAGGACCTAAGAACCAATGGACAATGATCAAATTCTCCTTCAGGGAAAATTGTAACCTCAGTGTTAGACCATTCAGAGATCCAACTTTCATTCCCCAGAACCCTGTCCAATTTACAGAATACCCTGTCTCTGCCTTCTTGTTTATTATTCCAAGTATAATACTGCCCACAAGACTTGACATTCACCATACCACAATGCTCCATACATTCCTTCATGTCTACAATTTCTCTAGCTCTCACTGCTTGGCCAATTCTGTCTTCCATACACATTAAAGCATTAAAATCACCAAGTATTATCCAAGGGTCATCATTCACAGCAAACCTACTAATATCTCTCCACATTTCTTCTCTACCTAGTCTTTCATTAAGACCATAGGCAAAGGTGCACTTAAATTTTTCCCCACCATTTATCACCTCCACTTCTGTATGAATTATCTGACTAGTACACAATAACACGTTTACATGGAATGCACTTGGATGCCACCCCAACACAATTCTTCCATTACCATGCCATTGATTATTTGTTGTTATACACCAGTCTGGGCACACATTAAGATAAAAAGCACCTAAAGAGGGAGCTTTTATCTTCGTTTCAAGGAGGCTAAATAACCTTATATTGTGAGTTATTAAAAAATTCCTCACATCAGCTTGTTTTTTCTTGTTATTTAACCCCCTTACATTCCATGTTAGAATATTATCCATCCATGGTAGGGGGCTCCCCCTCCCCCCCCACCATGAATCAACCCCATTTGCACTTCCTTCTCGACACCATCCATGACTTCATTCTCCTCATTACCATCCACTGCCAAAACTGCAAACGAATTGTCAACATCTACATGCTGTCTGTCCACTTGCAGCTGAGTTGTCTTTGTCCTAACCATCTGAAATCCATCCTTGTCCTCCTCATGATGCTTCTCTTTTGGAACCCATTTCCTGCTTACAGCTTGTTTCTGTTTCATCTTACAATCCCCAGTTGAATGACCAATTCCTTTGCACTTCTCACATTAAATTGGTTTCCATTCGTATTTCACAGCTTGTGTCATCATCTTTCCTTTCTCATTCTCAAAGTTAATGTATGCTGGAAATTCCTGATTAATCCTAGCTTCAACCATTATTCTAGCAAATTGAAGTCTATCCTTCTTAATGGTTGCTTGATCAAGTTTTAATGGTTTACCAACTCCTGCCACCAACTTGAATAAACATTTCTCACCCCAGTATTTCAAATCAAGAGCAGGCAATTGTACCCATATGGGAACTGTTTTGACATCCTCCTTCTGGATATCTAACTCAGAGTTCCATTTCTTCACTATAAGAGGTTTATGATCAAAAAAAGGGCATTCACCATTCAAGATTTCATCTCTTTGTTCAAGATTATGAAATCTAACAATGAATATACCTTTTTGCACAGCAACAACCTTTTCAACCCCATGTTTAGCCCAAATTCTAATGAAGAGGATATTTACGGTTTAACGGTTTAAAAGAATAAAATAAAATGAAAGAATAAATTATGAACTCATGCATGTTACATGTCCAAGCTATATGTACATAGACCTTACTATATTTTGCTCAAGTATATGTGAGGACAATAAGGGGAGTGCTATGAAGACTAATGTGAGTCCTTTACATTGACTGTGTTAATGTATGAATAAATTCACAAAATTTTGCTGGCCACTTAGAGTAATCTTGTAACTAAGGGTTTCATTAGAAGTAGCATACTCAATGAATTCTAATCATCCCTAGCTCTAAGCGAATTTTCTCAAACTTTTCTCTAGGAAGTGGTTTGGTTAAAATGTCAGCTATTTGATTTTCTGTTGGACAAAATTCAACTTTAACAAGACCTTTTTCAACATTGTCTTTAAGAAAATGATGTACTGGGTCCTTGGAGATGCAAATTGCACTAGTATTATCACAATAGATAGGAACACACTTAAACTTAATACCAAAGTCTCTTACCTGTTTCTTGACCTGAAGACCTGGGAACAGCGTGCAGCAGCAGCAACATACTCTGCCTCTGTAGTGGACAAGGCAACTGTATTTTGCTTCTTTGAGCTCCATGAGACCAAGCTTGTTCCTAGGTACTGAACAATACCTGATGTGCTTTTTTGATTAACCAAGTCCCCAACATAATCCGCATCCGAGTAACATACTAGGTCAAATACATCACTTCGAGGATAGAACAAACATAAGTCATCGCTTCCTTTCAAATACCTAAGAATTCTTTTAATTGCTGTTAAGTGAGATTCTTTTGAGATTTGATTGGAATCTTGCACATAAACCAACACTGAAAAAGCAATATCAGGTCTACTTGCAGTTAAGTAGAGTAAAGATCCAATCATACCTCTATATTGCTTCTCGTTTACACACTTACCATTCGTATCTTCATCTAACCTTGTTTCTATTCCTATGGGAGTGTGGTTGATTTTAGATTGTTCCAGTCCATATTTCTTTAGCAGTTCCTTGACATATCTTTGTTGATGGATCATTGTTCCTCTTTCAGTTTGCTTGATTTGCAAGCCCAAAAAGAAGTTCAATTCTCCCATCATACTCATTTCGAACTCACCGCTCATAAGATCAGCAAACTCCTTCGTGTTGATTATATCCTTTGGCTACAAGTCTGGCCGTGTTCCTTACTACTGTACCATGCTCATCAAGCTTATTCCTGAAGACCCATTTAAGTTCAATTACTTTCTGGTTCTTTGGCTTTGACTCCAGGTGCCAGACCTTGTTCCTTTGGAACTCATTCAGTTCCTCTTGCATAACATTTATCCAATCAGCCTCTTTGAGTGCTTCCATATGATCCTTAGTTTCTGTCATAGATAGAAAAGCATGAAAAGCATAAAAATTCTTCAGTTGGGATCTCGTTTGAGTTCCCTTTTCAATATCACTTATAATTAATTATAAAGGATGAGAATTTTGGTGTTTCCAAGGCTTTGGATCAAATCTCTTGGTTGCTTTTGGTGGTTCTTGATGTGTTTGAATTATTTGATCTTCTTCATGTTCAGGAGTTTCTTCTTCTTCTTGAGTTCCTGCTGCTGCTTGTTCCCCTTGAGGATCAGGCACAGGGTTCTCAGGTTCAGGAATATGCTTCTTTTCTTTTCCTACAGGGGTTAGTTCCTCATCATATTGATTCGACTCTTCAGGCCGAGTAAAACTAATTTCAAAGTTCTCATCATAACTTTGTTCCTGCAAGGAGTTAGTTTCATCAAAGATAATATTGGCACTTTCCTCTACACACATTGTTCGCTTATTGTAAATAAGATAAGCTTTACTACTTGAAGCATATCCTAGAAATATAGATTCATCACTTCTAGCATCAAACTTTCCTAAATTGTCTTTTCCATTATTGTGTACAAAACATTTACATCCCAAGACACGAAAATAAGAGATATTAGGTTTTCTTCCTCTAAGGAGTTCATAGGGCGTCTTCAATGTAATTGGTCTTAGCATGACTCGATTGATGATGTAGTATGCTGTGTTTACTGCTTCAGCCCAAAAGTTCTTTGGAAGACCGCTTGCAATTATCATTGTCCTAGCCATGTCATCCAGGGTCCGGTTCTTTCTTTCAACCACACCATTCTGTTGTGGTGTTTTTGGAGCTGAGAAATTATGATCTAACCCTTCATTGCTGCAAAATTCATCAAACTTGGAGTTTTCAAACTCCTTACTATGGTCAGATCTTTGATGTTTCAATTAATAACCACTATTTCGTTGAATCTTTTTGGCAAAGGTTAGAAATTCATCAAAAGTTTCATCTTTGCTATGAAGAAAGATAACCCAAGTGTATCTAGAAATATCATCTACAATGACCAACACATATCTTTTACCTGATCTACTTTGGATTTGTATAGGGCCATATAAGTCCATATGAATGAGTTCCAATGAACTTTGTGTGCTTACCATTTTCTTGGATTTGAAGGAAGATCTCACTTGCTTGCCTTTAACACATGGATCACAAACACCGTGGTTCAAATACTTAATGGCAGGTAAACTAATTACTAAGCCTTTTTCACTTAGTTTATGCAATAGGGACAAGCTGGTATGACCGCAACGCTTGTGCCATAGTAGAGGATCTTCTTTAATCACGCTTATGCATGTGAGATTGTTCCTAGGAACAAGGTTCAGGTCAACCATATAGGTGTTCCATTTCCTTGTTCCCTCAAGGATCTTGGTTCCTATACTTTCATTGCTGACTACACAAGACTCATTAGTAAACTTCACAGAATTTTCCTTATCACAAAACTGAGATATACTAAGTAAACTATGTTTTAAACCCTCAACCAAAAATACGTTATCTATGGAATGTGACCGAGATTTTCCTATCTTACCAACTGTTACAATGTTACCAGTAAGATTGTCTCTGAAGGTCACAGTTCCTCCATTGTAAATTGAGAGTGAGAGAAATTTTGATCTATCTCCTGTCATGTGCTTAGAACAACCGATGTCGAGGTACCACAGGTTGTTCCCCCTCACTTCAGTTTGTACCACCACAAACTAGTTAGAGGTAGGAACCCAGTCTTGCTTGGGTTCCTTTGTTGGACTTGAGTCTTTCTTAACTTTCATACTTGTTTGATTAAGTAAGTGTTCCTCTCAATACGTTCTTCTCTGGTCGAACAGTCAGACACAATGTGACCATTGTCCCCACAGTAAGAACATATTTTGCTACTTGGCAAATCAACATACTTTTTCTTTTTGTTCTTCTTCTTATGATTGAAACCGAAACCATCTCTTCCTTTATTTTGATATTTTTGTATCCAAGTGACTGGATTAGGAAGTTTGTTCCTTGAGGGTTCTAGTTTCTTCCTTAATACCAGTTTTTCTTGTAAAAAAAACATTTTCATACTCAGTTTTCAAATTTTCAAAATATGTTATGGTATTAGTTGAAGCACCTATTCCTCCGGGAATATATAGTTTCAATTCTACCATCTCCATATTCAAAAGATAATTCTCATTTTTTACTTTTTCAAATGCTTCTTGAAAAGCTCAACTCTTGTCAAAAAGTTCAAAGAATATTTTCTCAGTATCACATTTTAATGTGTTAAGCCAATTTGAATGATTCTTAGTGACTCTCAAGGCATTTGTTACTTGATCTTTTTTTGCGCAAACTTCCTTGTGGTTATCTAAGGCTTCTACTAGAAGCTTAATTAATTGGCTTTTATTAAGTTTTGTAAGTTCCTCCTCAGTAGCATTAAAACATACCTTAGGGTTTGATGATTCCACTTTGTCCTCAACATTCGCCATGAGACATAGATGGGCAGTTTCTTCCTCAGTCTGTTCCTGCTCCTTGTCTAAGTCAGACTCTCCCCATGCTACAACCATGGCTCTCTTCATGTGTGTTGTTCCTTGTTACTATGGTCAGATCTTTTGCTTTCTCGTTATCCCATTGAGGACAATCCTTGATGAAATGGTCAAAGCCTCCACATTTATGACACCTTAACTTTGTTGGTTTCTTTGCGACCTTTCCATGTAATTCTTGTTGAAGAATTTCTTGAACCTTCTCACGATCATAGCTGCTTCTTCATCATCAGTTTTTGAAACTTCTTGTTCCTCTGACTTGATAGCCAGAGTCTTCGGCTTCACTGTTTCAGTCTCATGAGTTCCTAGATGCAACTCATGGGTCATTAAGGAATCAGCAGTTGTTCAATGTTGAAAGTTGTGAAGTCCTTTGTTTCCAACAATGTTGTAGTTTTGGCCATCCATTTGTCATCCTGTGGAAGACTTCTTAGAACCTTACGGACCTGTTCCTCTGGAGAGATTACTTTTCCAAGAGATTCAAGCTCGTTTATTATGTTCGAGAAGCGAGTGAGCATGTCTTGAACAGACTCTTTTTGTTTCATATGAAACAATTCATATTTATGCATGAGCATATCAATCTTCGATCGTTTTACTTCGCTTGTTCCTTCATGAGTAACTTGAAGGAGCTCCCACATTTGCTTAGCAGTCTTGCATCCCATGACCCTGTTGTTCTCATGGGGACCAAGAACACAACGGAGTAGCTTCTTAGCCATGTTGTTCATTTCCATTTTGTCAAAGTCGTCTTTGTCAAAATCATCAAGGGGTTTACGAACCAGCTCCCCCTTTTCATTTTTCTTTGTAACTTCAAAGTCACCAAGTTCAATTACCCTCTATACTTGGTAATTTTCTGCTTTTACAAAGATCTCCATACGATTCTTCTGGTATGGATAATGCTTGCCATTGAACATAGGTGGGTGTTGGGTTGAGTACCCTTCATTAAGTTTTTCTCCAGTCGTGTTCATGGCGCCAGGTACAATCTCCTCAGTGTTAGCTGATTCTGGAGGTACTAGGCTCTGATACTAATTGTTATTCTAGTTTGAACACTAACAACTACAAGAGGGGGGTAAATTGTAGTTGATGGAAAATTTTCGAATTTAAATTGCAGAATAGAAATAACTTAGAACGAAAGAGAAAATGCGCACAAGATTTTTACAAGGAAAACTTCCTAGGCCCAAAGGAATATAAACCTTGACCCCAATGGATTTTTACTCAATACTTCTCTTATTATAATAGGCCAAAAGACTCTCTTTACAACCTATTACTGGACCCTTCTGTGTTCCTCTAGGAACTTGTTCCCAGTCACTCAGTTCCCCCTGAACTGATGACACTCACTTGACTTCACTCGAAGTCTTCTCTTTTTCTCTCTTTTTTTTCTCTCACTTGATTACAAGGATATTCTCAAGTTTTTCTCTCACCCATGCACTCTGAATATTACAATAATATGTATTGTAGGAGAAGAGGAAATAATACAGAATAAACTTTTAAAGTAAATAATGAATTTGTAGTGCTTGAAAGTTGTGTTTTTTCCGAATTCATAATTCTCCTTAAATAGTTGCTGCAACGGTCATGCACCTTTCAAATGGAAATCCACGATTGCTTCAGCGAAATTGTAGGCGTTAATGTTCCATGATCTAGTGCCATCATTCCCACGATATTAGCAACCGTTTCCACTATCCGTTAGTGGAAGTAAGCAGCAGGTGGTTAGCGTTTTTTATGCGCTTCTTCCCACAATTGTAGCCACGCTTCTACTAACCTATTTTTGCACAACAACTAAACCAGCAACATTTCTAATAACTAAGAATCCCTTTATACTAAAGATTCTAAGTTAATAAAGTTGTTAAACAAACCATATAATATAAAGAGTAATTATACACTATCTTGATTAGATTAAAAACTATTAATCTTTCTCCACAAGATAACATATATGTAAGCATACGAAAATTAATAAAACAATATTTTTGGAATTTTATAGTTTTTCTCAAAATAAAAGCTATACAATAACCTAAGTATTTGGCATCATCAAAACATGGAATACAACTTATCCCATCCCTCCTCCAGTCATGCGAATCTTGCGCTCCGTTCTACTGTCCATAGGTAGGTTATAGAGTCTCACCAAAAAAGGGCAGTGAGTCAAGGTTATGTTAGAGGGTCGAGCATTTACATCAATCTCATTCAATAGAACTAGGTTCTGATCAAAGGTCCAAGGTCTCCCCGCCATCACCTTGGTTTTATCTCTCATATTTGCGAACTGAACAACGAACCAGATCGTTCTCAATCGTGCGAAATAACACACCTTTTGAAATTGACCACAATTGATGCAAGGTCCTCTTCATTGCTTCAAATTACAAGATCTGTTCGTCAACACTTTGTCCACCAACGATAGGCAAATACCGTTCTCGTCTTTGTCCTCTAGTCCATCATCGAAGGCTATTATGAATTGTTTCTCCTCTGTAATGGATAAACTAGCACACTTTTTCACAATTTCGTCAACCATAGGGCTGACAACAATCCCAAGAGGGATTAAAGACTCAAAATCGAGACTCTTTGTCGGATGTCCAACACTGCAACTCGAACCCTAATTTTGCCCTAGGGAGGAGACCTTTTATTTGAGTAATCATTAAAGGAAACATTATTGTAACCATTTGGAAATATTGTTTAATAGGACCTATTATTGACAAAATAGTTAACTATTTCTTTTTGAAAAAATTAAAAAGAACAGTCCCAACTATGGCCCCCCTGACAAAAACAATATCAACTTCAATCTAATATTGAGCAATTCCAACTTTGACCCCCTTCCCCCCTCCTTTTACATTGGTGGTTCGAACAGGTTTCCAACCTCGTATAGTAGTTAAACTGTGTTTAATTTGTTTTTCTATTTTCTTCTCCTCTTTCTCTTTCCTCCCCTGATCCCTCCTCTCCCACCCTTTTCCTCCTCTTCCCTCTCCCCTTCCACCCATCCCCCTCCCTTCCACAATCCACCCTATTACCCCCTCCACCAACTCCTCCTATTCCCTCTCCTCTCGCCACCCATTCACCGCCACCTCGCATTCCCCACCTCTCCCGCATTGTCTGTTGTCACCACCTCCCCCGCCACCTTCTCCCTCGTCTCCAAACCCTCTCTCTTCCCCCTCCACCCCCTCCCATGCCCCACAACCCCCCTGGAACTCCGACTCTTGCACTACCACCACCTCCCCGTCCCCGAAACCCCTATCCCCTCCCTCTACACCCTTCCCTTCGTTCCTTGCTAGAAGATCTGCAAGCTTGTTTGGTCCCTTTCCTTCATGTTTTAGACTAGTGCCTGGTAGCTCTCGAAGTAACTGCTTGCATGAATCAATTAATGTAGACAAGTTGTTATTCATCTGTGTTATGGCAGTGACTGTGAGTAGGCAATCTGTTACTATATTGCTCCACTTTTTCCTCTTAATCCATTCAAGAGCAAGTAACATAACTCTTATTTTGGCATATGTGGCATCAATTGATAATGTGATATTTTATTTTTTTCTCAAGTTCTAATGAATCAATATAACAATACGTTCCGATATAAATAGTCATTACCTGTTCTTCTACCGTGAGACGGATTGGGGGCTGTTTGAGCAATTCAAGTAATTGTTACCCTCTTGGCAACTGATTCTGAATTGAAGACCTTCTATATTATCCAAAAACCCATATAATCATGGCAAACAGTGGCTATGAAGGATTCCTTAGTTTCCAAGAAGGAAGAGCAGTCAATATTTATTTATAGATGTTTTATGCAAGGGGGGTCCAAATAGGGGGGAGAGAGATAGGTGCTTTTCCCACCTTACTTAGTATGACAATTGAGAGAACGTTTTTCTTTCTGAAGATCCAAGTATTTTGACTTAGGCAAATGACCCAAATACTATAGATAAAGGGGTAGCAAGATCAACATTGATATTAGCAAGGTCCCAGATTTCTATGGCGCAAGAGCAAAGTCTTAGGATGTGGTTCATGTCCTCCGTTTCATTTCGGCAAAAGGTGCAATTTTTAGGTGGTTTTTGGTTCCATAATTTTTGTCATTATTTGGCATTCTACCCCACAGGCCACCATAACTGCCATAGGAAATACTACCTCCGTCCCAGAATAGTCTGAACACTTTCCTTTTATGTTTGTCCCAAATTAGTTTGAACACTTCCATTATTGGCATGGTCCCACTATTAATATATTATTTCTTTTACACATATTTGGCCCACACTCTACCTTTTATCAATAAAAAGTTACCCAACTTTCTCTCTCCTCTAATAAAAAATACCCCACCAACTCCTATCACATCTACTTTTTAAATAAAATAACATTTGATAACAACACTACAACTTATCATCTTAAACTACGTGTCCCAACAAGTGTTCAGATCTTTCTGGGACGGAGGGAGTATTGTTGTTTTGGTGGCCGAGTGAGGCCCATATCCAGTCCCATGATTCATGGGCCTCAACATTAAAGAGGTCTTTTGTTGCTTTTTTGCATGAGTTGAACTTTGAAGTGGTTCAGCTTTGTCAAGAGGAGAAAGTTGAGTCATCTTGATTAAAAGTTAATAGCTCTAACTTGTCAAGGATAGGTTGGGAAAGGTCAAAGGAGATATCACTAGAGTATTTAGAGATGTCGATTATTCGTGTTTCTGCCTAGAAACTAGTCAAATGAGTTAATTGTGTTTAGAGAGGTTAAAATCCCGAGTTGGAGTATAATCCCGAGTCTTGTCAACCGAGAACCTGCAAAACAAAGAAACCTAGCCCGGGGGTGTTCCCGGGAAAGCCCCTCCGACGCTCAAGTCAGTTGAGATTGAGGTAGAGAGATAAAGTGAACAGTTCTAGAGAGAGATGTTCTGGTTTTGTTAGGTGAGAATTCAATACCTGTTTATTGATTGGACTTGCTGCTTTTATAATGTTGGGGATTCCCCAGACAGGAAACCCTATTGGGGAGCATCCATGTTTGTGGGAAAGTTGTCTCCCTTTTATGGTAAAGTTACTTTCTGTTTAAAAAGACTGATGGGCTCCTTGGGAACATATATATCAGATTCTTTAGATGGGCTTTACATAACCCTGTTGGACCAGATCAGGGGTCCAAACAATTAGCCCCACGCCAAGTAATCGGAGTGAGATCCTCGACTTTCAGTGCGGTTGATTGGCGGAACAATAATGATACTTGCCGATATTCCTTGAATCACCTTGAGTTAGCTATGTGGCGCTAGGATTAACCAAGCACGGGGGTCTGAGCTCCATTCAAAGCATGTATATCCCGAGGAGGGAGATTTCGCGAATTTCTGAGCTCCATTCAAATCCCGAGGGCTATTAGGTCTACTCAAAGCAACCCCGAGGTGGCGCCATTGTGCTGGGCACTGAGCGACCCCGAGAGGGGGGGCCTACTTCCCCGAGGTGGTGTTGACCAGGTTTCTGATGTTTCTGAGAGGCATGGCGCGCCTCTTATTTGATGAGCCCCAACCCGGGAGCTTACAAATCCCGACTCGGTTCTAAGCTGTAGACTAACTCCGAGGGTACTATGTGCCTCTTAGCAAGTGATCCCGACCCGAGGGTGCGGCTCTGTCGACGTTGCAGTGTTCGCAAATAACCCCGAGAATGTTGGATCTTTCTTGCCAGGCCAGTATCGACCCAAGGAGAATGCCGACCCCGACTTGGTCGAGGTTATTTTGTTGCCAACGGTGACCCCGAGTGTGCTCATCGTTCATCACCACGTCCCCGATCCGGGAGGGTACGAATCCCGTCTCGGTTCTAGGTCGTAGGGCAATTCCTGGGGGCACCAAGTGCTTATAAGCAAGTGATCCCGACCCGAGGGTGCGGGTCATGCCTCAGACGAACCCCGAGGATGCTCTTTTCGAACGATTAATGACTTGGGAGGATATTAGTCCCGACTTGGGTCTGAGCTTCAGAAAATCCCGAGAACGTCAGATTTTACTACCGAGCCCCACGGCAAGGCCGAGGTGGGCATGGGCCAACTCGGGGACTTAACGAGCCTTCTCATAGAATCCCGAGTTGGCTGTGAGGTACTTAGCCGATATTTGGCTAAGTGCTGAGCCCCCTGGCAATGCCGAGGTGGGTATGCACCAACTCGGGGGCTAATGAGCCTCTCCTTAGGGATCCCGAGTTGGTTGTGAGGTACTTAGCCAATATTTGGCTAAGTGCTGAGCCCCCCCGGCAATGCCGAGGTGGGTATGCACCAACTCTGGGGGCTAATGAGCCTCTCCTTAGGGATCCCGGAGTTGGGCTGTGGAGGTACTTAGCCAATATTTGGCTAAGTGCTGAGCCCCCTAGCAATGCCGAGGTGGGTATGCACCAACTCGGGGGCTAATGAGCCTCTCCTTAGGGATCCCGAGTTGGTTGTGAGGTACTTAGCCAATATTTGGCTAAGTGCTGAGCCCCCTAGCAATGCCGAGGTGGGTATGCACCAACTCGGGGGCTAATGAGCCTCTCCTTAGGGATCCCGAGTTGGTTGTGAGGTACTTAGCCAATATTTGGCTAAGTGCTGAGCCCCCGGCAATGCCGAGGTGGGTGAGGCACCAACTCGGGGGCTAATGAGCCTCTCCTTAGGGATCCCAAGTTGGTTGTGAGGTACTTAGCCAATATTTGGCTAAGTGCTGAGCCCCCTGGCAATGCCGAGGTGGGTAGGCACCAACTCGGGGGCTAATGAGCCTCTCCTTAGGGATCCCGAGTTGGTTGTGAGGTACTTAGCCAATATTTGGCTAAGTGCTGAGCCCCCTGGCAATGCCGAGGTGGGTATGAGCCAGCTCGGGGGCTGATGAGCCTTCCTAAAGGATCCCGAGTTGGTCATGAGGTGTTTAGTCAAACTTTGAGAAAGGAGCTAGCTTCTAGTCAAACTTTCATATGTTTGACCATTTGAACGTTGACTTTCCTAATCTTAGTGTCTTTACTCCAATTTGGGCCTTTTGACTCAAAGTTTGATCCTTGGGCTTTTTTAATGAAGGCCCAAGTTTTAAGGGCCCGTCAAAGGAGGCCTTGAGGTTGTCGTTGCGCGCGACTGAGGATGAGACTATTTAAAGGAGGAAGAGAATTATTTTCCGTACATTTCAATCATTTGCCAAGTCTCTTTCTCTCTCCTCTTTATCTCTCTAGAATCGCTCTGAGATATCTTCAACTGTTCCTGCCCGAGTTTGTTTGATCCTCCGCGTGGTGATCCCGAGTTCGTATAATCCCGAGAAGGTACGCTTTTCTTTGTTATACTTTTCTTACTGCTTTCTGTCGTAGATTGATCTCCCTAGTATGGACCCTGAGTCGGACCCCGAGTCGGGGTCGAGTACCCCCGCCTCTTCTCCCTATAGGTTTTCAGAGGAGATTCGAGGGGAGAGTGGTTTCTTAGTTAGTACTCGGATCCCCTGCCCCGATCCCTCGGTGGTACCCGAGGCAATTCCTTTACCCAGTCCTTCGGATTCCCTATCGGAAGAAGATGAGGGTATAATCCCGGGTCCTTGGGAAGTATCGATCGCGCATAGGCTTTGTGCTAGGAGTTACTTAGAGAGGTATGTTTCTGAAGGTGTAGTGATGGTGTCCGATGGAGCGGAAGCGGATGAGGGCCCGAGCACCTCAGGGCAAGAATATCCCCCACTGGACCCCGAGGGAGGTCCCCATCCATATTACCCCGACCCGATATTCATGAAATACATTGCAAGGAACTTTAAACATGTTGGGAGCAAGTTCTGGGTTCACGACCCTTTCTTTGTTGTTCGTGCCAAGCATACGGACACGGTTCTGACGCCCCCGGCGGGGTGCGTGTCGGTCTATCATCAGAGCTTGCAGATGGGTCTTAGGTTCCCATTGCACCCATTCATCCGAGACCTACTGAATGCCTATCAGCTGACTCTAACTAATCTGCTTCCCAATAGTTGGCTCACAATAAATGGTTTTGTGGCCATTTGCGAGTCTCTCGGAGTAACCCCGAGTGTGCGCTTATGGCGCAACATGTTTACTTTGATGTTGGGTCCTGCTGATAGGCATGGCCCGGGATGGTTCCGCTTTCAATGTCGGGCAGGCTTTAAGGTAGTTCGAGATGCTCCTTCCAACCAAAAGGGTTTTAGACGTAATTTCTTTCACATATACACTAGTGATGAATGGGGGATCCCGACTCTTCCGGTGGAGGGTGGTCCTCGCTTTAGTTTGAATCAAATAGTTCCCATGATGTCCCGACAAGAGGCAGTAGTGGGAATATATTTTTCTACCACTCCCCGGACTCATACCAGGGCCCTTTCGTACGTCCCCAAGAACTGGCTCCAGTCCCGCTTTGATGTACGGAACGAGATGTTCCCGCGAGCCTGCGGGCTTAAGTTGCGAGTTTGTGACAAGGGTAATCCCGCCTTTGTCTTTCTTTAAAGTCTACATTTTTTATGCTAAGTGTTTGACATTTCTTTTGTTTCAGTTGTTGCCCGAGGTCAATTGGATCCAAAGATGGCTGAGAGATACATTGACAATACCGAGTTGGCCTTGAAGCTGATGGGTGAGTTGGAGGAGGAGACAATGTCAATTCCCCCGCCTCCTAAGGTAAGTTACCCGACTCGACGCCTTTTTCATTGAAGTCCCCCGACTCGTCGTGATATTCCTTGTTTAACAGGATACAGATTCCAAGAGGGCTAAGAAACCCTCCGCTCGATCCCGGAGGGTGAAGGGAGACATTGAGCAGGCCCAAGCTGCCGAGAAGCTTGCCGCTTCTCGGGCTTCCGACAAAGCGTTGTCGGGAGTATCCACTGGTTTTAAGCGCAAGGCGGGAGAATCTGAAACCCCACCAGTCCTTATTGATGTGGACGAGCCGCTGCTGAAGAGGTCCCGAGCCGACCAGATCGGTGCCAATGTGCCCTTTACCGGCACCACCTCGACTCAGAAACTTGCCCGAGTACGTCACGCTGTTCGGGAGATCTATACTGAGGCCGACGATGTAGCCTTGTCGGCTCTGGGCGCTGAGGAGGTTAACACCCTCTACGAATCTTGGCTGGAGGTATTTTTCCCGACTGTGCTTTACATTTCTCCTTCATTATGTTGATTCTCACGTTTCGTGTTTTTGCAGACTTCTATCCGGATGACTTCAGTTATTCGCCGCCGGGTTCAGCTTGAGGATGAGATAGCTTCCCTCAAAAAGGAGGTTGATGCCTTGAAGACCAAGGCGGTGACCGATAGTGCTGAGCTGAAAAAACTGAATGATGAGCTTGACTCCCATAAGTCCACTTTTGAGGAGGCCAGCAAGGCGGTGAATGACATGAAGGCCTTTAGGGACAGCAAGAAGCAGATGCAGGCTTCGTTGAACGCTGCTCTGATTGAGCTCAATGAGGCCCAGAAGACTGCTAGTGACCTTCAGGTGAAGCTTGAGGAGGCGGCCAAGAAGCACAAGTCCACCCGACATAAGCTCAAGAGGGCGGAAGCTAAGCTCAAGAGGGCAGAAGGCAAATGCGGAGGCTTCTCAGACCCCGGGAGCTTCCCAAGTTCTGGGCCCAGTGCAGCCGACATGCCAAGGAATCCCCGAGGGTTCTCGTTCAGGTGAGGCGACCGGCTCCGGCGAGGATACCGGAGATAGTTGCGAGGGGACCCCGACTAAAGAAGCTGCACCCTAATTTCTATGATTTTGTAATGTTTTTAAATTTTTGTGGACCTTTTTATGTACCCCGAGATTCTGTTCTCCGGTTAGTTTGTGTTTTGGCGTCTGATATGATGTTTTCAGGTGCCTAGGCTGTACTTTTGCACAATCTCTATGAATTGTTTGTTTCCTCCTTTTCGGTTTACACTGTTTATGTATTCTTGTTTGAGCTATATTTCCCGAGTAGTCTAACTGCCACTTTCCATTTCCTAAATGTCCGAGTGTAATTTTGTTAAAATGCAATTGTTACGAACCAAATGCTCTTTCATTCATTATCGCACCCGAGACTGTCAACTATGGGGTACAACTTACTGCCCCGAGTTGCGTCTTTAACAAAATGAGCCGTAGGCTCATGTGTGGCCCGGTTTCCAAAAATCCCGCCAACTCTAATAGGGTATAAATTGTTGCCCCGAGTTGTGGTTTACAAGATAAGGCTCAAGTGTGGCCTAAGTTACTTAAATGTAATACTTCTTCAGATTGTCAGCATTCCAAGGTCGGGCCAGTGGTGTGCCTTCAGGTGACTCGAGTCGGTATGTTCCAGGCTTGATCACTTCAGTGACCTTGTAAGGCACATCCCACTTGGGCCCTAGCTTGCCTTTTAAGTGTGTCAACCCTGTGGCTTCGACCTTTCTGACCACCCAATCACCTACATGAATTGGTCTAGCTTTCACCCTGAGGTTGAATTGTCTGGTTATCCTTTGCTTGTTGCGGATTGACTTGAGTAGCGCATTACCCCGAGATTCAGGCAGTAGGTCTAGCTCGACTTTCTTCTCCTCTTCGTTCTTGTCATGTTCGTAGAAGGTCATCCTTGGAGAAGGTATCCCGACCTCGACTGGAAGAACAGCGTCACTTCCATAGACTAAGCTGAAGGACGAGTTGCCTGTTGCTTCTTTCACTGTTGTTCTTGCTGACCAGAGTACACCCAGAAGATCGTCGACCCATGACCCCTTTGCTCCTTCCAATGATTTCTTTATCCCGTTCATCACGACCTTGTTCGCGGCCTCAGCTTGGCCGTTGGTCTGGGGTCGGGATACGGCTGAAAACCGTGTTTGAATCCCGAATCTGGAACAGTAATCCCGGGTTGGCCCGCTGTTAAATTGTCTCCCGTTGTCTGATATGAGGGTCCTTGGGATCCCGAAACGAGTGATGATGTTCCTCCAGATGAAATTTTGCACTTGTTTGTCTGTTATTGAAGCCAGTGGTTCAGCCTCGACCCATTTGGTGAAGTAGTCGATGGCCACTAGGAGGAACCTTCTTTTCCCCGAGGCTGCTGGGAATGGGCCTATTAGGTCCATCCCCCACTTATCGAATGGTAATACTGCTTGTATGGCAGTCAGGGGATTCGTGGGAGCCCGAGGGATATCTCCATGGATTTGACAGTTGGGGCATTTCTTTACCAATTCCCGAGCGTCAGCTTTTAGCGTGGGCCAATAGTACCCGGCTCTCAGAGCTTTCCCGGCAATGGTCCTTGCCCCTTGATGGCTGCTGCATGCGCCCTCATGAATTTCCCGAAGGATGTAGTTGCCTTCGAAGGGCGTAACACACTTCAGTAGTGGGTGAGTATATGATTTTTTGTAGAGGGTCCCTTCATGCCAGACGAACCAACTTGATTTCTTCTTAACAGCTTCAGCTTCTTTTTCTCCCGAGGGTAGTATGCCATCTCTGAGGAAGCTTATGATTTCCCCCATCCAAGTATCGGCTCTGTCCAAGGCGTGGATATGGAGTAAATTAATGCTTGGCTGGTGTAGAACCTCCCAGATGATGGTTCGAGGGGTAAGTCCATCTGCGGAACTCGCCATACGGGCTAGGGCGTCGGCCTGCTGGTTTTCTGACCTCGGAAGGTGCTGTATTTTGAATGATGACAACTTCTTGATGAGTTCTTGGGTTTTGTTGAGATACATCCTCATGTTGTCTTCCTTGGCCTCATATTCTCCCGAGACCTGCCCTACTACGAGTTGTGAATCTGATTTGGCCATTACTGCCTGGGCTCCCGAGCTTATGCAGATTTGAAGGCCCAAGATCAGGGCTTCGTATTCAGCCTCGTTGTTTGAGGCTAGAAAATCAAATTTGACAGCATACTCCATTTTATCCCCGACTGAGGGGGTGATCACGAGCCCTGCTCCGCTGCCGGCTTTGGTGGCTGAACCATCGACTTGCAATACCCACGACTCCCTTTCTTCCAGCTCAAGGGGTCGGGAGCTGCATTCACTGATGAAATCCGCTAATGCTTGTGCCTTAATTGCCCTTCGGGGCTCGTACTCCAACCCGAAGTCGGCCAACTGGTCTGCCCACTCGGTCATCCGAGTTGAATGGTTTTTGCTTTCTATTACTTTCCTGATGGGTTGTCCGGTTAGGACCTTGATGGGGTGCGCCTGGAAATACGGTTTCAACTTTCTACTTGCCATTACAAGTGCAAACAATATCTTCTCTATCTGGCTGTACCGAGCTTCTGCTCCTCTATAAGCGTGGCTGATGAAGTATACTGGGTGTTGAGTTCCCTCTCTTTCGGCCACGAGTACCGCACTGAGAGCATATTCTGATACCGAGAGATATATATAGAGAGCTTCTCCCGGCAAGGGTGATATGAGTTTGGGTAACGTTGCCAAGTGTTGTTTCAGCTGTTGGAAGGCCTGCTCAGCCTCGTTGTCCCAATCAAACTCCTTCCTTTTCAACGCCCTGAAGAATAACAAGCTCTTGTCAACCGATCGGGACAAGAAGCGGCCCAGTGCTGCTAGGCACCCTGTGAGCCTTTGAACTTCTCTCACATTTCTCGATGAGGACATGTTTAACACGGCGTTGATCTTGTCGGGGTTAGCCTCAATTCCTCTTTCATCTACCAAGAACCCTAGGCATTTCCCCCCTCTGACCCCGAATACACACTTCTTGGGGTTTAATTTCATGCCATGGCGTCGTAAGGTGTTCAGCGTTTCTGCCAAGTCCCCGACGTGATCAATTGCTTTTCTGCTCTTAACAATCATGTCGTCTACGTAGACCTCAATGTTTCTCCCGAGTTGCCCCTCAAAAACCTTATTGATTGTTCGTTGATAGGTAGCCCCTGCGTTCTTTAGCCCGAAGGGCATGATCTTGTAGCAATACACGCCTTGGGCTGTAACGAATGTTGTATGTACCCGATCCTTTTCCGCCATCGGGATCTGGTGGTATCCCGCGTTGGCATCCATGAAGCTGAGCAACTCGTGACCAGCCGTTGAATCGACCAGCCTATCAATCTTAGGTAGAGGATGATTATCCTTGGGGCATGCATTGTTTAGGTCGGTGAAGTCGACGCACATGCGCCAAGCTCCGTTAGCTTTTTTAACCAGAACCACATTGGCCAACCACTCGGTGTATTGGCATTCTTCAGTGATACCCGCCTCTAGCAGCTTCTTGACCTCTTCTGCTGCTGCTGCGTTTCTCTCGAGCCCTTGATGTTTGTGCTTCTGCTTGATTGGGCGGAATCCCTCCTTAATGTTTAGCTCATGTGATGCGAACTTGGGATCCAGCCCCTGCATGTCGGAGGCGGAGTAGGCAAACACGTCCTTGTTCTCACGCAAGGTGTTGATGAGTTTCTCCCTGACTTCGGGACCAAGGTTTTTGCCAATCCTTACTCCTTTCCCAAGGCCTTCGTCAAGCATTACTTCTTCATCCTCTTCAACTGGTTGTGGCCGTTCGTATAGTTTTGGGTTTTCTGATAGGTAGACCCCGAGGCCAGTCGAGGTCTCTGCGGGGTCTTCCCTCTTTCTCTTCCTTGGTCTTTCCTCTGAAGTTGGTGTTTTAAAACTGTTTGTGTAACACTCCCGGGCTGTCTGTTGATCTCCATATATCTTCCCCACTTGACCCTCGTCCGTTTCATATTGCAAGAGTAGTTGGTATACCGAGATGACTGCCTTTATCTTGTTCATAGTGGGCCTGCCCATGATGGCATTATAAGGAAGTGGGGTGTCAACCACCAGGAAGTCGACTGGTAGGCTTCTTCCCTTACCTCTTTCCCCGAGTCTCACAGCCAATTTTACGAACCCGAGGGGGTACACAGATGCTCCCCCGAAGCCTATCAGCGGCTGACTGGTCGGGGTTACGTCCTTCTCGGTATATTTCAGCTTCTGTAAGCATTCTAGCGTGATGATGTCCGCTGATGAACCGCTGTCGACCAATATCCTCTTGACCCTTGAGTTGGCAATTTTCATTTCGATGACGAGGGGGTCGTCATGGGGGGTATGAATGTGCCGGTCAGGCTCCCCGAATGTCATGACAGGACACCCCGCCTGTGTCGGCTCAACTTCTAAGACATGATGTTTTATGGCGTGCAGGTGAGCCTTGCGAGCTCGGCTGGTTAAGCCTCCCGAGGCATGTCCCCCTGCTATTACCCCGACATAACCGTCGGTGTTGTCGCTGTCGTTCTTTCCTTCCTTCTCCTTCCCTTTCTCTTCCCCAGAGTGCTTGATATACCTGTTCAACTTCCCTTGATCAGCCAAGTGATCCAAGGCCTTCTTCAACTCCCGACAATCTTTAGTGGTGTGCCCACATTCTCGGTGATATTCACACCATAGTCGCTGATCCCTTCTTTCCTTTGAGGTCCTTATAGGAGGAGGGATGGGCAATACCGACTTGTGTTTTAGATCTAAATAGATCTCACGGCGATTTCGGTTGAAGCGGGGGTCGTTTCCATTATATGTAGTCCTCGGGAGGAGTTGTTGGTTGCTCTTACTATTTTTGTTGGATTCCCGGTAGGGGGTTTCTTCCTTTCTTTTCTTTGACTTCTCTACAACAGGTTTGCAGATGTCCGAGGCCTGAATGAATTTCTGGGCCCGACTCATGGCCTCAGTGAATGTGGTGACTTCATTCTCAGCCAAGGACCATCTGAACTTGCCTGGCCAGAGTCCCGACATCAAGGCGGTGAAAGCTACCCCGTCTTGAAGGTCAGAGATCTTGAGGGATTCCTCATTGAAGCTTTTGATGTAGTCGGCCAGGCTTTCGTGCTCCTGCTGCTTGATGGACATCAAGTGAATGCTTGTCTTTTTGTGCCGACGCCCGGTAATAAAATGTTTGTGGAATAAGGCTTCCAACACTGAAAAGTTCGTGATGATGCCAGGGGAGAGTCCCGAAAACCAGCTGAGTGCTAGGCCCTTAAGGGTAGTCGGGAAGTAACGGCACCACGCCGCCTCACACCCTGTTTGCACACTCATCTGGGCTTTATAGGCGGCCATGTGATCGTCGGGGTCGCTATTTCCCGAGTACTGCTCGATCTGGGGGACCTTGACCTTGCTTGGGTTAGGGACTTCCATGATCTTCCGGCTGAAGGGCGTCATGAAGTTCAATACCCCCCTGTTGACCAAGACGGGACTTTTGTTTCGTGGGGGTCCCGAGTCTCCTTCCTCTTCCGACCTGGTCTTCTTGGACCCGCGGGGGGATCCTTCCCGCTCCCGCCGCGGGGTCCTAGATTGAGCTTGCTCCTCTTGGCGAGTCTTCTCCTGATTGGCCCTCCGCTTGTCATTGAGCAAGTTCCGAGCGTCCTGCTCCATCCGACGCCTGCGATTCTCCTCGATGATCCGCCGGGCATCTGAGTTTGATGTCCGATGGGAGTTGGTCTGGCGGGACCTCTCTCCTCGCACTCGTTGCCCGTCCCGGTTAGGAACTAGAGTGGTCGGATCTCCCCTGGGCCGGGGCTCTCCTTGAGTTAACTCTCGGGATACCCCCTGGTTGAGTTGGGGGATTCCCGCTATGAGTTCCTGCAAGCTACGCTGCATGTTTGCGATCAACTGCTGAGCTATTCTTTCTATGTCTGCCATGGTGATGGGGGGCGGATCAACAGGGTAATGTTCCCGGGGACCTGTTTGCTCTTCATTAAGAGGAGTGGATCCTTCATCGTCGATGGCAATGGACTCAACCAGCACGTTGTTTTGTTGAGACCGAATTGGGGTTGGTTGATGCGCAAGTGGAGCTCGGGTGGTTTTCCTTCGGGGTGCCATGTTACTCTCGGTACGTAGCTTTGAGATGTGTCTTCCCCACAGACGGCGCCAAACTGTTTCTGCCTAGAAACTAGTCAAATGAGTTAATTGTGTTTAGAGAGGTTAAAATCCCGAGTTGGAGTATAATCCCGAGTCTTGTCAACCGAGAACCTGCAAAACAAAGAAACCTAGCTCGGGGGTGTTCCCGGGAAAGCCCCTCCGACGCTCAAGTCAGTTGAGATTGAGGTAGAGAGAGAAAGTGAACAGTTCTAGAGAGAGATGCTCTGGTTTTGTTAGGTGAGAATTCAATACCTGTTCATTGATTGGACTTGCTGCTTTTATAATGTTGGGGATTCCCCAGACAGGAAACCCTATTGGGGAGCATCCATGTTTGTGGGAAAGTTGTCTCCCTTTTATGGTAAAGTTACTTTCTGTTTAAAAAGACTGATGGGCTCCTTGGGAACATATATATCAGATTCTTTAGATGGGCTTTACAAAACCCTGTTGGACCAGATCAGGGGTCCAAACAATTCGGATTGTACTGATCATGGTTTTCCCTCCAAGAAAGCACTGGGACAGGGAATTGAGGATCTTAGACTTTCTCCATCAAGCCACCTATCAGGCCAAATGTTAATAGCTTGGTCATTTTCAACTTTTCAAGCAATGCCACTATTGTAGATTTTCAACCCAAGGCTGATACACTTCCAGTTCCAGATATGAGAACCATTTTTAAAACTAGTTGATTCCTCTTTGTTATTAATATACTTTTCATGGATCGTATTAGCGGCCTTCATTTTTTTATTGTCCAATTTCCAACAGTCTTGCAAGGCTAACTTTGTTAATGGCTTTATTTGTGATACATCCTAGGCCTACACTTTTTTTTGGGTGTGCAGATTTTATACCAAGCGATCTGAGTGAATTTTTTCCCCTATTCTCAATCCCATTCCAGAAGAAATTACTAAAAATTGAATCCAATATACTTGAGATAGTGGCGGAAAAGTCAGTTAAGTGCATAAAGTACCTAGGAATGGCTTTAAGAGTGAAATTTATAAGGATCATTTTGCCCGCCTTTGAAAGGGCTTTTGCTTTCTAAGGAGCAAGTTTGGAAGAGATTTTATCAATGATAAAGTTTAGGGTGCTTTTAGAAGGTTTTCTGTGGCAGAGGGGGAAACCAAGATAGTTCCTTAGGTCCAATGTGCTAATGATGTTCATTTCGTGCTCAAATTCATCTTTCATTTTCATAGGAGTATTTGGAGAGAGTAGAGCATGCTTTTATATTCATCAGCTTTTTCTCCTGAGATATAGAAGAAATAATTTAGGATGGTTTTCGTAGTTGAGAGTGTGTTTTGATTTGTCTCTCCAAGTAGAAGGATGTCATCCGCAAACAAGAGGTGGAATATTTCAGTTTTCCCTCCTCTAACTTTGAGGAATCCGGACCTTGTGGGAATAGGCTTCATGAATTTGTCTCGAAAGGTATTCTAGACAAAGAATGAAAAGATAGGGAGAAAGAGGGTCCCCTTGTAATATTTTAATCTAGTAGAGCTAGTAAAGTAAAATCTTCTTGTAAACTTCCAATAACAAAAAGAAAAATAGCATCTTGTAAAATATTTTCTTTTTTTATTATTATATTGAAAAAATAAATACGTAATTTTCTTAACAAGTCGATATAAGATCATTGCCTACTTTTTTTATCATAAACGACAAAACACACAAGCTTATATTAGAAATTACCTAAGCATATCCAATGGCGGGTCCAGAATATGTATTAAGTGGGGACGATATAAAAATTACTATATTTTAATAGATTCAAACAATCAATTTACAAGAAAGTCACCAAAAATCTCAAATTATATAAGGAAAATTTCCAACATTTGTAGATTTAAGTAGGGCAACTGACCTTGCTAAACACAATATACATCTACCCTTGTATTCCCTCCGTCCCATAATATAGTGCCTACTTCATTTTTGGTGGGTCAAACTTTAAAATCTTTGACCGAATATTCTCATTTGTATATATAAAAAAACATATTCATGTGGGATCTTGTTAGATTCATCTCAATGTGTAGTTTCATAATATCAACTTTTTATATTTTTTATTAATACGGAATTGAAGATATTAAAGGTCAAAGTTACGTCTTGGAGACCGTGTAAAAAAGAAACAAGCACTATATTATGGGACGGAGGGAGTATGAACTAATTAAAAAATTGTTGACTTGTTTTCTAGGCTTGTGCTTGCCCCCTAATCATGTAACAGGCTAATATGATAGAAATTATATAAAGGCATTATTTAAAAATGGAATAAGATCAATACTCTGACAAATTTTATTTCCTGAAACAGAATTTTTTTTGGAACGATTAGTTACACTATTTCCAGAGCTATTGGAAAAAGTGAACAAAGCATCAGGAGATACTGTGTTACACACCTGGATAAAAGACGTAGGTAAAGAATGGCCGTTTAAATGCATATTTGAGAGCAAAAATATTGATCGAAAGTGGAGAAGTCGTCTCGTCAAACTTATGTTTTTGTGGGACAAAAATAATAACAACCCTTTCCATGTTGCTGCAATTTCTACCCACAAAGAGAGTCTCCAAGTTTTCAAGTTCCTTGTAGAAGCTTACAAGAAGGAAGTTCCTGAATATCAGTACTATCCCTCAATTATACTTCCTTGGTTACGATTTAATTCGCAACGTGAAGGATCTCTGCACTTGGCCATAGAAAACAAACAGGACGAGCTTGCAAAATATATAGTGTCACAACTTGGTGACAATAATATGGGTGAAGTAATAGATTTTTACACTCCACGACACGAGACTCTCTTGCTTGCGGTACATAATGATTGTTTTCAGGTGACCAAATACATGATGGAAAATTTAGATAAGGAATGCTGGAACAAACATATAAAGAGTTCGGTTGACGGGAGAACTATCTTCACTATCTTGCATATTGCTTCACGTTGCAAAGGTTAGTTTTGCTATTATCCCACAGACCCATATATTACTTTAAGTGTATTCGACAATAGCTTTTGAGGTCGCCTTTAGTATTTGAACTAAGTCAAAACTCTAATAATGGTGAAAAGTTGTGTTTGGTGAAGTAGTGGTTAAAGTAACTTTTCATGTTTGAACTAGTGTTTTGAAAAAGCTATAAATATTAGTTTTTGGGGTAGACGTACTTTTTGGAGTAGCTTTTGAAGATTGAATATAGTTTATTTTTATTATTTTTTAAAACTAACATCTAGTTTTACCAAACATAAATTATCGTAAAAGCTATTTTCACAGTCAAAACTCTACAACTTATATTTGACAGCTAACAATAGCTCAGCTAACAGCTATTGCAATAACTATTTTTGTCGAACAGGTCCTAAATACTCATAATGTGGTTTAAGTCTAAAAGAAGAGAGATGAATTCACTTTATAAACTAAGTGACTACTCCCCTTTTAAGGTGAAACCTTATACTCTCAAGTTCAGTTATTTAGAGCGCGACAAACTTTTAAAAAATTAATATTGTAGACATTCTTATGATTAATGTAGGAAAATTTTCTTTTTTTCATTTTTTGACAGCTGATGGGAAATTTTTCATACAAACTTTTTATAGTATAATGCTGATTTCATTCTTTTTATAAACCTGAAAGCAGATATAAAATTGGGCACATGGCTTATTAACCAAACACCAGAGCTCCTCACTGAACCAGACAACGAGGAAAATACACCTTTGGATGCAGCATTTGCTTTTGGTGCTACATGGTTTATAGAACACATCTTGAAAAAATTTCCTTCAAAGCTCGATAGTGCACCTTTATCTTGGGTAAAAGCATGTGAGCAAGGTAAATATGAGACGCTTGTATCATTCATTCTCAAATATCCAGGAGATTTCAGAGATCTTTGCATACAAAAGAAGATCTCACCTTTACATCATATCAACAAGCTTCGAAATTTAAAAGAGTATGAATCATTTGTCACCATATCAGACATGAAAGGTCTTATCAACCTTCAAGATTCTGAAAAGAATACACCTTTGCACAAAGCTATAGAGAAACAAAACATACACTTGACGGAAGCATTACTTGGCTTGGAAAAAACAAATTACACCATCAAGAATAAGGAGGGGAAATCAGCCATGGATATGTTGGCCGATAGATGCAATAGTGAAGATCTTAGATGGGTATGGTTTCTTGTTCCGAAAACTTTTCTAATCTAGATAATCTATTATAAAATGCACCCCTTGTTCTTGTTTTGTATTAGAAAGCTTTGCACCGTTACAAACCTAGCTAGATTCTATGAGAAGGGAATCAATTTTGAATGAAACGGGATATAATTGGCTTTATTTTAACGGATACTCTGAGGTTTTATGAAAATCATGGGGTACCAGTATCCCTTAAGTTTGCATATAATGTATCAGACACCATCAATATCTTACTGGTTTCGATTCTGTTAACTTAAATGACCTGAAATCACTTAAACTCCAACCTAATTCGCGTATTAACCCACACTATACTAAAAATGTCTTTTCATAGTGATATAAATTGCCTTTTTCTACCATCAAAATAGTATTAATAGTGGTTTATATACCTATTAGGCAATTTTAATTTGTCTGCTTTCAAAAGACTTTGGTTGGGCATAATGTGAAATATTAGGGGAATTAGGACATGGGTTAATTGGTTTTGAGTCATTGAAGTTAATATATTCAACACCAGTAAGTTATTAAGAATATGTTTAGTACATTCTATGCAAACTTAAGGGGTACCCGATGAACTTTTGGAACCATAGGGTGTCTGGCGAAAATCTGTTGTTTTAACACGTACACTCTAACCATTTCTTGTGAAACTTTATATTATAGGATGAGATGTGCCAAAGAATCGGAATTAATCCGAGGATAAATACATCATTCTTTCAGCAACGCACTGATTTGCTAGAAGTGAGGAATTCACTATTTGTGGTGGCGGCTTTAATAGCTACCATTACGTTCGCTGCTGGATTTACTCTCCCTGGTGGATTGAATCAAGACACTGGAGAAGCAATGATGGCGAAGAAGGCAGCATTCTTGGTGTTCTTGATGGCTAATACATTAGGCATGTGTAGTTCCATGTTGGTGTTGATTTGCCTTATATGGTCCTTGGTCCAAGATAAATCTTCTGAGGTTCCGTTGTTATTGATTGAAAAAAGCATGTATTTACTCATGCTAGCAATTTGCTCCACCTTATTAGCTTTTATGACTGGCGTCTTTGTTACAATATCCCCACAGAACTTATGGCCAACCATTGTTGTTATCGTCATGAGCTCTTTCATTGGAGTTTTAGTTGAAAGGAATCTATTGCATAAAGTCTTAAGAATTCGTCCAATAAAACAAGGAGTGGAGCACCAAGAACAGAGGATCTTTCGGTAAGCTTTAAATTGGAATATCTTAATTTTGTTGAAGCTATGATGTAGCACACGTACAACACATGTGAGCGTCCCACATTGATAAATGAAGATAAATGACTTTACTTTATAAGACAAAAAGGCTACTCCCTTATTACTATATGGTTTTAAGGTGGAACCTCCTTAATCTTGTGAAATGAACTATGTCTTAATTCCAACCTTTTTTTAGCATAATCTAAAGATATTGGCTCTATAAACACAACTTAAATTTACTTGTATATGTGTGTATTGCATTTGCAGGGGCTTATCGATTGTTGATGCTTGCTCAGCCTTCGTAAAACGATTTCAATTCCAACGGATGAGGAAGAATGAAGAACGTGAGAAGACTCCGAACCTTGTCTGAAACATAAACATGAGCAAACTTCATTCTTCGAACATTCTCATTCAAGATTGGAAGCGAAAATATGAAGGAGATGCCGGTGTTTTATATTTCTGCAGCTGGCATGCTTTGTAAAGGTCGTAGACTAACGAACACTAACTTCTTATACTTCCTTCCTTACATTGAGTAAATTGACACTATTCATTAACTAACTTTTTGGCTCTATTTTCTTACTATATAAAGAAAAAACATAGTCATGAGAAATCTTGTTAGATTCGTCTTGGTGTATACTTTCAGAATTATAACTTTTTATAATTATTATTAGTGTACAATCAAAGATATTGATGATCAAATAAGCACAGTTGGTTACGTGAAAAAGTGGATGTAACACTTATTTAATTAGGAACTGAGGAATTATTAGATATTGACCGTTGATTTTTGAAGATTACATTTGAGTTGTAAAAGAATGAAAAAAAAAATTAAAAATTGTTTATAAATAATTATTGGCTAGTTAGTATCAAGTAGTTACAAAAAGATAGAGGTGATCAACTCCAGCCCGACCCGATTTTGGGCCGGGTTTGGGCAAATTTTTTTGGTCCGCTGTCGGGTTGGGCTCAGCCCGATTTTTTTTGGGGTCGGGCTTTGGGCAAGTCAAAAATGACTTTTTAGTCTAATTTTTGGGCCGGCCCTATTTTGGCCCGAAAAGCCCGCTCGGTCCGGCCCGAAATAGCGGGCTTTGGGTACAAAATTTTGGCTCGGCCCGACCAATGGGCAATTTTTTTAGTCACGGTCCGGTCCGGCCCATGATCACCTTTGTACAAGATTTCTTTTTTAAATGTTTTAACACAAATTTATTTTCCTTATAATATATTTCCTCCATTCTCTTTTTGTTCTTCTCATTTAGAATGATGGTAATACTCACAATTAAATAGAATCTTCTAAAATTTTCTCAATCTATAGGCAAAAACATAGTCATGTTGTGTCTTTTTTTATTCGAATCAGTGAACACTTTAATAATATTTAATCGTCATAATTTTCACTAATTTGCAATCAAGCTCGTTTTAAAAAAATTATAAAAAAAAATGTGAATCATTATCTTCCTCCTTTTTTAACTTGCGTCATTTATCACTTTTGGAAGTTGCAAATTACTTGCATCATTTACTTTTAGGACAATAAATTGTCTTTATTTCTCTATAATTACATGAGTCCCTCCTTTCTTTCTATCTATCTCTCTCCCTTAAAAATTGTGCATCATGGCCTCATGGCCTCATGGGTATGATGAAAGTAAAACAAACTAGTGAATTACTGGTACAGGGTTACAACTATAATAATAATAATAATAATAATAATAATAATAATAATAATAATAATAATAATAATAATAATAATAATAATAATAATAATAATAATAATATTTAAAATTAAGAGAACAATAAATAATCAATCACAATGTCACATAATTTAGCACAATATATAGGATTTATCAAAATTTTGACAAACACAATTTGATGATTAGTCAAAAATGATTATGAAAAATCACAACAAAAAAAGCAGTCATATGGAGTATATTCTACTTCATCCGATTCATCATTCATATTAGTTGAAACGTTTCTCCGTGCATAATTGGAGTTTGAATGAAAATTAGAGTATTTAGTAATACGTGTTTGTAGTGTTGAGAGAGCATTTGTAGTGATTTTCGTAGTTGGAAGCGTAGAAAAAATCCGCAGGAAAGTTGTCAAAAATCAAGTGAAAACGAGGTATATTTATAGGGAAAAGGAAAGAAATAGGATAAGATTTGAGGATGTGCGGCGCACATGCTTGTTGCACGGCACAAATTAGCGATGCGTGACACACATCTGCTTCTGCGCTTCTGAATTTTGTTGACTGTCTCGATCTGGCGTTTGAGCAACGTTGGCGCACGAAACGCATCTGTAGATATGGTCGAGTTTTATTAGTTATTCATTTTTTAAAACATTCTTTCTATCTTGAATTAAATAATGTCATTAATATTCGAAAATTGATTATCTAAAAGGTAAAATCTGATTTTTCTAATATCTTTTAGTTTAGAAACTAAATATTAAAAAAAAATTATCCGGGATAATTTATATTTATTAAAAATACAATTAATTATCATGAGTAATTATTTGTGCTTTTTAAAAATGGGCTTTATTAATTATCATAAATAATTAATTGGGCTTTTAAAACTGGGCTTGGAATAAATAATAGACCTTATGTTCTTAAAATAATTTTTGGGTTTTAACTTCTTGGATTGCTCGTCCTTTGAACCGGGCCAATTTTTCATCATTGAACAACATCCCTTATGGCCTCACCCAAGTGAAAACATGAGGGAAAATGGCTGGCAATCAGGTCGAGTTGGGTTGGGTTCGTGTTTGATTCGATAATAAATGGATCAAGAACCCCTCAACCCAAACCTCACCCATTTAACAAACAGGTTGAAAAATTCAACTCTGACCTGACTTATTTAATAAATGGGTTACCAGTATAAACCATTTAATTATAATTATTATTATAATAAAAAATAATTTTTTATCTTAAAAAGCTAAATGAGCAAGTTCACTATTGAAAGTATGCATGTTTAGAGTTTCTTAGAATAATTATGACCTATTTTAACGATATTTACTTTTTTAACCAAATTTTAGATTTACCAATATATTTTTTCGAGAATTTTCTATATGTATAAGTCGATAAGGTCAAATCATGTCATTTTCGGGTCGGAAATGTCAATTAACCTAACTCGTTTAGTTAAATGGGTTAATCGTGTCAACTCATTTACTTAAATGGGTCAAAAATCTCAATCCTAACCCGCTTATTTCGGATTAGGTTCATATTGGGTTGTCGGGTTAGTTTATCTTTTGCAGTCCTAGAAAATTGGGGATCCCCCTCAGCTGCAGCCTGCAAGAATCGAACTCTTCTATTGTTGTATAAACAATTTCCATATTGGGCACGAATCGTGACTATAAATTGTTCACTATCAGTCGTCAGAGAAGAAGAAAGAAGACAAGATAATACAACATGATACGCAAATCACTAACAAATCTCCTATATAAAACCCTGAAAATCCATAACCCAAAACTAAAATCATCATTAACACCTACAAAAAACTTCAGCAATACAAGTTCATCTTCAATTTGCAACTGGGATTGGAGTTCTGCTGCAACAGAGAAGGTGGATTGTGTAGTAATTGGAGCTGGAATTGTTGGAATTGCAATTGCTAGAGATTTGGCTTTCAAAGGTAGAGAAGTTTTGGTCCTTGAATCTGCTTCTACTTTTGGAACTGTTACTAGTTCTCGCAACAGTGAAGTTATTCATGCTGGGATTTATTATCCTCCCAAATCTCTCAAGGTATTTTCTTTTCTCTCTCTTTTGACTTGGGTTGATGTTATATGCTACTTCTAGACTTGGGTTTTTGTTGGTTCAGTGTTTTGGTATGGTTTATGAAGTCTATGTTGGGAAACTTTTGAGTTATTTACTGACAATTGCTTTTTTTTTTTTACCTAATGTGAATTGGTTCATTTGTTGTTTGCTAGTAAAAAATTCATTCTTCTATGATGTTGGTCAGATATTTGTATGAAAGTTTCATGTAGCAAAACATGTCATTAGGAACCGAATGTAATATTATCTGTTCTACATTGGTTGCATATTACTGTTACTAGATGGCATCATGGCAATGACATTTGGTTACAATTGGATTTTATATCATGAGATGGGCCTGTTGATTTCATAGGGTGCAGTAGCATTAGGGAGTAGAGGAAGTCTTAAGTTCCTCCCGTGAGAAGTATGAAAGTGGCTAATATGAAGGAGGATGGTCGTGGCGCTACCTCGGAATGATAATGGCATGGTGGTTTATGTTTCTAGTGATATTTATGATGATTGTGGTGATTCGATAGAATGTACCACGAGTTGTGCTGATGGTTTTATTTACGGTGGATGGGTGGTTATAGTCGGAGGATGGTGTGGTGGGGTCAGGATGGTGGTGGTATGGAGAGTGGTTTGTGCTCCAAGATGTGCTTTTATATAGTTGATTAGGATTGGAAGACGTGTACGTTTGTAGGTCTATGGGATATTAAATTTGATTAGTCAGTATAAATGATCATCTATAATTTAACATGTCATAAACCATGTGTTCCCATCGCAATCCATGTCGTGGAGACGTGGAAGACATATATAGTATTGGTTCAGAATTTGGGTTTATGGGTATATTGCAGTGGCTAGATTTAGAGTTGAACGAAGGGATTATGACTGTTACTTGCATATTTGTGAGAAATCAAGGTTTTACATATAGTAGAATCTTATGTTTATTGCTTTGGTAAAAACTATTTATGGCTGAACATTCATTTATTGGAACATTGGAAATCCACAATCTGAGTTGTTTGGTCTGGATCTTCAAAAGAATTCCAATGTCAAATTTGCAGGCTAGATTTTGTGTTAAAGGAAGAGCGATGTTGTACAAGTACTGTTCAGAGCGTGATGTCCCTCACAAGAAGATAGGGAAGCTTATTGTTGCTACTCGGGAATCAGAGGTTCCAAAATTAAACGAGCTGTTGGTTCGTGGAACTGAAAATGGAGTTGATGGTCTGAGATCGTTGGAGGCATCTGAGGCTAAAAGGATGGAACCAGAACTGCAATGTGTCAAAGCCCTGTTTTCACCTCTTTCAGGAATTGTTGATACCCATTCTCTGATGTACTCTTTACTGGTAGGTGTTTGAGTTTTCTTATTGTGGGATGTTCACAAAGCTCTGGAATTTTGTATCTACTGTATGTCTTCGAAGTAATGATTGTAATATGACAGGACAATTCCGGGAATTGAGTTCAGGGAGAAGCTGAAAATTATGGAGCAATATTTTCCTACAACACCACTGTCCTTGGAGGCAACGTAAAAGGAAACCAAATTGAGCTTTTTGTGACGGGAAGCCAGAGTTTAGAAAACTGGAATGAGGGCATTACACTACAAGCTGAAGTTAGGCTTCTTCCTGAGGTTGTAATTAATTCAGCTGGCTTGGCCGCTGTGCCCTTGCTAAGAGACTGATGGACCTTGATAATTCTGTCATTCCCATTGCCCATTATGCTCGCGGTCATTACTTTTCATTATCAAAGACTAAGGTGCCGCCTTTTAGACATCTAATATATCCAATACCAGAAGATGGTGGGCTTGGGGTGCACGTAACACTAGATTTAGATGGCCAGATCAAATTTGGGCCTGATGTCGAATGGATTGGTGATGTGACTGATGTTGCGAGTTTCTTGAATAGGTATATTTTCTTTTGCCCCTAAAATGAGCTGCTCCTGTTTTCATGTTTCTGTTATTTTAATTATGAGCTATCTTATTTTCAATTAAGCAACAAAGAATTTGGAATCTTTGTATTCTGTTTATTTTCTTTTGCCCCTAAAATGAGCTGCTCCTGTTTTCATGTTTTTATTATTTTAATTATGAGCTATCTTATTTTCAATTAAGCAACAAAGAATATGGAATCTTTGTATTCTGTTCGTGTTTATGATTTAGGTCATGTCTTGGAAAAAGTACTTTTTTTCTTGTCAATTGTCATCTATTGTTCTACACTGATGATAGCTTCTGATTTACTCGGTCCATAGCATATTTTGCAAATCTTTCACATATTTACGCATTCTTGGGCAGTTTCTGAAAGTTATACCTCACTGACAAATGGATTGGAATTTCTTTCATTCATTCATCAAGATAAACAATTAGCGACTGAACTATGAGATATTCTGATCAGTACTTGATAACTAAAAATCGCTAATAATTGTCATTCTTAGATGCTGAATGAATTTAACCTAAAGCAAAAAAAAACAAAACAGAAAAACAGCAATAGAAACCTACTAAGTACTAAGTTTGCCATGGCCAAGGTCTGAAGATATCTAATATCGTCGTTCTGTCAGTCCAGATTGGTTAGATGTCTGTTTATATACATGTAGACCTCACTATACCCTCCTTGTGTTGACTCGTACTGAAACTTCAAATTTTGATTAGTTGAAAAGGAGATAAATATGATGATTAGGATGATAGGATCCAATAGCAGTTATGGTTTCTCTTGTCCAGGTTTGATTATTCTGTATGTCCTGGTCGCGGTGAAATTTTTTATCCAGAGATAAGGAAGTACTATCCCCAGCTGAAGGAAGGATCTTTAGAGCCAGGTTATGCAGGGATACGGCCAAAACTCTCTGGTCCCGGAAAGACCCCTTCTGATTTTGTAATTCAGGTCAGTCTACACTTTCTGTAGTACATGCAGAATATAACTTCTAAGATTTTCCAGAATACCTCATGGTAGCATTTGTATCGAACAGGGGCAAGATGTTCATGGAGTACCTGGACTTGTGAACCTCTTCGGCATTGAATCACCTGGTGTAACTGCAAGTATGGCTATTGCGGATTATGTATCTTCTAGGGTCCTCCATACAATGTAGATTAGTACTCAATCAAACACACGGTCTGTTTGGTAGCTGGTGATAATATATGTAATTTTATGAAGAAGTCTGATACCAATACCCTGCCCTTGGTGTTGAAATTTCATCTCCATGTTCCCCAAACATATGTTTTTCTTTTTCTTTTTCTCTTCCACAATTTTCCATTACGTCTCAATACCATCTTTGAAGTGGTAATAAATGGTAACGAGAATTTATGAACCAAGGGCCCTGCCCTTGGTGTTGAAATTTCATCTCCATGTTCCCCAAACATATGTTTTTCTTTTTCTTTTTCTCTTCCACAATTTTCCATTACGTCTCAATACCATCTTTGAAGTGGTAATAAATGGTAACGAGAATTTATGAACCAAGGGCCCGCCCTTGGTGTTGAAATTTCATCTCCATGTTCCCCAAACATATGTTTTTCTTTTTCTTTTCTCTTCCACAATTTTCCATTACGTCTCAATACCATCTTTGAAGTGGTAATAAATGGTAACGGAATTTATGAACCAATGCCCCGCACTTGGTGTTGAAATTTCATCTCCATATTCCCCAAACATATGTTTTTCTTTTTCTTTTTCTCTTCCACAATTTTCCATTACGTCTCAATACCATCTTGAAGTGGTAATAAATGGTAACGAGAATTTATGAAGAAAAAAAGGTATTTGAGGATGAACAAACATTACCATGAACCTGGCGAAGGATCATTGTCGAAACATTGCCATGAAGCCATGCACATTATTGAGACGAGACTTCCATCACATATTTATCGATAAATTCATTACCAATACCATCATTTATTATGAAACGCGACGCCATGCTATTTGTATGATCCCATTAGTCAATTTACACGTCATCCAAGTCCAAATCACAGATGGCATCTCGTAACCTCTATCGCCATTTTTACCAATTTATACTCCCAGATTGGGAGGATATTTTTGTTCTTGAAAAGCTGAGATTCATGATCAGTTTATAGAACCTAGCTTTTGTGAATTCAAGTACTTGCAGACAAGTTGATGCTATGATCGGGAGCTTAATGTTCATTATGTTGTCATGATGATATGATAATGGTGCATTTGGTCCTCTCATGCTTGCATGCTGAATCTTACCTACCTTTATGACCACATTATGAATCCATATCATTCTGTAACATGAGCAAATTATGAAACAATCCCATTTTTATAACATAGTGTTTCAGGCTTTGTTGCAATTTTAAAAGTTATTGTCCAATTAATGATTGATGAAAAATAAAAACTTTATATTGAAACTGCAGTGGTTAGTACAACCCAATATACTGTCTTTCTGTACAGCTTGTGAATAAATCCGGCCAAAATGTTGTTTTAAGTAGAAATCCTTATATATATATATATATATATATATATATATATATATATATATATATATATATATATATATATATATATATATATATATATATATATAAGTAGATAATGAACATGAATAAAATTTTCGAGCTCATTAAATAATCGAGATGAGCTTATCATTGCAATGCTTAGATTCGTTTATGATTGTAAAACAACTTGATCACACGACTTTAGAGTAATTTTATAAAGGTTTGTAATTTTCTCGTAATTAATGTTATCTTTGTTTTGTTTAATCAGTCAAAATTTCTATATATATTACATTGATCATATTTATCTCGCAGTTTTATTCGTTATTTTCATTGAATGCTACTAAGTACCATGTTATTAATTTCAACAGAGTTATCCTTCAAAATCTCCAAAAATATCGCTTTAACTATTGACATCTTCAATTGTATATTAATAAAAATTACAAAAAGATTGATAATTTAAATCCAAACATTAATAAAAAAAATTAACAAGATCTCATATGAATGTTTAACAAGATCGATATCTCTTTCTTTTTTTACAGTCTCCAAAACGTCCCTTTGACCATTCATATCTTCAATTGCGTATTAAATTTTTTTATAAAAAACTCATAACTTAAATCTACACAATGGAAGAAATCTAATAAGATCTCATATATTAATGTTTAGTGTTCTATATTAGCGTTCAACTAAAAATGCGGTCAAAGTTAATGAACTTTAACTTTAAAAAAAGCGATGGGGTAAACTAATAAAAAACGGACGACGTAAGAAAGTGAAACGTGTAAATGGCCGTCGACCGTCGTCCTTCCAACGCTATAGGAGAGGCTGAATCCCAGAAATCCCTTTTCTCTCTCCTCCCTTCCTCCTTCTCTGTCCCCCACTTTCTCTCTCTCTCCTCCCAAAATCACAACAAAACTCAGAAAAAATCCAAATTTCCTGCAACAAAAAACCCTCTGCCACAAATAAACTAACACCAATCTCTTCTTTCTCTCTCTGATTTTTTTTCCTTTTTTAATTTGTCCTTATTATTATTTATATTTCTGGTAATTAATTTCAACTGTTCAATCTATCTGAACTTTGCAAAATCTGAAACTACCCTTTGATTTTATTCTTTCATTTCCTTATTTTCTGAAGTGGGGTTTTTTTTTTCTCTTCTTTTTGTACGTCAAAAGTTACAGATTTTGACTTCTTTGTTTTCAGGCAATTTATGGGTTCAATTTGAGTTCTTTTGGTCAAAAGGTGACTTCATGATTGTAACGGTCTAATTAACTAATCTTCCTGAAAAAAACCCAATTTGGGATTTGTGAATTTTGATTTCATTTCAAGAAAAAAGTGTCATCTTTCATCTTTTGGTGCCTCAATTTATACCAAGTTCTATTCTTTTTTCTGGTAAGTTATCTCTCTCTCTTACTCTATGTTTTATTGGTATGTGGAGTGTTCTATAATTTCAATATGATTTTTGTTCTAGTTTTTCTAAGGAAATTTTTATCTTGTATACTTTTTCTGATCTTGGTGGAAGTAGAATATTGTGGACTATAAGCTAAAAAATTTCTTTGAGTTTTAGTGTGTTTGCTTACATTTTTCAAGGAGGATTACATTTGTAGCTACTTTTTTAGTTGTAAAATTGCAATTTTTGATGGGTATGTTATGAATTACCATATAATAGCATAAGCTAGTGTTTGTGTTATAACTTGTGTTTGTGAATATAAAGTTTATCATCATGTTATTGGTAAGTATTGCTAGTTAAAGAGGGCTTGAAGTTGTCATTATTGCTGCTTCTTCTTTTATAAAATTATAATAATATCTAATGATGAGCAAACACTTAAGTGGGGATTTTTTTTGTCTTGTTTTGGAGATGCAATGTTGATATTTTAGGCTATGATTTTTCTTAGTTCTTTTGACACTGTGTTTTAGTTAGCAATCATAGAGGGAAAGGGAAAGGATGCGACGTAAGGAGTGAGCTTGCGTTTTCCTTTCTAAATTCTAACCTTTCGAACAGTGAGAAATTTCAATTTGCTCCAATTTGCTTCCTTTAGCTTCATTATTTCCATATCCAAATATGGGAAAATTGATGTCTCACTCTCTTTTCTTCTGTTCCCTCCAAATACACTACTATTGCCTTTTCGATGAATAAGGAAGGGACTGTTTCTTGTATATAAGGGGACTTGGTTGTCAAGGGCATGCATGAGCAGTTTATAAGTACGAAAGCTAGCTTTTCATGGGTTTTAATGTGAATGATTGACTGGTATTTGGTCATGTATTCTGGTTGTTGAGGTCCCTTATTAAATGGGACTTTTGTCAAAAGAGCTGGAATTCGAGCAACTTAGGCTGCCAAGAGTTTTCTGTGTCCTTATTGTTTTTGATGGATGCTGAGTATCATACTATCATTTTGTGTTTTTGTCGCTGGTTAGAGAGTATAAATGTGAGTGATTTTGAAGTTTCAAAATTCGTGGATTAGCTTATACATCAAAATTACTCATGTTCGCATTATTTACTTATTCCTTAGTTTGTTGTGAAATCTTTCCATATTCTTGTGTGTCTAGATTTGGTTATGAAATCTGTTCTTTTTAATTAACGGAAATGAGATACAAGGAGTTCAGAGTTAATTAAAGTACTTAAAAAAACTATTGTTTTCCCTTTTCTTGTCTGGATTTTGCAGTCTATTCGACATGTACCACGCCAAAAAGTTCTCCACAGTGAGCTTGGTGCCGCATAAAACTCAAGGCAGTGAGCCTGTAGCAAATGCTGGTGTCATGGGAAGTCCTTCCATGAAAAGCTCAACTCCTCCTGGGGGAGGTGGTAAACAACGGCTAAGATGGACTGAAGATCTTCACAACCGTTTTGTTGATGCCATCACACAGCTTGGAGGACCAGATAGTGGGTATTTTCTTTTTAGCAATGAATTTTACGTTGTAGATAGAATTAATCTAAAGTCCTCTGGAAGTAGTTGTTTATAAATCCTTTATGGTGGCTAGGATTTTCACTTTTCATAGTCGGACATAAGGCAGTCTAGATGGACTTATTTACCTACAACCTCGTAGCCTTTTGCAATTAGTGTTTTGTCTTTCTGATTGCTTTGTATGTTAATTAAGGGATGTGAGTAAGATCCCGGGTTAAAGGTGGGAATAGGAGATCATTACTCTTTGTGTTACTGCTACATGGTGACATCAATCGAGTCTTATTTGCTTAATGTCTTTGGCCTTGGAACACAGGCCACCTTTGATTTTCTTAAAATTTTACCAGAGCTTGTTTAATCAGAATTCATCACCTGTTTCAGTTTGATGTTCTAGTTGTTGGGTGGTGGCTTGTGTTTCAATTGGAGCCCTGTTCTTTCAGATATGTCTCCACTCTCCATTTTTCTCTACTTCCTCCATTTAGTTATATACATTGTGGTGAGAACTTTCACTGGGGGGTCATTATACTATTTAACATCTGATAAAAATCTTGCCTTGTTTGCTAGCTAGATGACAAAGTCTAATCGAGGTTGTATCTTTCAAGAATCAGACCAGCTATGCCAACTTTGGGGAGGGTGCAGTGTCACAAAGTTAGTAGGAAATCAAATTTCCTTCTTCCACTTTGAGGCCTTCTTTTCTATTTTTGCAGGGTTCCAATTTTGGTTTTGCGTAAATCTCTTGTTATTCCTAGCATTTAAACCTATTTCAAAAACATGAGATATTATTCAAACAAGATAATTAGCAGAGAGTATAATGTTGTCCTAGTAGAGTGCACAAGTCACATAGCCGCCAAGTGATTCTCCCCTCTTCTTTTTCCCATCTGCCATATGGTTGGTTCAGTCAGTTTTGTTGGTTGTACATCTTCTTGATTGGTTTTCTTCGGTTCTTGGTTAATCTATCATCTCAAATGGGCTTGTTTGTAAAGCATCTTGGATTATTGAAAATATTTGATTTAACTATCTTATAATGAAGTATTTAACAACTTTTATTTCTCTTAGTATGCTTGAGGTTTGTCGTTTTTATGCTTTACAGATTGGCCTCTTGCTTGACATGAATAAAGATTTTCATAAGAGAAACTTCGGTACTATTGCTTGTTATTGCAATAAATGTGTTATATCTCTACTAGCTAGAACTTGTCAATTCTTGTATGTGAGATTCTTTCAGAGTGTGAGCAATATGGTACACATGCATGCATAAGTATATGACCATTATAGAAACTAATACTTGACCCCATCAGTCTCAACTATTCCCCCTTTTCTTTAGATAGAGGCAACTATTAATCAACTCTACATAGTCCAAACTTTGGGGTGTCTTCCCATATCAGTCCTGCATGACTTACAACTTGTTAAACAGGTAGAAAAAGAGGGCATTGGTGATGGAAAAGGGGAGAGAAAAGCAAACTTTCTTATAATAAATATTTTTACATGTTAAACAGGTTTTTTTTGTCATATGGGACTGTTTTGGGAAGACATTTCTAAAGTTGTGACTATATAGAGTTAATGAATAGTGATGACTGTTTAAAGAAGAGCGGGTATAGTTGGTCGGTTGGTGTTAATTTTTCCATATCGAAATTGTTGGTTCTTTATGCAATAAATTTGTTTACAAAGGAAATATTGGTCTCTTGCGCATTAGGATTTCATTTTTCTTATTTTGCTTTGCAGGGGCAACTCCAAAAGGAGTTCTAAGAGTGATGGGTGTGCCTGGACTTACCATCTACCATGTGAAAAGTCATTTACAGGTCTATTCCTTAATTTATTCCCTTTGCTCATATGTCACATTCATGGTCCATAATCTATACTCTAGTAAAGACGTAATTTCAATGTTTCTTTATGTTTTTTGAAATTTCCATTAATGGTGCTCAATCAAGTTGAATTTCTCTTTCTGCAGAAATATCGCCTTGCCAAGTATCTGCCAGAGTCGCCCAGTGATGGTACAGGTGCCTATATACACTTTTATTTTGATTTATTTTCCTCATTTGTTGCGTATTCAATGTTGAAGTTTCTTGACTGTAATAGGTTCCAAGGATGAAAAGAAAGCTTCTTTAGATGGCCTAACAAACACAGATTCTTCTCAGTGAGTGTTTCCTTTTATTACCACTCTTCACTTGGATGTTTTTGACACTTCTGTAGTTATTTGAGCCGTGTGAGTATGTGACTTGGAGAATTTATATACTTCCATATGTTACTTACGCCTACATCTACTGTTTTCAGGGGATTACAGATTAACGAGGCCCTGAAAATGCAAATGGAGGTCCAGAAACGTCTTCATGAGCAGCTTGAGGTGCATTTTTACGGTCCCATTTTTGCTTTTTTGGGGGAAAGGATTACATCTGGGATTATCTTTTACGATAATATGTTTCATTTTCAGATAAGAAAGGCTTGACCAAAGTTATGATGAAATTGTGTGATGACATTGATTAGGATACCATCTTGCGGACGTGAATCTAGAAATATTTGCTCCTATAATCAGTGAACATATGTAATCTGTGAGATATACTTTCTTAGTTACTGTTTTTTAACTCATGAAGGTGCAAAGGCAGTTACAAATGAGAATCGAAGCTCAGGGGAAGTATCTACAGAAGATCATAGAGGAGCAGCAGAAATTGGGCAGCGTCCTAAAAGCTTCTGAAACGCTTCCGTCATCCAGCAATCAAGAAGAGGAGAGAGAAAAGTCACCAGACACTCAGCCAGGTAGGGAAGCTTCCCCAGGTCCCACATCTCCTCGGAAGAAGCAGAAGTTGGATGATTGCTCAACAAGCAACGTGGATACTTTGTCGGTTCCTTTAGAGAATAGCCCGAAGAAGGCTTTCCTTGACCAGTGGGATCGGAATCTGTATGGCTGCTCTGCTGGGTTTGCACTTGACTTTGAAACGGAGTTCAAGAAGCAGGAAAACAGCGAACATGAGCAAAGAATTTCATCAGATCTGGATTTTCCAGGTAGTTCTAAGTAGGGCAGACACGCATTTAGCAATTAGAGCACGTAATCCTGCATCATTTTGGCATGCAAAACTTTTTTCTGTAAATAGTATTATTATTACACATTTGTAACTCACTGTAATTTTCTTGTAGCTGATTTGATGTAAATTATTATACCTTTGAAGTTGAAGTGTCATATATGGAGCTGAAACTTTTTAACTCAGACCATTCCCTGAAGACTACCAGCTAATCTCAATGGGTGTTCTCCGAAAATTTGAGATCAAGAAACTTGGTAAAGCGAATTGCAAACTACTCTAGTTGCTGGCTGAAATTTGGAATGTTCAGCTGAGAAATATATGCACAAATTCAAGTAAGTTGTCATACAATCCAATCCCTAATGGTGGTATTTTAGAAAGGTGTGATAGCTTTTTACGTGGTCGTGGAGGTACGTTTTTGCTGCAATACTTTAGACGGTTATGGTGGCGAATGTCTTAGTGGTGCTATAAATGACTGGTGGTATGTTGGATAATTGTAGTGGTTGAGATGAAGAGAGTATGGGGTTTCACAGGAATAAGGTACTGAAGCTAAATACATATCTTGTACAAGTGCCTCAAATGTTTTGTGGTTAGATTATTGTGATGGTGGGGATGTGCAAAATCTAGTATCTCGTTATAAGGGTAAATGATTTGTATTGGTGCTTCAAGTGACTAGTGGTTTGTTGGATAATTGTGGTGGTTGGGATGTGCAGAATCTCATATTTTAAAGGGATGTATAAGGTTATGGTGATGCAATAGTTTATTTTTGCTTCAAATGATTGGTGGTATGCTAGATGATTGGTGGTTGGGATCTGTAGAATTTGGTATCTCACAGGTTTAAAGTTGTGGTAACTAGTAAATGTTTTCAGAGTAGTGCTTTAAAGGATTAACAAATTGCTAGACAATTTGTGGTGAATTTGGGATGTGCATAATCTGATATTTCTCACTAATAAGGTTATGGGAAATATTTTGTACTTCATAAGAATTGCTACATGTTAGATAATTCGGGGTGGTCGAGATTAGGGATGGTAATGGATCGAAGATGTGTCGGATGGAGCTCCATCCGCCCCATCACCCGCGACCCAAAACTCCATCCACACCATCCATCACCTGCCAAAAATTTCACCCATATCCGCTCCACCCATCATCCACGGGTGGAGCGGGTGGGAAACAGGTGATACTAGGAACAAAAACTATTTTTTAGACTTAACTATTTTAAAGAAATTAATATATGAAAAATTAATCATAGTCTCATAGATTAACAATAAAGTGACAAAATATCAATCTTATTACACACCGAAAAGTAATTATAAGTATTTTTTTATCCCTTAAAAAAATTAAGTATTTTTTTTAATTACCTTAAATGACACGTGTCAGTAAAAAAAACAATTTTTTTAATAATATATTATATTATATTATATATATATATATATATATATGGGTGGATGGATGGAGCGGATGATGGGGCGGGTGATGGGTCCAAAAAATATCATCCATACCCGACCCGACCCACCACCCGATCCATCCATCACCCACCAGTCATCCGCTTCACCGTGGGTGATCACCCATTTATTCGGGGCGGGTGGGTGGATAATCCACTCACCCATGGATAATTGCCATCTCTAGTCGAGATGACATAATTTAGTATCTCACAACAAGGCTGAGGTTATGGTGGTAAATGTTTTATTCTAGTACTTGAAACACCCGGTGGTATGGTAAATAATTGTGGTCGTTGGGATGTGCACGATCTAGTATCTGAGAAGGATACGGTTCATGATGGTAAATGTTTTGTGATGGTACGTCAAATTATTGATGGTGTTATATAATTGTGGTGGTTGAGATGCGCAGAATCATGTATTTCTCGGATATTAATTTATTATTGTTGTCTTAGTAAAACTCTATTTAATCATGGAAATTGTGTTTGAAAAACTTGCACTAGATCATTATTGTATTGAGAATTTTCGGAGTAATGAAGGTGAAGTTAAAACTTACAAGTTACAAGAACATGAATTTATTACTATGTTAATCTAAGTTTCTGTCCATTTCTCACCCAAAAAATATAAGAACATAAGCACATACTAAAGTTGTTATAATTTGCCTGCAACGTTGTGTAACAAGACAATCATTGGGTGCATATACGTGGTCCAAGGAGTAAGAGAATTGTTATTCATTTGGAGTATTTGATTAGGTTAAGATTATAATAGTTGGATGATGACTTTGTGATGTAGAAAATACATTATAATATGCCAGCTTTTTGAAGTTGACATAAATCAATAAAAACTTCCATGTAGTGAGGAGGACAAAGCAAATGGTACTTTGTGAATAAGGCCTACACATAGGGCCTACTGCTTAATGTGCTGGTTTTAGGTTGGGCCGTGCTGGGGTCAATCCAAGAATGCGGCCCACATGTTCAATCAGGCTGCGATTTTGTCACTCGTGGGCCCTTAAGTATTTTTTAGTCTTTTCTCCTCAACAATTGAACAGCAGGTGATAGCCTAGTGCTGTTGGTGTCACCTCCGATGCTAGATATCATGGGATTGAGTCTCACCCCATGCAAGGAGGAATCCCCCAATTTCCCCCTACTTACAAGGGAATTCATCTTACCTTAAAAATAAAAAAAAATTGAGCGAACGACATGTGGCCAGTATGTCATACCTCATGCTGTTTTTTTTTTCACTATGTCATTCGTGATACTATGGTGTGGAGGCTATATTGAGTTAGTTCCCTTTCCTCGTTCTCATTTTTCTTATATAATGTCTTAAGGGTATATTGAGTTAGTTCCCTTTCCTCTTTAACTTCTCTTGCAATAAATCGAACAAAATATAAAATTTACAATTGTATTTAACCAAACAGATCCTCGGTCAAAGAATGATAAATTAGCCATAAAAACCAACTAAAAATATAGTCAATTGTTCTATGGAATATTTTTGTATCAAATGATTTAATAGTTAAACCATGTAATAGTTAAGCAAAAATCGATAAAAGTTACAAAAAAAGAGATAAAAAATTAACCTATAAAAAAGTTACGCAAAGCTCTCAAAAGTTAGACAATATATGTAAAAATTAAAGTTAATTAGTCTAACCATAGATATTGGGTTATAGTAGTGTTATACCATCTAAAAAACCAGTTCTTGCTCTATATCGTCCACCAAAGGTAGCATTAGGGCCCATATTCACTTCGTTATCTTCAAACTTTGAAGTTTTGTTCGTTACTCCCTTTACAATAGAGGGAATATATAATTCTGCTTGACAATATTTCACCCTGATTAAGGGAATTATAAATTAAGCAAAATCAATCACTTGCAAATTAAGGGATCTACTGTTAATTAGATGTCATTCATGAATCATGAATCATGATTCATACTATATGTAATATAATTATTCAGTCAATCAAATCAAATTCATAAAACACAAAGCAAGATCCCAAACACAGGATTCAATAAATTGCATCACTTGCTATTATAACCTTAAAATTGAATAATATTATATATTTATATTACAGCAATATGCCAATGTATACCAAATGAAATTGCATATATATGATGCACATCATGAGACAATAGCCCTTAATTCCCGTTCTTTTTGGTTAAAAAAATCATTCGTGTACATAACAACTAACAAGTGACCTATTATAAGGAAAACATATAGTAGAAAGTGACAATATTTTTACTTCCATGATTGTTTCTTTGTCTTCCTTCAAGGCTTCAAGGTACATAATACTATCACAAGGGTCAAGCACGAGGTAGAAAATAGACCCAAGTATGCTAGGGGATGATATAACAATTCTGCATTAAGAAAGAACAAGTTTTGGGTGAGACCAATGTTATCAGGATCAGGGATGATATTTTTTACTTTGGATCGTAGGGGTTGGTAGGATCGAATCGGTGAAATCGAATACGATCCTACAATTAGGTAAAATAGAGATAATTATGCTAGAATATGGTGAGAACCTCATATTAAATGTTTACACATATTAAATATGACTTATTTCATTAGCAAATAGTGATAGTTTTTCAATACTATAAGATTGAAGTAACATGCAACCAAAATCTAATAGGAGAAATATAATGTGAAATTACTTTGTGATTTTTTTTACGATAGGATCTGATCGTAGAGTCGTAGGATCGTAGAATCGTATTAAGATCCTACCATGTGATTATTTGTGGTTAGATAGGATCGAAAGATCCTACAAAATTAAGATCCTATGTAGGCTCGTGAACAGTGAGGTCCTTCCGGATCGTAGAATCATAGGATCGTAAGATTCGAATCAGGATTTTAACAATAACTAGTTTTTAGGCCCGGACTACGCCCCGAGTAATGACATTTTTCATTTATTAATATAACACTTTAAAATGATAACATTAAATATGACTTGGTTTAGTGGTTAAGACTTTAATATATGAGCTTAAAGTCATGAGATCAAATCACATACAATGCATTTTCTATGTTTTTTTTTATTGTATGTGAATTATTACATGGATTATAAAATCCTAATAGAGAGCGCCACGTGGCACGGTTCCTTGTTTAAAAACGTCTTTTAATATATTAGTACAGATGGGTGAGACTATCTCATACAGTCATACTAATTCATTCAAACATACTGAAAATTACCCAAAAATAGAATAAAAAGTTATCCACGAAAGAAAAAGTAATTCCAATATTCTCATGAGTACTAACAATCAAAGTTGTCAAAAAAAAAAAATAATCAAAGTTGTCAAATTAATTACTCCCCTATTATTGGAAAATAAGTGCATCTTGATTCATAATGGTCCACCAATATTCTCTTAGGTCGGTTTGTTTGTTCTTATTCTTTATATTTTACATCGAGTATTGTGCATTTATGTTCAGCTGCAAAGTCAGCTTAGCTTGTTTTCTTTCAGCATCATCTCTTTAATAGAAGTATATAGGATGGAGAGATTTAAGGGGTTAATTATTATTAATTTTTTTACTTTTTTTGGGTAATTAAGTTTGCTAGTATAATAAAAATGTATACTTTTATTTGATTTATGTTGTCATAGAATCATAGTAGCAAAGTCTCTATAATGCTCTCGAGAGCACCTGAAATTAGGTATTCCTTCTCATATTTCTTGCACATATTAATATATTGGCACATTTTATGTAACATGTGCAAAAAATGGATCAATAGTTCTAAAATATTTACACTATAGCTAGTAGGCCTTAATTGAATGGTACTATTAAAATTTCCAAAAAAGACAAAAAATCCAGAAATAAAAGCAAATGAAACATGTCCTCTTTTGTCACACTATCCTACCCTTTTTGCCATAAAGTTTTCAAAAAATATCTTGTGCAGGTCAATTTTTTGTGATGTCTTTGTCCCTTAGTTCAAAACTTACTTCACTTGCTGTAACTTGTAATCTTACTTCTCTGTAAAATTTCTAAGACATCCTAGTACTATATAAAGATTCATTCATCCTCTAACACTTCCTAGGTTGAGATTAACCTCTTTCCATTGCTTCCCTCAAAAAAAAAAAATTAGTAAAAACAAAAAACCTCTTTCCATTGCTTGAAATTCTCCCAAGAAATGAAGATTACCTTCTTGTTATGGCATGCATTCTTTCTGCTGTTTCTAGGTTTGTCTCTCTTCCTCCCTCCGGAATTCGAGCCCTCTTATAACTGTTATGAGTTCACCACCACTCGTCGAGGATTAGCCTCGTGTAATTATTTCATAATTCTTGGTTAGATTAAAGGTAAGTGTGAGTTTTTATGGTTAAAATCTTATGGTTTTTGTATCGGATTAATGAAGAGTTTGAATAACGTAGAATATATATTCATACAAGAGTCATGACACATTGCTAAACGTGTTACATATATAGTAGTATAAAGATGCTGTGAATTTGTGAATTAATGTTGTCTTTTACTAACTTTTTTTTGGCTTCGGCTAATGCAGGGGATACCATACAAGCTTTGACATATGACTATTCAGCAACTACAGAGGTATTAAACTCATCAATATATTCATAAATCTTAGTTAATCTCTAAAATTGGATTGAAATTGAAGTAAAAGGTCCAATCTTAGTTGATTTCTTATGTAGGTGAGAAACCATGAGATTTGAGATCTTTGGCCAAATAGTCTACATTGTTTTTATAAAGAAAAATAATATACGTTATTCATGTACAAAAGTATATGACTCATTTATATGTCATTTTAAAGTGTTTGGAAGAAGCCTGGAAAGCTCAATATGGTGGAGGAATCCTACAAAATCCAGAATTCGATAATGGTATCGAACAATGGACAAATTTCGGACAAGGGAATATCAAAGAGAGAATTACAAGCAATGGGAACAAGTACATTGCGGCCGTTAATAGAACACAACCATCTGATGGCCTTTCTCAAAGGGTTCAGCTTATAAAAGGCAAACTATATGCATTTTCAGGTAATGTAAGCTTCTTTTTTCACCTTTAACATGAAATTTAAGCAAGCCTAATTATTTTCATGTTTTCAGCTAATTACAAGTCACTTTGACATAATTAGTTGCTGATAAGTTACATTCATATTAATTGATTAACATTGGATTCTAAAGGCTCATATGCTCATCTTCAAATCATGGGTTTCTTTATCCTCTTTTGTCTATTAAGAAGTATGGGGCATGCAATGAATCGACAATAATGCAAGGACTAGTTGTCTGTCCTTTTGTTTTCTTTCAAGTTTTGTTTTCTTTTACCTTTGTTTTGGTGTTGAATTAGTGATGATGATAAACTAATGCTTGATTTTTCCAAAAGATATTGTTCTCTGTTGGTAATCTACTTATTATAAAGATTCATGTGCGTTTGTTTTTCCATTTTTTGAGGTATAAGCTAAGGTTACAGACTTACAGTAAACTGAAAATATACATGATTAACATACACCTTAGTAGAACGGTAAGAATATAAAATATCAGGTAATATAGTAAATTTTTTGAATTCCATAAGTTACCTTCTCTTAGGGTCCCACCTAGAGGCCCATAATTACACATCTATCATTCTTAATTATCCTAGTGAAATTTTAATCTCGTTTTCTAGGATCACCGGATAAAGCTTCTACCGTTTACCGGGCTAAAACGACACGACAACACATATACGTTTAATATATACACACTCTATTTCATATTATTAGTATATTTAACTTTTGTAATTTGTCTTTGCGCCGTGGTACCGTATGGATCAAAAAAAAATTAGTATGTTTAACTTTGGCCAAATAAGCAATTACTACTCTCTTTGTTTTCTATCAGTTACCCTCTTACTTTTTTAAAGTCAAAATACATTTAACTGGACCGTATTTTAACACCAATATATGACACTAAACATTATCATGTGCCATGTTACATAATACTTCTTTGGATATTAATGATTCTAATTACATATAAGTAAAAAAAAAATTAAAACGTTGATATTTGGAATCCTAAGTATTGAGATGAATTTAACAAAGATTCCACTCGACTACACGTTTTTCTACTTTTCTTATATAGTGTCAAAAATCTTGTCAAAATTAGTTGATAAAAAATGTCCAATTGTCAAATACTGCAGCTAAAATATAGAGGAAATATTTGCTAAGTTGTAGGACAAATCAAACAATCAGAAGTACATGATATGTGTTTGTTACAGCCCATGGCATATTATCGGGAGTGAAGGAAAGCATGCTCACATACATCATAAACAATAAAAAAAGCCATTAGCCAGTAAGATTAATTTAATTCCATATTGTTATCCAAATTACTTTCTTTGTGTAACCCTCTTTTGCCAAGATATTAGCATGGTTGTTGCCTCCCTGTTTTTGTGGTTGAAAGTCACACATTATATTTGCATATTTTGTACCAAAAAAAATATGCATAAAAAAAGAAGTCATTCTCATCCTTTTCATTTTAGGAATCTTTTTATTTGATCCTAAAATCTGTCTTAAATCTAATTTTTTTTAATAAGGTAAGTAAGCATATTATAACCTTTAGATGTACTCGTAGACTCGTAGTATGTAAAAGAATAAAAAAGAGATGCTTCTGAGGTCATTTTTATTTAATCTTTTTACCTCTTTTTAGATTTGATACATGAATTAATATTCATTACCAATTAATATATTACCAAGTTTAAGTTAACAATTTTATTTAATCCATCAACGCTTCGTACAATAACCTTTACAAAACGTTTCGGGTGGACCTGGTTCACAATAATTTATTCTGCACCTAAAGTGAATTATCACACAAAAACTGACTATATTAGAAAAAACAGACTATATCATATGAAAAATTATTATATCAGTAAATTGACTATATGATACAAAAACTGACTATATAAAAATGATTATATCATACAAAAATTGACTATATCAAACGAAAACTGACTATATTAAATGAAAACTGACTATATCATATGATTTCCGATACACAGTAAGTTATTGTAAACCCGGTTCATTCAAGTTTTTTCTTTTAAACTTTTGATGCCATCAATTTCACCTATACATTCTCTTAATTCTAAAGTCTGATGAACTTCATTATATTCAATCTGGATTTTACAGCATGGATTCAAATAAGTGAAGGCAGTGAAATAATAGCTGTTAAATTTAGAAGTCCTACTGGTAAATTTCTCCATGGGGGTACAGTAATTGCTGAGCAAGGGTGCTGGAACATGCTTAAAGGTGGCATAATTGCCAATTTTTCTGGCCCGGTTGATTTAACTTTTGAGGTAAATTATGTTGCAACTTTTTCATATTGTTTTATAATTATGAGAAGTAGACCTACTTTTACGTGCCTTAAATCTTTGCAATTTGCATCATGTAAGTACCTAATTTTTTTTATGCAGACCAATAACACATGTGTTGAAGTCTGGGTTGATAATGTAGCATTGCAACCGTTTACTAAGAAGCAATGGAGATTGCACCAAGAAACTATCATTTCAAAGGTAAAAAAAACGCAATTAACTTACTTTTATCGTTATACTCCCATTCTCATACTTCCTCCGCTCCCATGTAATTGCAGCAATGTACAATTTACACTATGAATATATTTAATTATGTTTTGGTAAAAATTAGATATTAACAAAGTATACATTAAGACGAATCTATCAAGATCCCAAATACTATATTCTTCCATACATATGAAATATAAAAGCTAGTTATATGAGTAATTGTGAATAGTACCAAAACCGGAAGTGTTGCGGTTAAATGGGAGGCGGAGTAAGTATGTTGTACTCAAGGTACTCTCTACGTTTTTGCGTAGTCTCCAACACTCAAGTATAACCATTAAAATGAGAATGAGGAAGTGGAAGGATGGTAAAGCTCATTTCATCTTCCACCCACATTGTGGGTTCGATTCTCATGAGAGGGGTTTGGGGGGCTTTGGGGACCGGGGTAGGTTGTATTTAGGTGCCCTGTGAGAGGGCGTTAATGTAATTTATCTTACCAATTTTTTTTAAAAAAAATGTATAACCATTAAAATATATTATCACGTACAAGTATAAATAATGAAAATCCAATATTTTGAAACTATAAATAAAACGAATTTAACATCCTAAATGTATGTATCTTTTCATATACATTGTCAAAGTTTTTTTACCTTTGTGTTTTATAAATGTAAGTGAGTAGAATTTAAGAAAACGGATGAAGTATTGGATGCAACGTCTTGATCAAGATGATGATTATTCATGTAGGTAAGAAAACGAAAGGTAAACTTCGAAGTGACAAACAAAGATAATACTTCATTAGCAGGAGCAACAATTACATTGAAGCAAATAAAATCAAGCTTTCCTATAGGGTGTGAAATAAACGAGTTTATCCTAAACAACACAAAGTACCGAAATTGGTTTGCCTCAAGATTTTCAGTTACTGCTTTTGGGAATGAAATGAAATGGTATTTCACTGAAAAAAAGGCGGTAGGACGAGAAAATTACACCATTCCTGATGCAATGCTACAATTTTGTGAGCAAAATAACATAGATGTTCGTGGTCACAACATATTTTGGGACGATCCAAAGTACCAACCTACTTGGTTAACAACCAAAATCGCCTCACAAAAGTTAAAAAAATTAGTCGAAAAGAGGCTAAAATCGGTTGTTTCGAGGTATAAAGGGAGATTGATTCATTGGGATGTTATGAATGAGAACTTGCATTTTAGCTTCTATGAAGATAAACTTGGTAAAAATGCTTCAGCGGAGATCTTTTCTAGGACATACGAGCTTGATCAAAAGCCGGTTTTGTTCATGAACGACTATAATACGATAGAGGTTAGTGAAGATGAAGCATCAATGCCTGCAAAATATGCAAGAAAGTTGAAGAACATAGTATCATTTTATAGAGAAATGAATGGTGGTAATAAAATCATTCCTGTAGGAATAGGGTTGGAATCGCGGTTCGCTCCTGGCCAGCCTAATTTTGCTTACATGAGAGCAGGAATGGACTATTTAGCTTCAATGGGATTCCCTGTTTGGCTTACAGAGGTGTTTGTTGATAAAGGGGAGAACCAGGTATGGTAACTTTTCCTTCCATTACATACTATCTAAGAAATTGTTCTTACAATATAGTTTTAATTTGTGTGTTTAAACATTGTTTATTCCTTGAACATAATATAGTTTTAATTTTACTCAGTTATAGAGATTTTTAAAACCATGCATTCTTGTGTACATAGAATATATATTTACATGTATTAGATTCTTCCAACAAATTATATCAAACTACACATTTGCATAAGAGTTGTTTAAAAACCATAGATATCCCAGAAAAAGTCTGCTTCATCTTATGATTCGAATGAATAGTACATATATACGTATCTAGATTATAACATGCACACATTGGTATTAATTAAAACTAGCTCAATTTGCTTAAAATTATAAACAGGCACAATATCTGGAGGAAGTTTTGAGAGAGGGATACTCACATCCTGCTGTTGAAGGGATTGTGATATGGCCAACTTCGCCATTCAGTAAGAAATGCAAAATGTGTTTGATTGATGTTGATAAACACTACAAGAACACACCAACTGGAGATGTAATTGATAAGCTAATCGCGGAATTATGGAGCTCGAAACCATTGAACATTTCAACCAACAAACAAGGATTTTCTGAAGTTGTGTTGCTTCTTGAGATTATGAAGTCTTTGTTAAGTATCCTGCAACAAATTCTTGTACTAAGTTGAAGTTGAAAGTGACTGAAAATTCAACCAACTTTGTGTATGTTCAAGTACATGGTAATGCATGTGTTCCCAATGTTAATGATTAAGTAAATGTGATCACTATTGCCATTTATAAATAGAGGAATTGAATATGGATCTTCAATCTTAAGTGAAGGTGATTACCACAATCACCCTATATACTATTAAAGTTTTACTCTACTAGAACTACTACAAGTACCAGTCTACTATTATAGCGGCTCGTTTGGTAGTCGTTAATAAATGGTACGGTGGTAATGAGCTAGAATGAATTTGTATGTAAATTTGGGAAAAAAATCATTGTTCATTCCCATGATAATGCTAATTTATCCAAAAGTGTCTATTTTTCTTCTTGAATATTCATTTCCATCCAATACCACCTTGTAAGTGGTAATGAGTGGTAATGAAAATTGTTCCACTTGGAGAAAAAATACAAACTTAGAGCATGTTCAATAGTTGAACCCTTCAAGGGGTTTACAAATACTATATTAATTTCTCTCTTCCACATCACTCATACCCAATCTACTCAAAAACCTCTATTTTCTTACTCCCGGTGGTTAGACCAACTTTTGGTGTCATCAAATTATTCTCTCTCCTTCTATTGACCATACCCCACTATATTTATTAAGTTGATTCATCCCAATTCTTCACCATATTTATCATTTTCGGGTAATTAAAATACACTTTTATAATTCTTTATTTTTTTATTTGTATTATAACTAATTATTTATGTTAATCAAAGTTATTTTAAAACCTTTTTCAAATCATATTTTGCATTCCATAATTTGGATATTGTGGAAAGTTTTGTGAACTGAGTTCAACATAATTATTGAGATCGATTTGAGAATTACAAAAAGATTGCAAATTTGGATTATTTTGGGGTTGTGGAGTCTTTTTGGATTTTTGTTGGTTTTTTTCCTCCCATTTTTTGAATCCATATCTTAAATAAGTGGTTAATGAAAAAGGAGTATGAAAAATGTATGGAAATACATTAATATTGGGCTCTATTTATAGAGAAGAGAAAAATAGAGTCATTGGTAAAGTTTTTTTAAATTTAATTTTTAATTATTAAATATGACTAGTATTTACAAATAACGGCTAAAAGATCATGAACATTGTCTTCTAATATTAACCGTTTAGATCTTTCAATTACCAACCATTAGATGGATGGACCACAACTCCCATAAACCAATGAGACTTCGCCACTTATCACACCCAAGTCATTGTTTCGAAAAAAACAAATTGTTAAACGGCCTATACTCACAAACCGGGCAACACACTCTCTCTTCCTTTTTTTCTCTATCTTCATTGTTTAATATTTTTTTTACATTCTCTCTCCTCATGAACCATGAAAGGTTCAACCACTCGGTACTACTCTTAGGGATGAGATTACTTCCCCATAGAAAAAAAATAAACTTGGGGGTTAAAATTGCCTCCCATGGAGATTTTAAGGGTGCTTCCATTGTAACTTTACACTTAAAATTTATTCCCATTACCAAAATTTATTACGACTACCAAACGAGCCGTAAGTGTAATGTTACAAGGGAAGCACCTTTATTCGAAGTTTGGAGGGCTTAAGATAACTCGGATAAGGTCTAATACGAACTAATAAGGTCTAAAAAGTTCAAATAAGTTCAATTCAAGAAAAATAAGGTATGACACTCCTACACAAAAAATGGTTTAACGAGTTCGTGATAAATTCGAGTTCAAAATAAGTCAATAAAAGGTCCGACACTCTCACAAAATAAGGTCTAAAATAAGTTCAGATAAGTTCAATAAGAACTAATAAATTCAGATAAAAAAAAATAAGTTGAATAGAACAGTGCCTAACTCTACCCAAATACGATTAATTAATTAATCCAGTCATTATATGTTAATTAATGAGGGAGCATTGTCTTCACATGAATAAAAATAAATATAAGGTCTATTAAGTTCAAATTAGTTCAACAAGTTCAAGTAAGTTTAAGTTCAAACAAATTTTCTAACGCCTCATAAAGTAAGTTTTAATAAGCTCTCATAAGTTTTAGGAAAAATTAGATTAAGAAAGTTTACCTATGCTTTTAGTTGCTTCTCATTTAGGTGGAGTGTTAGATGATTAATGTCATTTTATTGAAGTTTTATAAGAAATAGTCAAGAAATCTCTTTCTCATTACTCCGTCCGTTTCATATTATAAGGCATGTAAATCACTTTTACGCATATTAAGAATTTTGTGAGAATTAATTAGATTTGCATAGGTAATAAGAATCGACATTAAATATATTGTATTGATAATATAAAATAACCTACTCCCTCTCGTCCCATAGTGATCACATTCCTTTTGGGTCTCAAAATGTTGTCTTTTTTTTTTTCTATCAATTTGTTTGGACTAAATTATCATTCATTAATTCTACATAAACTTTCCAAAATACCCCTACTTTTCTTTCAAAATATGTGTATTTATTTATTGCTTTACACCATTCTAAAGAACATTTATTGTTTTTTACTTGTATCTTAAAGGAAAAGGAATATAAAAAAACTAATTCCAAGACAAACGTACCAAAAAACACTTACTTATATATATATACTTTTGGGAAATCTTACAACTTCTTCTATTTTCCTTAATTTCCGTGGAAAATGAGAAGTGAGCACTATATTATGGGATGGAGGGAGTATAGTCTTATCGGAGATTGGTACATCTACCATTGCATAGACTATCCATAAGAAATAAACAATTAAAAAATAATTAATTTTGCTTGAGTTGGACTCCACTAATTATTAATATCTATCTCTAGTGGGTAGACTATCCAAATGGGTAGGACAAAGTTTTTTTCAATCTTATCTTGGTAGTATAAAGTTGCATTTAATTTTACATTGATATTATAGAATGTCTTATATTTTAAAACAATTGTGTTTTTTACCTAAAATATCTTATAATTTAAAACAGATAGAGTATATGGTTTTGAAACTTGTTTTTGAGGAGATATAATTTTGAAACATCACAAGAGCATATAAAAATACACATAACAAGAAGAGAAAGAGGCTAAAACATCAAATTATTATTTAAAAAGAAAAACAAAAAAAGGAAATAGTCCAACTAAACTACTCCACCCGCTTTTCTTTACTTGCTACATTTTACTTAAATGGATGTTTTTTTTTACTTGCTATATTGTTTCAACTTTTCTTATTGCGAGACTTGGTCCACCAAAAAAATAATAAATTTTTATTATGTTTTGTACTTTTCCTAGCAATTAAAGATTTTTTTTTTTACTATTTTTTCCCTTTAAAAAGTAAAGGCTCCCCACCTTATTTAATGCTTAAAGGAGTCAAAAAAATATATCAAAAAAAGATTAAAAGGACATCTTCTAAAAAACTAAGAAAAAACAGAATGTAACAAGTAAAAAAAAGCAGAGAGAGTAATGAGTATGCTAAATTGCTGATCAAGAGTAGACTGTCCGGCTATTCAGATTTCTAAGCATGGATGAACTTCCCGCCTTTTCATTTCCATAAAAACTTAAATAGTAAAAACTGACAGCTTGATTATCAAAAGTCTGTCTTTTGTTCTCCTTTTATCTCATCATTAATTCATTACTAAGACAACATATAATATAAGTATAAGTAGATATTAATACTCGGTGGAATTCAACTCGAAACTAAATTATCTAAAGAAAAAATTGTCTAATTTACTTATTAGAGATAGACATTAATAATTAGTGGAAGTATAACTCACAGAGTTAATTATTCTTGTCTACTCAAGTACTTTACCCATTAGAGATATATATTATTAATAGTTAGTGTACTACAACTCAAAGAGAGTTAATTATTTTTTAATTGTCTATTTCTAGCAAGATAGTGTGATAGGTGTTAGATGTATCAATCTCCTTATTTAATGTCGATTTCTAGTGGGTAGATAGGTAATGAGTAGTCTACCTAGTGTCTAGTAATATACTTTCTCCGTTTTATAATAAGTGAAACATAGGGATTGAGCACAAGATTTAATAAATATCAATTTCAAAAGCCAAAAATCATAAAATACCCTTTTCATTATCAAAAGGAGGAGAGAAAAGCAAACCACACAAGTTTGTGATGGATGCTTTTGTCATTTTGTCACTTTCTTTTTCCATTTAAGGTATGTTTCACTTATTTTGAAACGTTCTAAAATAGTAAGTGTTTCACTTATTATGGAACGGATGAAGTATATTATTATTGTGTTGAATTTTCTCAATTTATAAACTTGTTGATCTTCATCATTTTTTAGGGGATTGAAGTTTGAGTTGCATAATTTCTCTCAAGGAAAGGTAATAAAAAGAGTTCAATACTCGATATAATATGCTTAAACTCTAACGTTCTCTTTGATTTTTTCTGTAAACCTTTGTATTTTTTGGTTGGTCTACTTGAGATTTACGTGCAAGTTCATGCATGGATTCTTCTCCTTTTTTCTGTTATTATTATTTATTTATGATTTTATTTGTCATTTTGAGGTAGAGGAATATTTGGTAGAAGAACTGAAGAAGCATCCCAGGAAAGAAAAATAAAAGAAAAGGAAATTTGTTAATATAGTGAATAATATTTTGAGATCAGCTGAATTTGTATTTATGTTTTAAATTAATTTTGGTTTGTGCACTGTTTATTTCCTTTGCATTTCCTCTGTTAATTTTATAGTTACAATATATTTATGTTATTTTCTCTAAAATTTCAATTCTTGTATGTTGTTATGCATCCGTTACTAATATTTTTTTTTTAAAAAAAATATTGATTTTTATCTCTGTTTACCCTTAGTTGAAAGTTGATACTCCCTCCGTTTCTTTTTAATGGTTACACTTACACTTTTCACGTATGTCAATGCAAAACTTTGAGGATATATATCTCTAGTTTTGTATTTGTAAAAATTATAAAAAGAACATATTAATAAAATACATATTAAGACGAATCTAACAAGATCTCACATGACTATGTTTTTATTCATGTATAAATCACAAATGAGGGTCAAAGTGCAACTTGTGAATAGTGTAAAATGTCAAAGTGTAACAATTAAAATGAAACGGAGAGAGTATGAAATTTGTTTGATTTAGAGCATGTTTGGTGCACTATTTGGGCTCCAAGAGACGAGTCAATTACCTATTCCCTTTCTTACTTGTTTAGTTCAACCCTTCACCAATCCGTTACCATTATTTGATAGTAATAGGTTTACGCCAATTTGTTACCTTCCTCTCAAGTAACAAAATTTATTGCTTGGTGGTAATGGTTACGGTTCATTTTCATTTTTTTGGCCAACCAAACACTCAATAAAGGTAACCATTTTTGTTACCATTCTCTTTTGTGTATTTGTTTCCATTCTTCTATACCTTGAACCAAACGATCCATTAGTGAGAATCTGTTTGATGACGTTGGAAAACTGATCATGATTAAGTCATATCTTTCTGGGTCATATCTGGTATAGATGGATGTTAAAGTATTATGCTAATTTTCAATTCAGGCATAAAAAAGCAAACAAAACTCAACCAAAACTTAAATATAATAAGATGCTTCGTTCTTTAATCAAGTCTAGTTTAGTGATGTTTCTTACATTTCCTTGTATCCACTATATTGGTTTATCATCTTACACACATATTTTGCAACTAATTTTGTCGCTTGGATAAAGGGGTCATAAGTTTTAGTGATGGATAATTGACATGTATAATGTATGATGCAACTATTCTTTGTTTATTTGTGACAAAGGGGTCATAAGTTTTTGAACTTGCATATTTATTTATTTGTATTTTTTATGTTTGAAATTCTATTAGAAATATTAGGGTATAATAAAGATATGATAATATCTTTAGTATATATTATTATCTTAATTAGGGAAATATTATCTTAGGAATATTTCCAATAAGTATTTGATTAATATTAGGAATAAAATATATTTAGAGATAGTTTCCTATTAAGAGTCTTTTTATACTCCTATATATATCGTACTCATAGTTCATTATTGAACACACATCAATGTAATATAAACTCTTAACATTCTGTCCCGCTCAGAAACTTAACTTCTTAACACAAATCAAGCTGAGTAACACCAATTGACAATTAGAATTACTGGTAATTTCATTACTGCTTGCTTGTGTACAGAAGTAGTAACTGCTAGCTTGCTATCCTATACTAGCCTATTCATAGTAATGTTATAGTTGAATAAGAATGTTTGTCTTCCCTGACTGTTTAAGCATGTCGTGCATAGGAGACTAGTGTTCGAAAAGTTATTAAACTAGGTTACTCTGATCTGATCCCAGTGTATGTATTGATCTGTACAAGTTAACATAATGGCTACTTCTGAGCAAAAGAAGATTCGAGTTCCTATGTCAAGGCCTGGCTATGGATTGATTATACTAATGATGGTTTATCTTACACACATATTTTGCATCTGATTTTGTCGTTTGGATAAATTTAAGACATGTATAGTGTATTATTTATAACTCACCTACTTATTTCTGCTTGTGTATAGATGTAGTAACTGCTAGCTTGCTATCCTATACTAGCTTATTTATAGTAACATAATAGTTGAATAAGAATGTTTGTCTTCCTAGACTGCTTAAGAATGTGGACTGTGGTGCATAGGAGACTAGTGTTTGGAAAGTTAGTAAACTAGGTTGATCTGATCCCAGTGTATGTATTGATCTGTACAAGGTAACAGAATGGCTACTTCTGAGCAAAAGAAGATTCGTGTTCCGATGTCAAGGCCTGGCTATGGAACAAAAGGACAGAGAATTCGCGTGTGCACCAATCATTTTAACGTCAAGATTGCCAATGCTGATGGCTACTTCTTCCATTACTCTGTATGTATCATCTACTATCTGTCCTTTATATTAAATACTCCTTAAAGTATTATCATGATTAGTGAGTTGCAAAGAATGCTATATCTAAAGCATTATTATGTTCTCTGCACCTCAAAAAAAAGGTTGCCCTTTACTATGAAGATGGAAAACCTGCTGAAACAAAGGGTATAGGAAGGAAAATAATGGACAAGATCAAAGAAATTTACAATGCTGAGATTGGTGATAAGGAATTTGCCTACGATGGTGAGAACGCCTTGTTTACTGTTGGAGCACTCCCACGAAAGAAATTCGAGTTTACTGTTGTACTCGACAAGGTCTCATCTGATAGGTAAATAAATAAATAAAACACCTCCTTGATGTAATTATAGAATAAGTATCTGTATAGCTAATATATTTTAATTGTAGAGTTGATGGTAAGAGTATATGTGAAGGAGAGGGAAGTCCTAGTGAGAAAGATAGAAAGCGAGTATCTCAAAGCAAGACTTTTAGAGTAGTGATCAGCTTTGCTACCGAAATCCCAATTAAGGCGATAAGTGATGCTCTTCAAGGTGAACAACAGCAATCTCTAGATGCTGTTCGGGTGTTAGATATAGTGCTCAAGCAACATGCTGCAAAGCAGTAAGTTTTAGCTTACTTTTCTTTATTGTATTTTTCTTTCTTCTGTGATCTTGTTTTCGTTTTACCTCTTGTACATACTGATATTGGCCTCTCTCAATTTTATATATATGTATGTATCTATGTATGTATGTATAGGGGGTGTCTTCTAGTGAGACAGTCATTCTTTCATGATGATGCGAGAAACATCATAGACCTTGGAGGTGCTGTGGGTGGTTGCAGGGGCTTTCATTCAAGTTTTCGAGCTACTCAAAATGGATTGTCTTTAAACATGGGTAAGTGCTTCTGATCGTCATTCTGTGCACTTGGGAGCATGATGTGGATCATCCTTCTGGTTAATGTTCTTTTCGTTACACTTACATTTTCTATTATTATTCTTGCAGGTTCTTTATCATATTACCATGTTATTTTTTTATTGAAATATATGTTCTTTTCATAATAAAATGTATGTTCTGATGTGAATGAAGATGAGATATGTTCTTTTACTTTGAACTGTATGCTCTCATCATGCTCCCGAATGCATGTAATAACTTGTAAAGTGCTTCCATACCTCCTTTATTTCCTACATATGTTTGCATATTTTGGATTTAATCCTCGCTTCGCATACTTAGTGCTTTCTATCATTCTATGAGAGCAGATATGTCGCTTACGACAATTGTTCGACCTGGACCCTTGGTTAGATTCCTCATTGCCAACCAGAATGCAGGGGATCCATATCAAATTGATTGGGTAAAGGTAAGAACTAAAATAGAGAACTTCTAGGACTAGGTTAGTGTACTGTATAGACTTCGGAGTTCGGACTGTTGATCTTGTCATGTTATCTTTCTTTAGGCTAAGCGCACTCTGAGAAATCTGAGGATAACAGTAGCCCCTGCCAATACAGAATGGAGAATCTGTGGGTTGAGTGAAAAAATATGCAAAAAACAGATGTGAGAATTTTTTTAATGCCTACTCTAGTCTTTGTTGTATGATGATCTTCTATAGGTTATTTAAAAGGTTATTTAGGGAACATGCTCTATATAGAACAAGAGAGGGAGGATGGTGAGGCTCACTCCAAACTAAGTACGAAATTTCCCCTCTCTTTGTAGAGAACAGTTCTCTAAATAGCCTAAATCATAGAATAATCAGTGTAATATATTTGTAACTTTGTCCTAAGGTTCTCATTGAGGAGGAAGACAACTGATGGAAGTGGTTTTGAGGAGATTGAATTGTCAGTCTATGAATATTTTGATAAATACCGGAACATACAACTTCGAAACTCAGGAGACTTTCCTTGTATTAATGTGGGTAAACCAAAGAGGCCGACTTACATACCTCTCGAGGTGACAAACTTGTAACACTTTTGTTTTGTGTTCTTCATAATCCTTCTTGAACTTGAGTATGCAATCTGAATTTACTCATTTGTATCTTTTGTACAGCTCTGTTCGTTGCTTCCTCTACAGAGGTACACAAAAGCATTAACGGTTCAGCAACGATCTTCATTAGTAGAAAAATCGAGGCAGAAACCTCTAGAAAAAATGAAAATCCTCACAGATGTAACGCCTCTCAATCTGTGCTTGACCACAATATTTGTTTCAATTCGTTACACATTCGCATATGATCTTCTGCCTCATTTTGCTCAAGTTCAAAAGTCTTGGCTTGTTGTTAGGCTATTCAGAGATGCAACTATGCTGCTGAACCAGTCCTACAGACCTGTGGCATTTCTGTCAACCGCGAGTTTATGCAAGTAGAAGGCCGTGTTTTGGCAGCTCCCAAGGTGTTATTACTAATTAAACTGTCCAATCCCCCATTACAAAGAAAAACAAAGGACTTGTGACTTACTTATCTGCAACAATACTTTGTACTGCAACAATACTTTCATTTTTTTCCTTTGTATTTTGAAGACTATAGACCCACCAATGTGGATTTTTGAGGAGAATCCACAAGATAGACGAGCACCACCTCCTGTTCGAGTGGACAGAATGATTGAGCAGATAGAGACACGACTAAGAGACCAGTACCCGACTTTTATACTCTGCCTCCTTGCTGATAAGAAAAATTCTGAATTATATGGTCCGACTCATGACTATTACATCTATTATCTATGTTACTTGGACATGGGGTACTCGTATCGGACACATGCCACGCATATGTGTCCAATTTTCCAACTCAGCTACTTTATTAAACTATTCCATACTCTACAGTTTACACCCATGTTGGAGTTTTGAGGATCTGAAATGAGTATGAAGAGTCCAAGTAACATATATGCTGTCTACAAAACATTTTTGTCTTTCCTATCTGAAGTTGAATGATCTCACATTCTCACCTATCTGTACAGGTCCTTGGAAAAGAAGGTCCTAACTCGAACTGGTAACCTTATTAGAGCTTTAACTCAATGCTTGGCACCACCTCAAAGAGTTAATGATCAATATCTTACCAATCTTCTGCTCAAGATCAATGCCAAAGTAATATACATGTTCACTTCTCCTTGCAGTTGCTTTTAGATTCCATATTTCTTTCTGCATTTATATTTCTAATCAACTTTGCCACCTTCCTTACAACTTGGCGGAATGAACCATCTGCTTGCTGTCGAGTGTAACATTCCTGTGTTCAGAAACAAGCCTACTATAATCTTCGGAATGGATGTCTCTCATGGCTCCCTGGCCAGTCTGAAATGCCATCAATTGCTGCTGTAAGTTGTACCAAAATGCTAAAATGGACTGTCTTTATATCCTCTGGTGTTTTCTGATGCACATAGACTCTCTTAAAGGTCACGTTTCCTGTTTCAGAAACTTCAAAAAACCAGAAACCTCTTTTGAATGACCCACAATTTCTTCCACTACATGGATCTTCAAAGTCCAAAATAAGCATTTTCTATTTAAGTAATCTTATAAGCGTTTCAATTAATACTTCATGTATACTTCATGTTTACTCTCACGCTGTCGCTTACAATGTTTCATATATCATGTGATGTGGGCTCTCTTCCTCTTAACTCTCTTTATCAATCAATTTTTTAATTCTTATTTTCATACTATATTCCCATACTTTCCTACCAAGGGCCGTGTTCTATTCACCCTGAATTTTGCTGTATGGAACTTATTCAAACTAATTTACCCTGAGAATCATAGTACGCCCAAGCCTAACAGGAATATTTTCGGATGGAGGGAATAATATGTCTTTAAAATTATTCAGTTAGTATGTGTTCTAATGCCAAACTTCTTCACAGGTTGTGAGCTCTAGATGCTGGCCATCAGTAAATCATTACAGGGCATCGGTCCGTTCTCAGTCTGCAAGAGCTGAAATGATAGACTCTCTCTACAAGCCTGTGCCTGGAAATGGAGATAAAGGCATTATGAGGTATTTTCAGGCTTTTCTTACTAATGATTCTATATATCCTTTTTAACAGTTAAACTGAATTTTAGGTGCACGTTTTAAACTTCTTACAATCTTAATTCTCTAATAGGGAGCTGCTTATGGACTTCTATGAAAGTTCAAACAAAGTTAAACCTTTGCAAGTCATAATATTCAGGTATGATAAGTTGATAAATTGATAGGATGATGAGATTTCTTGTTCTTTTCGTACTTTCTTTGTCTATGGTTGACTAATTAGTTATCTAAATAAAGTGTCCTTCTGTGGAGGATAACATTTTTTTGTTTATGCTATTCTAATTTCTGACTCTGGTACTAGTGTCAGCCATAGGTCCAAGGGTATGTGTCGAAGTGTTTCTCCATGATTTTGGCCTAAATTGAAGTAATTTCGAAGTTTCCATACCCGTTTCAGAGTGTCAAGGATCCATACATGTACTTGAGATGAAATGAAAGATTTCGAGTAACAAAGTATTGTTTTCATACATGATCAGGGATGGAGTAAGTGAATCACAGTTCAAGCAGGTTCTCAACATAGAGTTTGAGCAGATTCTTCAGGTTCTGTTCCCTGAATAAACTAGCCATAACAGTTTGATTTTGGAGTATATTTCATTGTAAAGATATGCTTTATTAGGAGTTTACTTGATTTTCAGGCATGCAAGGCACTTGATGAAAGTTGGTCTCCAAAGTTCACCATAATAGTCGCGCAGAAAAATCATCATACCAAGTTCTTTCAACCTGGAAGCCCTGACAATGTACCACCTGGTAATCAGCAAATTTATCACACACTTACAAGAGTTGAGAATCAAAATGTCTATACAAACCATGGAAGTTAATATTGGCCTTAAAATCTTGTGTTGCGTCAATCTTTGCAGGAGCTGTGTTCGACAAAAATGTTTGCCATCCCCTATACTATGATTTCTACATGTGCGCTCATGCTGGGATGATTGTGAGTGAAATTCTTTGAATCTTGCTCCTACATTGTAGTATTTAGGTCTACCATTAGACGTTAGCTTGATCAACTAGGTTTTAATCTCCGATGCAGTCGTGATAAGGTCGCATAACCACTTTCCATGCAATGCAAATGGTTTGTGGATATTGCGGCCTTATATCTTGATCACATTGTGGCATGATCATGTTAAGACCACACTAAGGTAGTATAGTAGTTATTGTTTTCAGCTTCTTTTTGACTTATTTCAAAACATTAAGTTGGGATTAGTCATAAAAATAATTTGAATAGAACACACTCTCAACACATGTTTGGTTCAAGTCATGAAATGGAGTCGAATAAAGGGGAGGGATGGTAACAATAACCGTGACCTGTATTGGTGTATAGTATTAGATGTTTGGTTCTACTATGAAAAAGAACACTTACAAGTGTGGGATTGAGGAGGATAATGTAATGTGTTACAGGGTTCAAGAGCGTAAAAGGTGGAATTAGTTACCCTTGTGCAGAGAAACTGTTACCCCATCCCTCATATTAGAGAACATACAATGGAAAAGTTTTCTTGTTTCCATTCCAGCACTAAAATTCACAAACCGAACATATATACATCATTATTGCATAATCCTCACATAGGAACATTTTTCTGTAATATTACTCATTTAAGCCGGTTAAAATCTGCAGGGCACAAGCAGGCCAACTCACTATCATGTATTACTGGATGAGATGGGATTTCCACCAGACGAGCTACAAGAGTTAGTTCACTCTATCCTATGTGTAGAAGCTCTTGACCTCTGAAATTTTTTTCCAACTTATAGTCTTTGCAGAACTCTGTTATAAGAGGTATCCAAATTCCAAACACTTGCAGGTACCAGAGGAGCACTACTGCTATATCAATAGGTACTGAATCTTGCTGCACTGATCTGTTAGAGGTTAAAATGAAAAACAAACTAGACTCACTTTCTTAGTACTGCCTACTCTTTTTCTTCTTGTGTCCCCTACAGTTGCACCCATTCGATATGCTCACTTGGCAGCCGCCCGAGTCTCACAGTTCCTGAAGTACGAGGATCTGTCAGAAACATCATCAGGTCACGGAAGCATGACTTCTGTCGGAAATCTTCCTGTGATGCAGCTCCCTAAGCTGCATGACAATGTGTGCAAGTCGATGTTCTTCTGTTGATCATTCTCAACAACAGTGATCTGAAAACACTATCCCTTTACAGAAAAGTATCTAGGATACAAGGAACTCCCTACTTGAAGGCTTTTTGTTATCTTTATTAGTTTTCGATTTCCAGTTTCCTTGAAAACGGAAAACAAATTTATGGGAATGAGTAGTTTTCACTTTTTAGATTTATGTTATCAGTTTCATAATAGACGATATAGCATGGTATGACTGATTTCAAGTTTACTATAGTAGTACAATTTATATTATGACTTCCTATAGTCTTATAATGAAAAGTTGGCAGTGTTTATCAATCCGAGTAAGTCAGTTCGCTAATATTATACATAGAGGACAACATAGAGTGTGTTTATATGGAATAGATGGAAATGGTGTAGTTGGTTATCTATGAATTGATACCAAGTATCTACAAATTGATAACCAAGGTTGATTGGTGTAGTCGGTTGAGGATTTCTTGTACCGAGCTACGGTGCTCGGTGGTAGAGATTGCACTGCACCCTTCCTCTCTTCTTAGGTGCAAGTAACAAAATTGTGAGGGGGTTGAGGGCTGAAGCGAGTCGTCTCGCTACGCATAATAATTGCTACTATCCTTACTCAAACCGATTCTTTTTTATATCCACGAGCTAAGACAAGATGTACCAGCAAAATCCAGCCTTGATGTATAGACAAAAGCTAAATCGAGAGTTTTTACTTTTCATTCAATAAATTAGAAGTATTAATAATTAAATGTTACTCTTATAAACCTATATATGT